>CM064531.1:35094801-35524921 GCA_032716605.1 Paralithodes platypus | reverse complement strand
CTGAGATCGTAGCAATGAACCCAGCCGCTGCTTATTCCAGAGGTTTTTACGTTAGTCTCACAGACGGGTGATCTGCGGCTAGATGATGGTTATGTCCTCTGAACTCTCTCCTTATTCGCTGTTCTTTGTTCGAAGGAAAAGTAAATCTTTGCCGTCAACCGGACAAAACCGCAGCTGGCAGAAGCTAATCAGAAACTATGTTAAAAGCAAAATCAGACAATGCTGTGAACAAACGGTACAGTTTAAGATCACTATTGTACTAGATGGCAGGTTCTTCTTGCTTCACCGCTTGAAATGGACGGAGTTGAGCACCTACAGTTCGATTGCAGATAATTACCCCATCATTCACTGCCATAAACTATGGTAGAGCGACTGTCGGTGTTTCGATGGTTATGAGGTTGGACAAAGTATTATAAGGACTGTACTCATCAGTGGCGAAGTCGAAAGCATGAATGCAAACAAGGTTAACATTACGACGCGTGGTTGACAACATTTGTTGGGAAAAAGGAGGACTTCTTGTTCGGAATAAGGCAAAAGAAGCAGGCACCTTAATCCAGCTGATCACTGGATAACGACTGCGACAGAAAGGCTGTGACGTTATTGCAAGCAGAAGGAGATGCCGACGTTGAGATTGCAAAGGCAGCCATCAGTGGTCTGCTTCCAAACCAACCACCATTATTGGAGAAGACACAGATCTTCTAGTCCTCTTGCTTACCATGCAGAGGTTTCGGAATGTAATGCACTCCATTTCCACTCAGACAAGGCCAAGATTATACGTCTATAATATAAAGGTCCTCAAAACCAGGTGGCTTGGTGAAATGCAGTTTGCCACTGATTTACTGTTTCTGCATGCCTTTAGGGGGGTGCGACTCGGTGTTCCAGGGTCTTCGGGATTGGAAAGAAGTCGGCGGTTCCAACACAAACTAAGCAAGAAAGAAAAGGCCAATGAAAGACTGTTCAAAAGCATTCTCTCTATCAAAGCAACGTCAGGATGTTGTTTCGTTTTTTCTTTTTTTTTTTTTTTCTGGAAACCAACGGTTATAAGGCAAAAATGGCTTAGCATTGTTCAATGCAGCATCAGAAGGACTCACTGGCATCTATCAAGATACAATATGCTCTGACAGAAAGTTGCTAGGGCTAAAGTGTTCGTCATGCCTGAACGACTCCCACAAACCCACTTCGGCTTGGTAAATTTCATTCATTCGGAGCCTACTACCAGGTTATGGAGTGGATGGGATGTAGTGATGACATGGACCCATCTGAGTGTGGGATGGCGGGTAGAAGGAGACAAAAAAAAAAAAAAAACGTGGTTTTTTCCGGTGATGACAGACAGAAGCCCTGCTCCAGATGCACTGATTCAGGATGATTCACTGCACACTGTTCGAGAAGGATGCAATACCCTAAGGGGGTTTGTACCTGCAGAAAACATGGACTAGAGTGTACCAGTGCATTGCGGACATTGCCAAGATGGCAACTGTGACAATATGACAAATGATCCAGTGATACGTGATGATGCTGATGATGGATGGTGATGATGTGTGGAAAAACTTTTGAAATGAAGCATTATGGACGTCTATGCCCCGTTTGTGAATCGGGGTGGGTGCAATGAGGACTTGGGGGTAGGTAGGGTATAAGGGGCGATTCAACATTCACATGGTAAACCCTTTCATATGAAGGGACTCACCCCTGAAAACCTGGGTATAAATGCAAGTTTTATTGATGTTATCATTAAAACTGACTGAGTTGCAGAGGCCACATATAAATAGAAAATTACTTAAAACATCGACAAAAGTCATCTTCGAAATTAGTTGACACATTCCAATACTCCAAATTTGTCCAACTTTTAGTCTGTTGTAGACTAGACCCAACCTAAACATAAAAACCACCAAAAAACACACATTTTGCAATTTTTTTTGGGGTCAATCGTGCATTGACCTGTCTACTTGCTCTCTTGAACTATTCCCTGATCTCCGCCTCCTGCACCCTCTCCACCACTCCTCGTCATTTCAATTTCCTTTCGGCTACCTCCACCTATCTCTCACCCACTTCTTTTGTATACCTAATTGTAGCTAACTAACCTTACATAATGGTCAGACATACCCTCCCCCCCCCCATCCCCAATATCCCCTATACATCCTGACATCCCGCACAGAATTCTTCATTCGTTCATCTACACATTATATAACCATTCAGTGCCTTTCGTTCTACCAACGTAGCATCCTTTCTCCTCCACACCACTTTCCAGTGTACCTGTGTATCATTCTTGTTTCGGAAGATTGTTGGCTATCCACAGCTTCCTCCCCACACATACGTCCACAAGTGACACTACCATTCCCATTTCACCTCTGAAAGGTACACCCCACCATCCCACCCCTCCCATCAACTTTCTCTATCATTCACCTTCCCATTCATATCCCCAATTAGAAATATGCTTTCGCTCTGCAAAACTTAATCCAGGGCATGCCGCCCCCCCTCAAACCTTCACCCAGAACACCTCTTTCACAACCCCTATATATAGTCCCCCTTATATAAGGGCAAAGGGGAAAGAGGAGTGTGTTGTAACCACCGAGGAAAAATGTCTTTTTAAGCCATAGTAGGGAAGAAGGTACAGTAGGGTTAGTGAGTGAGAGAGAGTTGAGAGGGAGAACGAGAGAAAATGGATAGGCGACGAGCAGGAAGGTTTTAGGAAGGGAAGAGGATGTGTAGATCAGATTTTACCCTGAATTGTGTTGTGGAGAAATGTCTGGAGAAGCACCCAAAAGGTGTATGTTGCGCTTTATGGGCCTTGGAGAGGCCTATGACAGGCCTGGATTAGGAGAAGGCATGTGGAAAGTACTTAGAATATACGGAGTACGATGGCAAGTTGCTGAAAGCAGGACGAGCATGTATTAGTGGGTGAAAAGGCGGCAGTAGGGCAGTAAGTGTGGAGAATGAGCAGGAGCGAGTTTTTTTTAACCCACAGAACCCCCTCAGCGGACGCAAACCATGCGGTACCTCAATATATGAAACGCTAACACCCCAGCGGCGCCCTAAACCAAGCGTCCTGGCCGGTCCGGTCCCAAATTCTCCGGTCCTATGGTACCTAGAGGGCTAAGATTTGTATGAGAACTGTGTAAGTATCCCACGCAACCTTGACGATGGTTGAAAACTCTCAAAGCACTAACCGCTGTGCGCGTCGGAGCGCGCAAAAACCGGGATTTTGGGTGTATTGGGCTTCAATTTTTTACTCTTTGTAAAATTGATGTTCGGGGGCTAGTAGGGGGGACCATGTTTTAGCTTTTGATAGTTTTTGTTTTTTTTTGTCCTTCATTCCTAACCCATTCGCTATTATTTCTGGAAAAAAACGTGTTTTTTTTCAAAACAGCCTGTGACCAGGTTGGTACATGTATTATAAACTAGCTGGTTCCTCAGCGGGTTAACTGCGGTGTTGGGTTGAAAACAGGTGTGTGGTGGATGTTCCCTGTGGTTGTTTACTGTCTATATGGATGGAGTCCTGAAAGAAATACTAGGAAGAGCAGTGGATGTTGTTGTATCGCTGAAGAAGGGAGGGAAAGAACTGAGGTGGAAGCTGCTATACTGCTGTTTGCGGCGCATACAGTTCTGATGAGCAATAATGAATGGGAGTTGCAGGAGGTGAAGGGTTCTGGTAAATGAGTTTGGAACAGGTGTGAAAATCGAAATCTGAAGGTAAATGCGGGGAAGAGCAAGGTTATGGTCTCGAAAGGGGTGAAGTCACAGAGTGTGAGGTGAAGTTGAATATTCAGGCTATGGAGATCGTCAGCTCTTTTAAGTATCTGGACAGTGCGTTGAGTAAAGATGGGACTATGGATGAAGAAGTGCGGGAGAGGGTGCAACAGGGGAAGAGGGTTGTAGGAACGTTGAAAAGTAGTAACAAGAAATAGAGTGGTCAGTATGGAAGTGAAGAAGTCCTGCATGACAGTGTGGTAATCCCGACACTAACTTACGGAAGCGAAGCATGGACGTTCGGGAAGAGACTCAGACCAAGAATGAGAGCGGTGGAAATGAGTTACTTGAGAAGTGCGTGCGGAGTTACATGGAGGGATAAACAGACGAATGAGGAAGTAAGAAGGAGGTGTGGTGTGGAGGTAGATGTGCTGGAAAGTGTGAAAAGGAACAACTTGATATGGTTCGGCCATATGGAACGTATGGGAAGTGAGAGAATGACTAGAGGGTGTACGAGAGCGAGGGTGGAAGAGCGAGGAAGTATATGAATGAAGGCGATGCTGGTTGGGAGGAAGGGGTGTCGACTGACTGGGAACAGAGGTGCATGGGGCGGTTCGTTCGTGGCCACCCCTTCGGGGATCACGACGTCAGGCAATAGATAGATAGATAGTGATTATCAGGTTACTACTAGGGAGAACTTATATTTTGGATTAAACTACACGATAAAAGTATCAGATATACAACAATATATTGAGGGGACAATGTAAAGTATAATTATAGACAAAACTAAGCATCCTTTCTCTCTCACTGTTCTGTTTTATTTATGTATTTATTTATTTATTTTTTGTAGCGGCATAGTATACACTTAATCTTTAATTCACAATTGAAGTGATTCGCGGGAATAGAAACTGTAGTGCCTGTACAATATTAAATTTTTCCACTCTGCAGCAGTGTTATTTCCACTAAAATCTAGGTTAGTTGCTAGATTAGATGAGGTGTATTTACTCAAGTCTAACTCATGACATTGCAAAGTTCTAGGTAAGTTACGAGATCAAAAATTATATATTATCCCTAATTAACAAAACTTTCAAAAATGTTGTATAAGCTCAGCAAAGAAACACACCTATAATTCAGAGATGGAAGTACAAGATATTTACTGTCGCTCGTGTCCTTATAACACACAATACCACCATATCTATGAACGTTAATGCTGTTACACTATATTGGAAGTGAAGAATTTACTAAACATATGTTATCTGATATACCGGTACACATATATATATCAGAAATATGGACAACAAGAGCAGGCAAACACTGAAATACTGTATATAGTAACATTTTAAGAGAAAATCATAAAATAGAGAAGAGGGAAATGGAAACTCTTGCAGGGTTAGAGCAGAGCCACAGTCACGCTCAAGTGGCGTACCTCGCCTGCACAACATCAACTTTAGTGTCCTCTGGGGTGACCAGTAGCGACATTGGTAGAGCGCTCGGTTTCTAACCGAAAGGATCGAGTTCGATTCTTGGTTGGTGGAGATGTTTGGGCAATCTCCTTACACCCCTTGCCTCTGTTTCGCCTGACAGTAAAATAGGTTACACGGCAGGGTGAAAAGGGGTCTTCGGATCCTCTGGCCCTTCAACCCAAATAAAAAAAATAAATAAATCAAAAATAAAATAAAAGTGTCCTCAACTAATACAAGGAATAATATTAAACCACAACAATACTCATCGAAGCTTCATTATAACGTCCATCCTAGTGTACCAACGAACTTCATCTCTTGTCTAGACAGGTTGCATATGCCAAGTTGAAGTTATATAGATAGGGACCACCTTCTGAGCGTGTCTGTATTCAGTACATGCCATGACGGTATATTCTCAAATGTAGGTGCCTGCAGGGATTTTTATATATTGATGTAGGTGAACACCTTCGGAATGCAAATATTTTCAAAGCATTTATGAAAGTGAGCTACATAGAGTTACACAGATACTCAGACAACACATACCTTGCGGTCTCTACTAGGTGGTTCTGCCTTAATACTACTAGATACAGACATAGTTTATAGTAGAAGAATAGGACAGCAAGGTAGAAGTCTCTCTCCCTACCCCCTGCTAACTCTGGCAATAAAACCGTACCAAAAAAAAAAAAAACATGACGTTTAACCTTTTAGTTCAGGAAATGCCCACAAGGAAAGATATTATACTGGACGGTGTTACGATCCAGGTTCTCAAAGGACACAGGGCTCTTCAACATTGGACTAGATAATGGCAAAATGCAACAACGGTAACACTAGATCCAACCCCTGCCTTAAACACTGGAAAACAAAACACCATTACCGCCCTGAGTCGTGCCCGGAGAACGAGGTATGCTATGACTCGGTAACTGGTGGCACACACACTAGGCTGACGCTCAATGAAACAGCCTATTCTCAAACAGTAAAAGATTAGTCGATTATGTTACACAAAGAAAAGATAGTTAACGTGATTAATTAACGTCACGGTAGATACTCAAATAACTGGCACTCCTGTATTAAAGAAAGTGCAATGCTAGTCCTGCAACATCAACTGGAAACTTCTGAAATAAGTCTGATGCTGGGAAGATGTTCGTAAAGAATCTTGAACAATTATAATGCAGAATACGGGTCACAATAAATGCTAGGACATATAGTAATAATAGGCAGGCGAATAATAAAGACTGCGCAAAGGTAGTAATGCTCGACAACTAAAGAAATGCTTCGTGACACAACGCAACAGCCTACTAGGGTTGTGCAACTCAACAACAACCTCGGCTCTCACGTGCAGTGAATAATAAATGTTGCATACATATAATAATTGGGGCTTATCTCTAACCAGTGTCTGCTCAGTTAATAAAGTCTAGCTGGGGTATCAAGGCAGGGCAACAATGGGCGAGCATGCGGCTCGTAGCCTAACATTGTCCGAAGGTGGTATAATGAAGATTACGTTATATGACGGGGATGCTCTCTTGATAAATCTAGGTCTCTAGTACCTAGTTCTATCCTGGCGATCCCTCAGAAGTCAACACAAAGAGGCCGCACTATGTTGTGAGGGATAGGCTATGGCCCTCTCACACCACAGCGCTGTGCTCGCAAAGTAAACCCACCCGAAGACAACTTAGGCTCCCACAGTACCTGTCGATGTCGTGCAGGGCTAACTAACACTGCACACATCGGAGACAAACGACACAGTAACCTTACCCCTAGTCTAGCTTTAGATAACCAAGCAGAATCACTCAAACACCTTGCCAGGGAGACATATACCGGTCTACAACCTTCCCGAGAGAGGCACACACGGAAAAGTCCGTCTCTCCAACCTCAATAAAGCATAATACCTCCTTAACCTAATACAGTGGAAATATCTGAGAGCTTCGCGTACAATACGACTGGTCGACTGTGAACGTCTATGCTGAAACCCAGAAGGGATGTTGAGTTAATAAAGATTAGAGAATGAGAAAGGAGAAGTTGAGAGAGAGAAATAGTATGCAAAGTGGCGAGTATGGGAACAGAATTGCAAAGGATGTAGGCGGTACGCGTGTCAGGCAAGCTCTCAGCTGGTAAAAAACACGAGGCCGTGATGGGCAGGGACTAGTTGACCACCCGGCCGCCAACGCAGTCAGCGCCCAAGCGAGCCGCTCATAGCTCACCCCGCTGCCAGGTGTACTCCCTCACCCTCTCTCGCTCGCCTCCCACACAAGCAACATTTATATTATAGCGAATCTAAAATATAAGGCGCGGGTCACAGACCAAAACAAAGACCATTTCTAGACTGTCTGTGGCCACACGACACTAATTACATAAAGCAGATCATTCTAGGACAACTGTAGCCCATCCCCCCATCCTGGCGAGCGCTAGCGAGCTGCAATGCCCCACGCAACCATTCTGTTAACGCCGGGAGGCGTCACACCCCCCCAAGATATGGGACACTCAACCATGAGCCCATATCTGAACAGGCAGAATGTCACTAGAATCTGCCACTCCTAACCACTCTGCCACTCATGGAATGCAAGCTCAGTCTAGTAAAAAAAAATACAACATTTATATATAAAAACAATCTTATCACCCTTCCCAAATATAATACATTAATTCATAACATTGTGCTCCCAGAGCGAGCTTCAAGAAGCACAGCCTACTGAGGGAAAATCATCTGCACTCAGTACTCAGCTACAATATTATCCTAAAATTAACTATAAAAAAGAAAGAGTTTTTATTTAATTTTTCATATTTTATTTTAATGTTGTTTTTGGCGGCTACTATAGATGTAGCCTAATTTTCGTCTAATCAAAGCCAACAACTCCTGCCCTGCGACCCTACGCTGGTGCTACACACGCGAGCCAACCAGCACCAGCGCAAATTACACCGCGAGCCAAGACAGGAGGGTATACCAACATACTGTGGTAGCCTACCCCGGATCCTCCACCCGCGACAAAAACAGTCCGCAATCACATTCTCACAACCGGCAATATGGCGAATGTCTAAGTTGTACTCTTGCAACATGAGCGACCATCTGGTCAGCCTCATATTCCGGTTGTGGAAGTGATTGAGGAATTTAAGCGGGTCGTGGTCGGTATACACTACACGACTGGCCCATAGGCAGGAACATAGACCTCAAAGTGTCTGAGCGCTAACACGATTGCCAGCAGTTCCTTTTCAACAACCGAATAGTTTTTCTGTGCTGAATTAAAGACTTTGAAAAGAAACTGACTGGATGCTCAAGACTTTCCTCGTCTGTCTGCAAAAGTACGGCACCAGCTCCTACTCGCTGGCATCAGTCGCCAACTGATATGGTCGTTCAAAGGCCGGGGCCCTGTGGATAGGGTGCGTGCATAAAAGGTGTTTAACTACTCGAAAGCCTGCTCACACTCAGGTGCCCAGCGGAACTTTTTATCTTTGGCAAGTAGATCTGTCAAAGGAGCTAACACAGTAGAATAGCCTCTTATAAAGCGGCGGTAATACCCAATCATGCCCAAAAATCTCATGATCTGCCGCTTGGTGGTCGGCCTGGGGAACAAGTCGATAGCCTGTATCTTCTGTTGGGGCGGGCTCACCTGCCCTAACCCAACCATAAACCCCAGATACTGCACCGTGGCTTGCACAAAGTCACACTTGATCAGATTAACCACCAAGCCTGCTTTACTAAGTTGACTAAATAAGGCTTTGGAAATCGTTGTCATAAATTATCACGTCATCAGGTAGACAGTACAGTTTGGGATGTCTTCGTACGATGTCGTTCATTAAGCTCTGGAAAGTGGCCGTTTCATTTTTCAGACCATATGGCATCACGTTGCAATGGTAAGTACTGCCATCCACCACAAAGCCGCACACCTCTTTAGCCCGCTCAGTCAGTGGTACTTGCCAGTAGCCTTTGACGAGGTCTACCTTGGTCAAGTACCTTGCTTTCCCGATCTTATCCACACTGTCATCCACCCGGGGGAAGAGGATATGCGTTGGTGGGATCAACCCGTTCAACCGCCTAAAGTCCAATGCAGAACCGAACTTTTCCATCAGGTTTGGGCTGCAGAGTGACAGAAGAAGTCCACCGTACTGCCCCCTTCTCGATCAAGCCTCTCGCCAGCATATACTCCAGCTCATCCCTGAGCGCTGGGAGTTTAATGGGTGGCACCCGATTAGGTATCGACTTGAAGGGGGGGTGCTCTCCTACATCGACGTCATGCACCGCTGAGTAGTGAGCCTGGGGTGCTCGGCAAATACAGTGGGGTATGAATCGAACAGGCGCTGCACTGCCACCTGCTGTTCCTCCGGCAGGTGCGCCAGAGCATCATGCGCACATTGGCTCGAATTCCCCGTCCACTGATCAGCCGAGACATGACAATCCCAGTTATCATCCACCTGATCATTGGGGCCCCCCTTTCCTTCTCACCATGACCGCAGCAGGTCAACACAGGGACAGCTAGTGACTCAGGTGGGCGCCTCACATTACTCCTTCAACAAATTAATGTGGCATAGTTGGTTACGCTTCTTCCGGTCTGGAGTGGCAACGAGGTAATCTAGATCGGAGATCTTTGACACCACCCGATAAGGCCCAGCGTACAGCGCAGCCAGAGGATGACCTGCCAAAGGCAACAGGACCAACACCTATTGACCTATATGAAACTCCCGGAGTTTCGCCTTAGTATCGTACCTGTCCTTCATACGGGCCTGCGAACTCACCAAATTACGCCCGGCCAGCTCCAGACTTCTAAGCATTCTCTCTCTGGTCTCGAGGACGTATCTCAACATAGAACATGGCTTAGCGGTACCCTCCCAAATCTCCTTCACCATGTGGAGAGGGACCCCTCACCTGATGCCAGAAAACAAGCTCATTCGGACTGAAACCGAGACTCTCTCCAGGTACTTCTCTTGCCGCGAACAAAACATACGGCAGACCAAGGTCCCAATCCTTTCCGTTCTCTGCGCAATAACATCGAAGCATGCTTTTCAGCGTGGCGTGCCACCTCTCCAACACCCCTTGACTCTCCGGGTGATACGCAGAAGAGACGACAGTGCTGATGCCATGCTGAATCATAGTTTGTTTGAACAGATTAGAGGTAAAATTAGAACCTTGGTCCGATTGCACTTCTTGCGGGTAACCATACCGCGAGCAATACAAGAGCAGGTTCCGGACAACAGTTTTCGCCGTGCCATTTCTCATTGGATATGCATCAGGATAACGAGTGGCCATATCCATGATAGTTAATAGAAATTTATTACCGGCACTAGTAGGGGTTAGGGGTCCGACCATATCAATGATGACCTTACTGAAGGGCGGTCCACTGACAGGAATGGGGTGCAACGGGGCTCTCGGAATTGTTTGGTTAGGTTTTCCAACCCTCTGGCACGTATGACACCTTGCTATCCAGGTACCTACCTGCCCCTTCAACCCCGGCCACCAAAACAATTTTTCTAAAGCCGCCACCGTTTTTCTCACCCCTAAATGTCCTGCCAGTGGTATGTCATGCGCCAACCTCAGTAGGCTATCCCTGCACTCCCGTGGCACCACCAACTGGTCCACTACTCCGGACCCCTCTTGCCAACTACGTTTAGGGTCTTGAAAACGCCTATAGAGGATGCCTTCTAAATACAAAAAATCTCCTGGCTGTGCAATCGCCGTCCTCGTCGAGCTCTACAGCTCCATTAGCACACGTTTGGAGCTCAGGGTCCTCTAGTTGCAACCGACGTATATCTGAGGGTGCCAAGCGATCTAACTGCTCCCGGAGCAATGCATGACCTTCCCCGATACTGGGCTGCTCCCTCTGTCTCTCTCGATGTATATAACGTTGCTGTCGTGGAGACTCGTCATGCCCAGCCTCGTCACTCTCGATGACAGGCCCAGGGGCTACTCCAGAATTAAGTAATGGTGCTAATACTGAATCACCCAGGAGAGCCGCCGAGTCAAAACTCTTAAAACCAACTCCAGCTTTAGCCTCCTCCTGTTGATCGTTCCTCCGCTGGTCTGAAGACGGAGGACTAGGCTGTGACACTTTAGCTGCCGGAGCTCGGGGTGACAACACACGCCATGGGTTGTGTCTGGCACCGCTCGACCCACTCTTGCTCTTCCCTACTCACGTCGGCCGGCCTCTCGGCAATGACTAAGGGTAGAACCTCAGAAGCGGGCATTGCAAAGTCGTTGCCGAGAAGAAGGTCGACGCCCTCCACTGGCAGTTTCTCCACAATCCCGACATCCAATTCACGTGCCACACCATCACCTCCAACTCCAACCCCACCAGCGGGTATGACCGAGTTGCATTAATACCCTGCACCACCACCACCCGAGCCGCGTTTATAGGGTAGCCAGTCAAGTTTTTCATCAGAGTCTGGGCAGCACCTGTATCACGCAAGACCTCTACTCCATGCTTGCGCCCCGCCCACATCACGCAACCCCGCCCTCTATGGTCGCAAAAAAACATCCTGAGCAGGGTTCGAGCCTCCCAGGTGCTTCTGCATTGGCTGTTGCCTCAGCCTCTGACGACCTGCCCCGGGCAAACTCAGATGACTTCGGAGGACACACCAATGTTGCAGGCCAAAGACACAGCTGCTGTAGGTGGTTTGCTCGGACAGACTCTTGCAAAGTGCCCCTTTTTATGACAATGATAACACTCCAACTCCCCTTTGGGCTTCCCTTGGTACTGGGAAGGGCCCGGCCCCTTATTAAATGGGACGGTGCTAGTCTTGTGGTCAGTCTTGGTATCATGGCTCTTGTACTTGTTTGCATAAGGTATATCACTAACTCGGGGGGGGGGGGGGCGTCACACCCCTTGTTACCTGCCTCACTACGCTGGGCAGACCCGTACCCACGAATTAGTGATAGCCGGAGGTCAGCCATCTCAGCTGCCTCCTGTAGAGTTTTTGGTTGCTTTTCTTTAAGGTTTAACGTCAGGTCGCCGTCCGTGCATTTGAAAAACTGCTCTAAAAGCACCAACTGTTTAATGTCGTCAAACGTAGTAGCTTTCTCCGACCTCAGCCAATTCCCAAAAGCATCGGACAGCTCCCGGGCATGCTCCAAAAAGGTGCTCTCCCGACCCTTGGTAACACCCCGGAACTTCAACCTGTACGTCTCTGGTTGTAGTTCGTATGCTCTCAGGACAGCCTCCTTGAGTTCCTCATAGATAATACAAGACTCTATAGGCAACGCATCGTAGGCTTTAAGACCCTTGCCTATTAATCTAGAGGATACAAGTGCTGCCCATTTATTCTCTGGCCACTGGTGTTCCTGGCACTTCTTCTCAAAGCGTGTGAAAAATTCTGTTACACCACTCTCATCAAACACTGGAACCAGTTTCAATAAGTGCGAGAGAGACTGCTCATGAACACGGTTACCAGCCCCAAGTCGCTGCCCCGTTGTCTCTACTCGCGACTTCTCTACATCCATGTCGGCACAGTACTTAGTCGACTCAGCTTGGATTTTTGCTTGACTGATAGTTTTTCTCTCTTCTATCTTGGCTAATTCTAATTGCTGCTGATGCTGAAGCTTAGCTAATTCGAGGCTTAAACAATAATTCTGGAGATAACCCTTGAGGAGGTGAAGGTGCTACAATGTTTGAAATTACCGGTGGTCCCCCCAGGGGCAACCCACCCTGCCAGTCACCACCCAAACTGCGGAAGCGTACCCGGGGTCGGCAAACTACTGGGATGGCTGGGAGTCGAGTGTAGGGGAAGCATGGCCGAAGGGCTCTGAGCACTCAACCCATCTCGCTCACCAGTCACCCTGCCCCAGTACACACGTTATCAAGTTATCTTGGTCATGCTGCTAGTAACCGCATGACCGATAGCTGTGGCCAGGCATTGAAGACCGTACCGATCCATACCCTCCAACCGCTCGGCAGTAACAGGCCATTGCAAAAATATCCTAGCATCCTCCTCACAGTTCACCCAATTAACCCTTTCATCATGCTGCTGTTCCTCAGTTTCGGACATTACGTACTGTGTCTCCATTCTCCTCTGACCCGGTATAAGACATGATGCTCACAAAAATTTCTCACCACAATTTTCAGAAAAGAAGTACCCCAAACTCTTATGTAGCACTATTCACTTGCCCATAAATGTCTGAAGACTCTCAGTGCTATACTACTTTGCCAACAAAAAATTAACGTGCCCACTATATTCCTCAATAAAACAAATGACCACAACAATCCTGCAATTATCTCTTAGTTCACAAGATCCTGAGCTAGGTCGCCATTTGTTACGATCCAGGTTCTCAAAGACACAGGGCTCTTCAACATTGGACTAGATAATGGCAAAATGCAACAACGGTAACACTAGATCCAACCCCTGCCTTAAACACTGGAAAACAAAACACCATTACCGCCCTGAGTCGTGCCCGGACAACGAGGTATCCTATGACTCGGTAACTGGTGCACACACACTAGGCTGACGCTCAATGAAACAGCCTATTCTCAAACAGTAAAAGATTATTCGATTATGTTACACAAAGAAAAGATAGTTAACGTGATTAATTAACGTTACGGTAGATACTCAAATAACTGGCACTCCTGAATTAACGAAAGTGCAATGCTAGCCCTGCAACATCAACTTGAAACTTCTGAAATAAGTCTGATGCTGGGAAGATGTTCGTAAAGAATCTTGAACAATTATAATGCAGAATACGGGTCACAATAAATGCTAGGGACATATAGTAATAATAGGCAGGCGAATAATAAAGACTGCGCAAAGGTAGTAATGCTCGACAACTAAAGAAATGCTTCGTGACACAACGCAACAGCCTACTAGGGTAGTGCAACTCAACAACAACCTCGGCTCTAACGTGCAGTGAATAATAATGTTGCATACATATAATAATGGGGGCTTATCTCTAACCAGTGTCTGCTCAGTTAATAAAGTCTAGCTGGGGTATCAAGGCAGGGCAACAATGGGTGAGCATGCGGCTCGTAGCCTAACGTTGTCCGAAGGTGGTATAATGAAGATTACGTTATATGACGGGGATGCTCTCTTGATAAATCTAGGTCTCTAGTACCTAGTTCTATCCTGGCGATCCCTCAGAAGTCAACACAAAGAGGCAGCACTATGTTGTGAGGGATAGGCTATGGCCCTCTCACACCACAGCGCTGTGCTCGCAAAGTAAACCCACCCGAAGACAACTTAGGCTCCCACAGTACCTGTCGATGTCGTGCAGGGCTTAGCTAACACTGCACACATCGGAGACAACGACACAGTAACCTTACCCCTAGTCTAGCTTTAGATAACCAAGCAGAATCACTCAACACCTTGCCAGGGAGACATATACCGGTCTACAACCTTCCCGAGAGAGGACACACACGGAAAAGTCCGTCTCTCCAACCTCAATAAAGCATAATACCTCCTTAACCTAATACAGTGAAATATCTGAGAGCTTCGCGTACAATACGACTGGTCGACGGTGAACGTCTATGCTGAAACCAGAAGGGATGTTGAGTTTAATAAAGATTAGAGAATGAGAAAGGAGAAGTCGAGAGAGAGAAATAGTATGCAAAGTGGCGAGTATGGGGAACAGAATTGCAAAGGATGTAGGCGGTACGCGTGTCAGGCAAGCTCTCAGCTGGTAAAAAACACGAGGCCGCGATGGGCAGGGACTAGTTGACCACCCGGCCGCCAACGCCGTCAGCGCCCAAGCGAGCCGCGTCATAGCTCACCCCGCTGCCAGGTGTACTCCCTCACCCTCTCTCGCTCGCCTCCCACACAAGCAACATTTATATTATAGCGAATATAAAATATAAGGCGCGGTCACAGACCAAAACAAAGACCATTTCTAGACTGTCTGTGGCCACACGACACTAATTACATAAAGCAGATCATTCTAGGACAACTGTAGCCCATCTCCCCATCCTGGCGAGCGCTAGCGAGCTGCAATGCCCCACCCATCCATTCTGTTAACGCCGGGAGGCGTCACAACGGACAGAAATTAGTCTGAAAAGGAACTTACACTTACATACCTACTGATTCATTCATATGTATCCAATCTCCATCAGATGATCGTCCAGTCTCCTCTTAAACATATATATTGAAGTACTGTCGACCACCTCACCTGGCGTACTATTTCACTCTTTGACCACACTGGGTGTTAGGAAGTTTTTTTTGTGACATCTAGGCATGCCTTCTTTCTATTTAGTTTCAGTTCATTACCTCAGGTTGCAGCATCGTTATTAATCGTAAATAGTGCACTGATATCTACTCTGTTAACCCGAGAGAGGCACGCCATTGGTAGTTCAAACTCTCCCGGTAGGCGAGGATATTTGAGTTCATTCCCGCCTAAAATCGTCATTTTACCATAAATATCGTTATTACTTATTCGTATGCACCTATTTTACGTTTAATATGAAGATATTAACATATAGCAGCAATAAAACAAGTGGGAATAGTATTTGTGGGGTAAAAAATGACAAATTATTACCGGCCCTCCAGTCATGAGGTGAGAGGCGAACGAGACGTATATCCTCCCTCTCTGAGGCCTGAAGGCAGACTGATGTCTCTCTCTCGCTTTCTTTCTCTTCCCACGCTCTCTATATGCGCACAAGACGACCTTGGAACCGGGATGGAGATATTGGCGCGATAAATAAACCGCTAAACATGGGAATAAGAGGAAAAATAGCTGACAATTGAAGGGGGGGGGGGGGGAAGGGGGGAAGGAGAGGGTTTTGACACATGTGGAGGAATGATAGAAGGTATTGAGGGGAATTATCTTACTTAATCATATATTCATTTTTGTTTAGTGCTACTGGAGTCCCGTCGCCTTTCACCACCAAAACCTCTTAAGTGTCTCCTTGTCGTTCCCGGGTTAAATCCTTTAATATTTTTAATACACTCAATAAGCTGGCCTCGTAACCTCCTTTAACGAGAACAATTTAAATATTATTCATTTTTCATAACATGCCTTGTTTCTCAGAGAGGGTATTAGCTTAGTTGCCTTATGCTTCAATGTCTTTCTTGAGATACGGGGACAAGAACTGAACGCCATATTCAAGGTGGAGTCTAACAATACATTTGAATAATGGCAGAGAGAGAGAGAGGTGATTTGTTTTCTTCTATGTGGGTGGGTCTAAAATATATAGATTAATCGTGGTCATGTGCTGTATAAAGATACAGCACATGACCACGATAAACTGTCTTGAGGGTGTATTGGTTAAAACTGGTAAGTTCTGTATGCGGTATTCTGGTTTCGAATCCTGGTAGGATCGAATGCTTTCATAAATAATATTTGGGGGTTATTGATATTAAGAACTATGATAATTAATATATATTGCAACTGATGTGGCGGAAAAGATGTTTCATTGCAAAATCATTACAGTTACAACTCTCTATGTACCCCTTCTTAAAGGTTGAGAGGACAGAAAGTTAACTATCAGGCCGTTACATTAACACCTTATTAGCGGGCTAGGCGGTTTATTTATAATATATGTACCGCCCAGCGGGGTGTTTTTAGCCAAAATAGGGCTGTTTACGTGATCATTTTCATGCCTAAATAAGACCCAGAGCGTAAAACAAGTATCTATCCCTGAAAGGGCATAAACAGAGCTTTCCAATGACACCATAACGATCCTTTTATGATGGCTAGTTTTCTTGCAACAACCGCGCAACGCGAGTGCAAAAAACATGTAATTCGGCACTTTCCCCATACAATTCCGTATATACCGAGTGAGAGAGGGAGGGAGGAGGTGGGATTCGTGTCAGTAGGTTCGCCGCGGTGGTCTGGAGCAGTCATACGCTCGCTACTCTCCTGCCACCACTTGTCTCTCTCTCTCAGCAACATTACGTGCTGAAATTGCCACACGACCTATGTCGAGCGCCGCCAGATAGTCCAGATTTATTATACTCGACTTATGTTGCGCGCCGACACTTAGGGGTTAATGCATTTTCCCGTTTCTATTCTAACCCCTATTTTCACCTACACAAAGAGTAATCCAGCTAACTCTCATAAACATCTCCTAATATTAATTTCACCAGACTTCTTTCTAACACACTCAAACTACCTCTAACGTACCTTGATGTTGGCTCTATAACACTGTTTCAACCTTTGGGGTGGACACTTGTTACAGGCAGATTCGCGTTTTGTCTCCTTCATGCACATATAAAGAAGACACTCTGCATTGTAAATTTCAAAATACCAGATAAGAGAAGGGAAAGAAACGAAGGAATGAGCATGCATGCGATTGGCGGGAGGTGAAGGAGAAGGGAACCAAGGAAGGAGAAGGGAGCGGCAGGGAACACAAGGGACATAGCTGTATTTGACTAAAATTCCATGCATTTTGTATATATACCTATAAGTATATCCCCTCCAAAGAGCAGCCTAACTGTAAGTCTACCAACTTTACTTTGACCCTGTGACTAAAAGATAATTAACATACATTTCCATATGGAAACTCGCAACTGATTATTAGAACGGCACAATTCACGGGTAAAATTATTTATGTGACACGGGCTTCAGTTACATAAATACAAATACTACACAAACCTTGCAGTCACTACTGGCCTAGTAGATAATTATATTGTTTGCTATTTAGTGGAAGATACGGACAGTATAACAGAAGATTATCTCCTTAATCATCACTTGGTGGGCATGACATACTGTACAGTATACAGTAGCTGGGGAAAAGCCGCAATAGTGTATGTGTGTTTGTGCAGAAAAGAGAAGAGAAGGGAAGAAAGCCCTACTCTATATTCCTACTCCTCCTCACCCCAACAGCCTATTATATTTAACATGCCATCTCTCGCCTCCACTCTTCCCTTCCGTTCTCCTCCACAGCTCCGCAAGTGGCAAAATATGGTTCCTCTTTTACTTTGACTTTTTGTTGGCTGTTTAGGTTTTCCAGGAACGTGGAATATAATCTGCAAGTTTTATTAATTTTACCAGAGCATATTGGAGGGGTGCAGCTTATTATCTCCCCCCCCCCCCCCGCCGCCTTGAAAACACAGTGTGAGTAATAAAAAAAGACATACACCTCCAAGTAATTGGTTGACTACTGACCCTGGATGTAAGGTTTCACGTAACATAACGTAATTTTATATAATACACTTTTAAGTTTCCTATGCCTATTGTTTTGTATTTAAATATTAACATGCGAATAATGCACATCAGACCATTACTGTACATGTGTAGAGTCGCACAGACTGTATGAGAATCTGTATATACACACAAGCTGAACCCTACTGTATAACTTCAGGTCAGGTCCTTCGGAATAATCAAATAGGGGAGATTATATACACCAATCGAGCAGGTCAATATCCCGGGGAGACCCCATAGGCATGTGATATGGAGCTCCTGGAACCCCTGTTTCATGTGGCTGGCCTCCCTCACTGTTCCTGTTTGTGTGTCACCTACACAACGAGTAATCCAGTTAGCACTCACACACACCTTCTCCTATTTTGTCAGTACACTAAACAAGCACACCACACCTCTTTCCAATACACCATTTTGTATATAATGTATTTATATATTTTTAAGGTGACCAACAACCGACCTTAATTTGGCTCTGATACTCTTTCAACTTTGGGGGAGACATTTGTTGCAAGAAGCATTGATTTGTCTACCAAATACAATAAGACAAAACAACAACAGAAACATCATCCTCTTTTTTGCTAATTTCAGCAATCGTCTTTCTTGGCTGACAAGGATTCTGCATTGCATGGTGTGTACACTTCGTAGTGTGATATATATCCTCGAGCGACAGTGTGTTCTATACATATATATATATAACATTGCACATACAATTGTGAATAAGACATGGGGATTTTATCAACCTGTTCTGTCTTTTTGGGCCTTGTGTTTACGATTGTTATTTGATATGACACTCTCATCACAAAAAATCGGTACTTCCATCCAGTCGGCTGCGAGGTTCATCTACTCATTAACCCCTTATGTACCGGTAACGTCCATTTTAGCTTAGCTACAATTACACGATTTTATTTATTTCAGGAAGAACGTCTACCAATCAAAAGGCTACAGACTATCTCTATTAATCCTTTTAGCTACCATATATATATATATATGCTTCCTAAGCTTCATAAAATGGTCTAAAAGTAGCTGAAATCAAATATAAAAAACGTCCCTGGTACAGAAGTGGTTATCGTTGATTAAGAAACACTTGATATCTCTTCTACAAGTGTCCATGTAATGATTTAGTATGCTACTTGTTCGTCTTATGTTGTTGACGTCTCAGAATATAGTTTTTTTTTTTACAGGGTCATACTGTGCTCATGTATGATGATTTTGGGACCCATTGCCAATTTCGATAAAAAGTACATCAGCGTGTAGGGAATGTTTGCGTGCATCGGCCCATATATATTTGACCCCCAAAAAATGTCTGGGGGGGGGGGAACGGTCCGTAGTTGAAAAATGTGGAGCGAATGGCACCGCGCGGCTAGATTGTCATCGAGCGGCGAGATTTCCCGGCCGAATTTTCACGCGCCCAGGGGATAGAACCAGAGGGAGGAGGGGGTGGGTTACCACGTATTATCATGTATATCTCCTTTTTTTATCCCTTTTAGGCTATGTAGAGTACGTATACGTGTGTAGGCCACCCATATAACAATGAATATGCCTCATAGTGACCAAAAATTGCAATATATAAGGGAATTATCAAAGAATTTTTAGGCGGGAATGAAGATGGGTTGGAGGTTTGGTGGCAATTTATGAGATGAGATGAGGTTTGCGCTATAATATTACGTATATCTCATACTTAGAGCACTGTCATGCTATAATACAGACTTGTACGTATGTAGACGTGCCATATATCAATATATATACCGCATATAGACCAATTCATGCGATATTTACGCACATTATCAATGAGTTTCTATCCGTGAACCAAGGTGTGATTGAGTTGTGCTGGGAATGAAAGGGGGAGAGGGTGTGTTACGCCATAAATATCACATATATCTCGTACTTAGAGCACTGTCATGCTATAATACAGACTTGTACGTATGTAGACGTGCCATATATCAATATATATACTGCATATAGACCAATTCATGCGATATTTACGCACATTATCAATGAATTTCTAGCAGACGGAGGCCTACTAGGGTGGGTGGGGGTGGGTGACTACCGCCAGGTTAACCAACTAACCTGTCAGGACTGCTACCCTCTTCCTCGGATTGACGACCTTATCGACCAACTGGGGGACGCCAACTACATTACCAAGATCGACTTATTGCGTGGGTACTACCAGGTCCGGCTGACTGAGCGTGCCAAACGAATCTCTGCGTTTGTCACCCCTGACGGCTTATACCACTACACCGTCATGCCCTTTGGGATGGTAAACGCACCAGCAACCTTCCAACGGCTGATTCATCGGGTGACAGAGGGACTCATCAGGGTGCAATCTTACTTGGACGATCTGGTAGTATACAGCAAATCATGGGAAGATCATCAACTTCAACTGCGCGCCCTATTCTACAACCTGGCTGAAGCACACTTAACAGTAAACTTGGCCAAGAGTGAGTTTGGACATGCCAACGTAATATTCCTGGGTCATGTGGTTGGGCAAGGTGAAGTTAGCCCAGTATCTGCCAAAGTAGAAGCCATTGCGTCACTGCCTGTTCCTCTTGATCGTAAGGCATTAGTGCACTTCATGGGCATGAGTGGGTACTATCGGCGCTTTGTGCCCAATTTTTCTGACCTCTCTGCACCTTTAACAGACTTAGTCAGTCCAAAGAAGAAGTTTGTGTGGACTCAGGAATGCCAAGACGCTTTCGTGAAAATCCGTGCCCTTCTCACAAATGCGCCCATACTGAAATCTCCACAATTCACCAAGCCGTTTATCTTGCAAATAGACACCAGTGATGTGGAAGCAGGGGCTATATTGTTACAGTATAGAGAGAATGAAGTATTACATCCTGTTTGCTACGCATCCACAAAGTTCAAACCATACCAGAGACATTATAGTACTATTGAAAAAGAGTGCTTTGCATTATTATTTGCCATTGATAAGTTTAATGTGTACTTGAATGGTTCTTGCTTTCCTATTGATGTGTTCACTGATCATAATCCCCTCAAATTTCTGCATAGGATGAACAATTCTAACCAGCGTCTCATAAGGTGGGCTTTGGCATTGCAGCCTTACAAGCTTCACATTTTTCATATCAAGGGGAAAAACAATATAATGGCAGACATGTTATCTAGGACTTAGAATAGTTTGATTTACAATGTTTCACTTATAAATCTCTTAATTGGGGAGGTGTTATGTATTGCCTTAATTAAACTAATTGCTGGTGGGATAGAGTTAACTATTATTAGTGGGTATATGTGACTATTTATTTGTACATAGGAAGGCCTTTAGGAAGTGAACTAACTTCGGGGAACATACTTTGTGTTCAGAGTGTACTGTAGCCAAGTGGCGCCAAGCGCACACGTTCCCCCCTCTTACCTTTTTTTTTTTTTTTTTTTTTTTTTTTTTTTTTTTTTTTTTATATTCCAACTTACTCCCTCTCGGGCATAGGCTGAGAGCCTGGACATTCACAGCTGTACAATGAGCAGTGAAGCCCGTGAGGTCTTGTTCCAGTCTAGGGAGTGAGGCATGTGAAGCACGTAGAGTACAACGAGCATCTGCCATCTTGCCTTCACATGAGGCACGGTGCTCACTCATGGTCCGAAACAACCCCATCTCTGAAACCACCTCGTTCCCATGCTTCACTGTCTCACCCCCTACACTCGGACACTCACTCTTACACACACACACAACGCCACCTGTTGAGCAGCTAACTCACCAGGCATTGCACCCCTATAGCATATTTTGAATATGGGAATATTCATACAGTGCTATTTAATCAGGGAACAATGAGGGTATTTTATTAGCGTTTCGGTGGGCTCTCTCTGGCAGACGTACGATTAGTCTTTATATAATTCGTGATTTAATGTTTTACTCTTCATTTATATATTTTAATGAAGTATTCTATATAATTATTAGTTGAGTTAAGTTGTTTGATTGGAGAGAGAGAGTAGTTGTATTTTAGTCCAGTACGATAACTTTACTGACCATGCAAGGACTCGATAGAAAATAGGATTTGAGAAACTTCAGTTCTCCTCACGCCTCTGCTTCGCCAAGACCTCACCATGGGTCATCCTGAGTTTGTCCTGCCTTGTATAACTATCTCTGTATAGATAAGTATTATTATTTTGTATTGTATGATTATGTTGTATTGTGTGAATGTAA
The DNA here is from genome assembly GCA_032716605.1 of Paralithodes platypus. NCBI lineage: Eukaryota > Metazoa > Arthropoda > Malacostraca > Decapoda > Lithodidae > Paralithodes > Paralithodes platypus. The sequence goes on along the minus strand of CM064531.1, from coordinate 35,502,585 downwards.
GGATAGATGTATAAAGTGTAATTTATATGTAAATAATATCCATACTTTTAAACTATCTTTTCATCCATACCTCCCTTATTTATTTTCATGTAGCCTACTATCTTTCACTTTCAAATTAACTTAAAGATTTAAATACCTTAGATATTTTTGTGGTTCCTTACATATAAATCCTAAAGGATTTACGAAAGCATAAATTATTCTACTGACATTTAACGTAAACTTAATAATATCAATTATATGATTCTGGTTGACTTGTTGTATAGCAATAGGGTAATATAATAGTAGGGTTTCGCTGGAGGAAAATATTAATCTTGCAGTCTAGTTTTGGGTGGTTTACTTCCATTCTTATAATACCACGGTGATAAGTTGTGTTGCCTTTTCATTGGAGTTAATCATTTATTTATGGTGTTGTGGGTTTGAACCCTAGTCCGTAACAATAAAATGCTCAAGTAATAATGCTTAAATGAACTATAACAAGATTTAATAAAGGAGTATATGCTTACGTTAACTTTAGTGTGAGTCTGTACTCAACACTAAACTCTTCAATGCTTTATGAAAACATTGGAAGTCTAGTCCTACAGCAAACAGATATGGAATCTTCTGAAAACGTCTGATGCTCTAAGATGCTCGTCAAATATAGAACAGAAATAATGCAGGGGCAGGACACTAAAGCGTGTATCTTAAATACACCAACAAGTAGGATACATATATATAATACAAGGGAGTGCAACAACTCTGTGACAGCACTAATAATAGCCACTCAAAACATTACTTCCTTAGCCAAAGTAACAGCCATACTGGATTGTGCACCAAGCATCAACCTAGGCTAAAATAATGTGAATAATTCCTAAAGCATACGCAGTTAAAGTTAATAAACACAATGCTGTCTTAATTACTAATAAAGTCTAGCAGTGGCATAAAAGGTACAAGGAGGCTAGGCAGAGCACAAGCATGCTCGTAGCCTACTGTCTCCCCTTGAACAGATTTCCCTTATGTTACGTGAAGTGACTAGGAGGCTCTCTTGGTAAGTCCAGATCTCAAGTATCTGGTCTTGCCCTGGCGCTCCACAAAGGTCAACAAAAATGAGGTAGCAAGCATACGAGTAAGAGTAGGCAAAAGCCCTTCGCTTGTATACTGCTACACTCGCAAAGGAAAAATATGCACAAGGGTTACAGGCTACCTAGCTCCGTCGAAGTCATACAGGCTCTGACTTGCCATATACATAACTCAGACAACGACCAAAGATACCCTCCACTGTCTAGCATTAAATAGTAACAAAGAACAACTCAATAATTAGAAGCACCCAATGATAATATGACTCCATGTGACTATGACTAATAATCCCTAAAGCTAGTGCGAAACATATATGTGAGAACTGGTGCTGGTAATACGACTGGCCGACTATGGAAGTCGTATGCAGAACCAGAAGGGATAAGTAATTGAATAAAGATAAGAAGTATTGGAAAAGAAGAAGTTCAGAGAGAGAAACAGTAGTACAGGGGGTTAGATTGGGGACAGATTGCAAGGGACGTCTAGGACCAAGCACACCATGCCAAGTTCTAAGGAGACACACGGGTAGAAGCCCCCCAGCACCAAACTAAGCCAGCGGCACCCAATCACAGACCACTACATCATGAAGAGCAGGTGTCATATGACGCGCCAGGCCCGCCGGCCAATCACGAGCGTGGGAAACTCCGCCCGAGCGAGGAAGGCACACGTACATACACACGCACATAATACTTCCTCGCTGCCTCCTTCGTTCTCTCTCTCCTTGCAATTCACACTACATATCTTATACTCTATCACTGATATAAAATACTTCCAAGTGTCACAGACAAGAATAAAGACCACCACTGATCTGTCTGTGACAAAATGAATACTAAGAAAGCAAGAACATCGTTCTACGATTATTATAGCCCATTTCACTGCCCTGGCGAGTGCTAGCGAGTACGAGTACATTCTGGCAAGCTGGCCAGCGTAACATTAGTTTAAATATTTATTTGATGAACATATGCATTAATATATTTATTATAGTTTTTGTTTTTGCCTTCCACATGTAGTTCACAATCAAGGTCAATTGAAGCCCCTGCCATGTTATCATCTCACCTACCATTAGAATCAAGTGCATACTTCCTTCTTATTCTTCTCACTCACTCATTCACTCACTCACACTCTCACGCTCTTTTCTCTCTCTCTCTCTCTCTCTCTCTTTTCTAAACTATATATAAAATTGTACAATAATTTCCTAATTTGTTCACTAGCTAAAACTCTTAGAACCTTACACCAAGACTTTATCTGTAGCTAAGTGGGCTAAGTTGCTTAACCCGGGAAGCGCGAGCTATTGGTAGTGACCTGGCAGAGTGCGCTTCTCATGCGTCTGCTGTTGTCCTTGCGAGTCCCAAGCCCCTTATCTGGGATCTTGTATCCTTCTTCTCCTAGGCGTCGTGGGATACGGGGGTGTGCACAGCCTCGCTTCGTTCATATCCTTCCTCCGGCTTGTGAGTCTTTTGCTCATTTGTACATACTTGTGCTGAAGTTAACGTAGTATTATAGTTTAGCTAGGCTGTGTACACCATTCCCACTCGCCCTAGGAGTTGTCCCGTGAATGCATTGTCAATTTTTATCAGGATGACCTTGTTGTGATAAGGCAAGGATTCCACGTGTGTTGTGCTGTGTTTTTTATCCTCGCTTCATTTACTAAGAGTTAGTTTAGACATGAGGCTTCTTTTAGAGGATATGGGGCCCACTTTTCAGCTACCCAATTGGGTGGGTTGAGCAGTTTTCGTCACTTTGTGGGGGATCATGTGCGTTTCGAGCTGCCTCAGATAGTGAAGGGTTCGGCACATGTTCACAACGCTTTTCAGCGTACGTTCCTGTTCATCGTGATGGGGGAAGGAAAGCCGTCCTAGGCTATCAGGTTTGTGCTTATTGATGATTGATTGATAGCGGCTCGCTTGGTGTAGTGACTAGCGACTCGGACTTCCACCCAGAAGGCCCGGGTTCGCGCCCACGCTCGGCGCATTAAAGATTTTTCACAAACACTGAGTCGTTACCATCCCTCATGAGCAACGGGATGGGGTAGTAGTACAGGACCCCAATGGAAATACGCCTAATCGATCTTATTGAGCTATCCTTAGCTAGCTTAGCATGCGCTAGCTTTAAGAACTATTATTATTATTATTATTATTAACCTCTATTGCTCCCATCTAGTTGACCTCCTGTATGAAATTTGTATGACTAGGATGCATTATTATTGTAATTTATAAACTGTGCCATAAATTTGCATGTTGTCATTCGAGTTGCTAGAAGGTTTGGGCTCCATTCCAGCAAGGGTTATCAGTAAGGTCTGTCACAACGTGCCTCTCGTTTCTTCAGGCTGTCTCTTATATGTGGTAAGAGACACAGAAGATACCAGAGTTGTGTTGCATTCGGGTTATCGTTGTTTGGCACAAGATAGGTCGAAATTCGATTTTCTTGTATTATGCCGGCGGTGGTTAATATACGGGAGTCGTATATTTACTAATTTTGTCTTTTGGGGTCTCCGGCGTAACAGTAGCCTTCAGGACATTTCTGCCTCGCAAGTCACGAAACAGTTCGTCGTTTGGGGCTACCAGAACGCATGCCCGGCGAAAGTGGGGAGGCCACTCCTGCCGGGCATCGGCTCTGCCGTAAGCTCACCTTTTCCTATCTTGGGCGTTAATCGGATGCTGTTTAACTATTACCGGCATTGGGTGCTGGAACTATTGGGAACTATGTTCATATTCATTAGATGGGATTAGGTCAGCGTTGGTCAATTTGGTTATAACTCTAGAGCCATCAAGAATGGTCCTTAACGTAACGTAACGGGAACTGAGATTGAATCTAGTGCTAGTTTGTTCTTTTTTTCCAATTACGTTAATTTTTTTTAGATTAATTTAGCCTAGTGTGTCTCTATGAGCATTGGTTCTTGAATCTATTTCATCATCAGGTGTGGTAGCCAATTTACTACCCCCAGGACGCCTATAGGAGGATTTGCACACCCCACGGGAGGGAGCTATGGATATCACGGCAATTCAATTTTGCGAAGGCCCTAATTGTGTTAATTTTTCCGTGCTAGGACACAAACATTGCGTGATATGCATTGGTTGTCTAGATCATTCACGGGGTCGGTGGTTATCCATAACCTGTCAACAGTGTTCTGCTTTATGTAATGTTTTCGTAACCCACTCAGATAGCAAGTGTAAGACAGTTTTGCTCACTAATAAATCCATTATTGTTCAGTATTGCAGAGACGTAGCTCATAAATAAATTCAATTGGATGATCAATTACTTGAGGACTTTTTTAAACCTGCGGCCACCTCCAGTCTGGCGGCGGCGCGCCCTAGTATACCCGTTGCTAAAACTAAAGTTTCGAAAGTGAAAAAGACCGTTATAGTCGAGTCCGATTACTTGTGTTATTGCACCCTCCCGCCACACTAAGAGGCCCAGGACCTCACGACGGACCTTCGTCGGGGTCGTCTGCTCCAAAACCCCGGCGTTCCAGGTCTCGTTCGTCTCTGGTGGAACTTCGGTCGTCCTCATCTCTACAACTATATGAGGCAAAAAAAACGACGTCCTGACTCTGCATCCTGCCAGAAGAGCGGCGAAGAGAAGTCCAAGGACATAGGGAAATCCTCTAAACGGTCTGTGGTGAAGAAATCTAAGAGTTCGAAGACCTCTTCTAAACCGGAATGTCCTCCTTCTTCCTCCCGCCGGGATTCCTTTCCAAATACGGATGCTAGTGTCATTGGCCCTACTTCCGGTACTAGGGGAAGATCGTAGCAGCAGTGTCACTTCCAGCAGACAGTCCCGAGATGTCTCACAAACATCAGAGCAGCTCGGTGGCTCTATGGTGGAGACGATAGAAGACTCTCCTATCCCCGACCTTTGGTATGGCGTGGAGGTTCTGCCCAGTGTTCCTCCATCACAGACAGGAACACATGACACTGCTGACCAGTCTGGGGATACTCATTCTGAGGCCTTACCAGACCCCCCAGCCCGGCCACCGGGTGTCACACCACTGCAACAACATTTAGCAGACCTGCAGGAACTGCCGTCTGGCCAACGACCGTCTCCTTCACATTCTGGAAAGCAGTGCTCGGAATCTCCTCGCCTTTCGTCAGCGACTGGACAGCAAGGTGGAATTTTAGTGACACATGAACAGTTTCAGGAATGGCTTGACTTTATCAAAACAGTGAGAGAGGAAAACCAAGTGAAGGTGCCGACACCTCCGGCTCCGGCGGTGTGACCTCTGAGCCAAGTGCAAGTTTTACCTCTGAAAGTTAGTGTTCAATGTCCTCCCCCTGTAAATGAAACTCCGGCGGCTGTTCCGCCTGTTTCCGCTGCTTTATTACCTTCTCAGCTCAATATTCTAGCGGACTTCATTCCACCTCCCCTTGATCGTACAGTACTATCTAAGAAAGGCACTATGCCTCTATTATAAGGTCCTGACAAGACCTGGACAGTCGTAAAGCCCACTCGCCCTGAGGTCGCACAGTCAACAGTCGCAGGTGAAGTACCTGTGCCGGAACATTGATTCATAGAAATGAGTGAAGCTATGAAATTACGGGCCAATAACTAAGCCGGAGATGTGCTAGATGTAATGATCAAAGCAATTCCGAATTTATATGATACTGAGTATTTTGTCTATTCACAGTCCCCGGCACTACCTCCCGCCTCCTCAGTTAAGTTGTTTTGAGATTGGTCAAAGAATGACGGCCTTAATGATGTTAAATTGATGCAGGGGCTCACCCCCGAACTAAACACCCCACTACCACGCCCATTTTGAAAATGAAATTTTACTTGCCTATCATTTATCTTATGAGGAAGACAACTTGTAAAAACCTGTTCGTTATCCAACTCTATTATTTTCATGTATTTGTTGTTTCTGTACTCATCTGCCCTACACAGTAGATTAAGGGCGAGACAGTTGCTTTTTCTGGACCCCCTTCTCCCTCGTATCTTGCCCAATTAGTTTTGAGATTATAAGACGTTTGCTCCATTAGTTTGGCGATTTTAAGACCTTCTGTGCCATTTAGATGTTGTGGTTTTCCTGGCGACATATTTCAACCAAAACATGTTTTGTTTAAGCTTGTTAGAGGTCTAGCGAGGAAACTAATACATAATAAATATATAAATAAATAAATAGACCAAAAGATAACCACCACCCCTTAAGTACATTCCACTCACACAGTAAATATTCGCAAGACCTCTTTTCGATATAAAGGGCTGGTGTATCTTAAGTACATATCATAATATTCAGCAAATCTGCATATTAGGTGAAGCTGGCCTTGGTAGGGACTTTATTATACTGAAGCACGAATTAATTTATCCTGAAGGGGGTCTGTTTTGCGATTTTATTTTATTTTTTAATTCGAGGGGTTTGGGGAAGTATTTGCTTAGTTTAGGGAAAAGTAAACATGTATTCATCCGAAATGGGTAAAACACCATACAAATTATCAATAGTAATATTACAATTTTTTTAAATTTTTAAATACCTTAACGTCCGATAGACAATTAAAAGGTCAGATCATTTAGACACCAACTCATGTGTACAGAATTACAACAGTGATCCTTGAATTCGTTTGCTTCGAATACAAATTCAACCAGAATGTTCTTCTTAACGATAAAATGCCTAAAGCTGGGGATGAGTAAAAATGCAGTGTCCTCATTACGACGAAAATTATTTCCCCATTAGCTTCAAGCCTCGAGGATTTTTCGACTTAAGTACCCGCCATTAATATAAGATTTGGAAGCTAAATGAGGCTTGTAGAGAAGTGTGTGAAGTGAATGGATTGTCCTAAGGACCTAAACTGTAATTTCAACGAGTGGAGTTATGTAGGTTGCTTAGGCTTTTTGACGATAGTACTGTAGATGGTGGACAGATATTAACTTTAATTTGTTGATACCTTGTTAATCCTTTAAGGCACAACTATGGTGTCGGGGATTAATATTTATGCGAGTATATATACATGAAATGGTACATGTGGTTAAATATTTGATACGTATAAAATTAATTTAATAAATAAGCTTCATATAATCCTGAGTATCTTGTCTACTCACAGTCCGTCCCAGGCCCTACCTCCCGCCTCCTCAGTTAAGTTGTTTTCAGACTGGTCAAAGAATGACGGCCTTAATGATATTAAATTGTTGCAGGGGCTCACCCCCAAGTCTTCCAGTGATACACATAGAAGGAGAGGGATTGGGGCCGTGGGCTGGGTGGGGACAAGAGGCCCAGCTGTTTGCCAGCACCATTACTACTAAAAGCAGTCACCAGCTGCCGCCTGAGGATCATCGTTGGTTCTCCATGCCAGTAGGCCAGGCGTTCCCAAGTGTTGTTGTTGTTGTTGTTTTTGTTCCCCAAGCTGCCTGGCCGAACAGCCCCAAGGCCCCGAGCAAGGCCAAGGCCATAACTGAGCACCCCCACAGAACCCTCCCTGCCGACCACAATAAAGCCTGGGTGACCGAAGCCACTCCATGGCGGGGAGCTGAGGAGGGTGCAGAAACGCCCGGGAAACCAAAGGCCCACCCAGGGCCATGTACCCCTCAGCAATTACGAAGAGAAAATTGAGGGGCAAAGGAAAAATGTGACGCTTTGGCTTCCAATCTTGGTAGATTGGGAGGTCAATCCACGGAAGAGACGCCGTCACTTGAGATCTAGAAAATCTATAAGTAAAAGGAACAGTCAGACTAAGCTATGGGTATGGCAGAGATCGCTCAGTTCTCACTCTGATAGACCAGCCCATCACTACATGACTAGAACCTAATCCTCTCAGCATCAGCTAGGAAAGGCCCTAGAAAGCCGCCTTTGGCGGGGGGATAGCTCCCCTATTTCAACCCCTTTCAGGGTTGGGCACCCGCACCATCAATTGTTTGTTAGAGTCTAGCCGTCCCACTGCTTCTAAACAGAAGAGTGAGTCAGCCCATAAGGCACAGTATGCTAAGAGTCCATTCCGTGGCACGTTTGAGTCACCATAGTCCAGTAAGACGCAACCTCGTCCTGGAAACCCTGGCACAGCTAGAGGCTGCGGTCAGTCTAGGGGTAAAGGGAGGTGGCTTAGGGGTCAATCTAAGGGTAAACAAGCAGGCAATGATAGCAAAGCCTCTCGACCCCCTAGCAGTCATAATGAGTCAAATCTCTCTCAACAAAAAAAATGAAGCACCACGAAGCTCTCTCACTCCCAGGGCCGCGAAAAGGCGACCCCGTTTACGTATCCCAATAGAATCCATTCATGTTTCATTAGAGCTGGGATCCATCATCCGGGAGATGGTAAACACGCAAATCATTGTCAGAGTAAGTTCAACTCAGCCCAAGTGTTGTGTCAGTTAGCTGAGCCATTTAGTTCTCCTACACAGCTCCAAATTGATGAAGATTTCAATATGAGACAGAGAGCCTCAAGGCCGTTATCACAGTTCCGACTCAGTCGCCAACTAGCTGAATCATTAGCAAGGACGACTGAGTCAGTAATGGATACCAGTACTCACAAGGCGCTATCTTTGACTAGGCGCATCTTGTTGCTGAATGCCGTTCAGACCCTTGGGGATGTTCATACAGCTTTGTTTGAGGCCGTACAGGTACGCCAAGATCTGAGGGTTTATCTGGTCAAGAAGCTCCCTGACGAGATCGGCAGACGACTAATATTATCTGATGTATTTACTGCAACTCTTGCCTCCACAGATGCCTGGCGCACCATCAATTGTTTGTTAGAGTCTAGCCGTCCCACTGCTTCTAAACAGAAGAGTGAGTCAGCCCATAAGGCACAGTATGCTAAGAGTCAATTCCGTGGCACATTTCAGTCACCATAGTCCAGTAAGATGCAACCTCGTCCTGGAAACCCTGGCACAGCTAGAGGCTGCGGTCAGTCCAGGGGTAAAGGGAGGTGGCTTAGGGGTCAATCTAAGGGTAAACAAGCAGGCAATGATAGCAAAGCCCCTCGACCCCCTAGCAGTCATAATGAGTCAAATCCCTCTCAATAAAAAAAATGAAGCACCACGAAGCTCTCTCACTCCCAGGGCCGCGAAAAGGCGACCCCATTTACGTATCCCAATAGAATCAATTCATGTTTCATTAGAGCTGGGATCCATCATCCGGGAGATGGTAAACACGGAAATCATTGTCAGAGTAAGTTCAACTCAGCCCGTCTACACATCCCGGTTATTCTTAGTGCCCAAAAGGGACAGCGTTTAGATGAGGCTGATCATATACCTGTCTTCTCTGAATCGCTTTATTCACAATCAGTCATTCAGGATGCTGACGGTGAAATAGGTCAGGCTGACACTGCCGCCGCAAGGTTGGATGTGGTCCTTAGATCTGACAGATGCCTACTGGCACGTCCTTATAAACAAAAGATTTCAAATGTACCTAGCTCTGCGCAAAGGGAATCAGACGTTTGTTTTTCAAAGGATGCTCTTTGGTCTAAATCTTGCACCTCATATATTCACCAAACTAGTCTGACAGGCTTTGCTACCATTGCTATAAATAGGAATCATGATTTTCTTGTACCTCAACGATTGGTTACTAGTAGCGAATTCTAAAATTGCATGCCTAGAAAATGTACATCAGGTTATTTCTCATATCACAGCACTGGGGTTCAAGGTGAACTTGGCAAAGTCCAACTTGACTCCCATGAGGCCCATCCATTGGGTGGGTATGCTGTGGGACACCGAACTTCTTACTCTGAGTCAGAGTGTAGACAACAGACAGAGGTTTCACAAGAAACTCTTTCGGTTGCTGCACTCTCTGACTGCCACGAGGAGGGTTTGAGAGTCTCTCGTAGGGTCACTCAACTGGATCAAGTTGACGGTTTCGTTAGGTTGTCTTAAGGTCAAAAGGCTAATTTTGGAGGGAAACAAGTGCTTTCCGCTGTTGCTGGCGGAAACACTATGGCAAATTCCGAAATTAATCCACAACTTGCTGACAGCCTGGGCAAAGCCAGAAGTATTACACTCCTCTTTGACATGGACAACTTCTCCGCCAACGGTCTGGATCGACACATATGCGTCGGGTACCCTGAGATGGGGGTACCAGTCGAACCTGGGCCATCAAGGTCAGGGTCTATGGTCCAGGTACAAAGAACTTCATATAAATGCCAAATAATTATTAGTCCCCCTCTTCTTTTTACAGGAGCACGGCTCAACTTTAGCGGGAAAGTCAATAGCCTTCAGGATGGACTATCAGAATGCGGTGTCATGCATTCAGAAGCAAGGATCAGCGAGATCTCGATTGTTACAAGGGTTGTCGGAAAAATCTTTCTCCTAGCCGAAAAGCTAGATATTTATCCTAATGCAACATATCTCCCCGGCTTAGCGAATGTCTGGGCAGACGCTCTGTCTCGGCGACAGAGCACTCTAGTAGAATGGACTCTCAAGCTAAACATCTTTCAAGAGATGATGGCAGAGCTATACCATCCACAGGTAGACTTGTTCGCATCAGAGACAACTCACAAGTTGCCTCAGTTCCTCACACGCCGGACAAAGAGCCCGGCGGGAGGACCAGACGCTTTTCTGGTGGACTGGAACAAATGGAGCTTCATTTACCTGTTCAAGCCTCCAGATGCATCCTTAATGTGCAGAGTAGTTCACAAACTACGCGATTATCGAGGCGTGGTCTCAATGATAGTGCCCCTGTGGCTGGCCCAAGTTAGGTACACCCAGTTGAAGACGTAATGCGAGAAACCGGTGTCACTCCCGATCTCGTACTTCCACTTCGACACGATTGGAAACCTCTAGACCTCGCTAACTTTTGCCTTGTGGACATTCAGAAGGCTAAATGCCTGAATAAATTTGGGGAGAGCGTGACTCACAAATTAATTAATCAGTATACTACCTCAACCCAAAGACAGGACCAATTACACTGGAAGGCCTTTACTACCTGGATCACAGAAACTGACCAACAACAGTCCTCAGGGGCGTTAATATTCAAATATTTAGATTATCTTTTCGAAAGTAGATCTTTGTCAGTAATCACATTAAGGAATCACCTCGCGGCTATTAGGAAACCTTTTTTCAATTCAACTGGCCTTTCCATACCTGAGGCAGAGGAGAAGGGGTTCATGCGTGCATGCTTCCGGCTTCGTCCCCCACTGCGCCATCTAATGCCCACTTGGTCTCTAGCTCAAGCCCTCACTTTACTTCACACTCCCTAGTATTGTCACAATCCTCCCGTTGAGTATCGGAGTATCGGAGTATCGGAGTTAGCTGCGATGAATTCAGAACCATCTTGCCTTAGGTTCTACCGGCGTAATATGAATGTCCATATAGCACCTACACCTAATTTTGTGGCTAAGAATGAGCATGCTGATCATTTATTTATTGAATTCGAGGTACCAGCCCTCAAACGCGGCAACAGACACCACCTTTTATGCCATGTGAAGTCGTTAATTTTATTTATGAAGGAATCTCAACCAAGTCAGGCCAGGCCCCTCTGGGTTTCACGAGCAGGTACACGCTTGCAGAAGCGGCAATTAGCAGCTTTGTTGGTAGAAGTCATACGTGAAAGTAATTCGGGTGCTCTTGGGCGAGTACACGATATTCGTAAATGGGCAGCTTCGCTCCGATTTTTGAAAAACTATTTTCCGGATGACATTCAACAGACCAACTTATGGTCTTTTAATCATGCCTTCATTATGCGGTACCTGTCCGTGAACCTCACGAACCAAACTTGCAATGTATAGCTCTTAGGCAGAAAGTCTAGATTTAAGCTTTTTCGAAATAAGAGGGGGGGGGGGGGGGGGCGGGGGGGAGTGTTCAGCTGAGACCTTCTGTCTGTCTTCCATGATTTATACATACATGTGTAGAAGTTAAGGTTTCATGTGATACCCATTTTCCTAAGACTTAATTAGCCTAGTCAGGAGCAATTTAATTTTAAGTACATACTATTTTTGTAATAGAGTACACATATGAGTACTTATATTTTTGAATAAATCTAAATTACATATTTTTGAGTACCTTTATTTTGTGATAAAATATAATGTACATACTGTATTACATAATTTTTATTCTTTATGGACAGTCTATGTGTGCCATAATCGACTGTTTATAACACGTAAGGGTTACAGCACTTTTCAGAACTTTAAGAACGCTACCGGTACCATCTTTCCTATTTTTTGTATTAAACTTTATCTGTTTTTGCGTGTTTATCTCGACCTAAGTTGTTTGTCAGTAGTTAATTGATATTCTCGATGAATGTCCCCCTCCAGACTTGTGACATCAGGCGCATCATCAATGATGCAGGGGCCACCAATGAATTATAGGTTTGAGTCCCGAAGGGAAGAATATATATAGTATATAATTATATATATTTATATACATACAATATATATATATACCAGTGTATGTATAGCCTACAATTTGGGTTAATAATTCTTCAACCTAAATTGTTTAATGTTCGATGTTAACTCACAACGTTAAGTAAATTGAATACATTTATTAAGTTAAAAGTCATCACGCAACATAAATACATTGACAAGTGTGGCTTAAAGGTGGGATGGGTGTATTTATTTGCTTATATTTTTATGTTTAGATTATTTTTTAGTTTTCTCTTTAGACCACCATCAAGCTTTTAAATATGCCACTAAAACCCCCCTGTAAGGAACTTTGGTTGTTGTTACCGTAAGGGGTTAAGATGTGTTTTATTGTTGTTTGGTTGATAGTAGAACTGGTCGATTCTGGTTGATTCTCGTACCTCCTCTCGTAGACTGGTAGAATTATATGATAGATGTGGTAGATAATTTCCGCCACCTCCCTTACCACTTATATTTAGATTAAAGGAAACTAAATATCAAGCCACTTGTATATTATTGAATAATGAAGACTTTAACAGAAACAAACTTCAAATACAGGAACAAACTTATGAATGCAAGAACAGATGTACTGTAAATATTTACAAGGATAATTCCTCATGTAGGGAGAATATCTCCAGACCTCTTATCGAGTCCAAGTCCTCTGTTTAAGTGAACTCAAAACCTCTTTCACAGTTTTCTCTTCCTTTCTATCCACACCCCACAGAGGTGATGGAAAATCACATATCACGTGGGCAAGGCCTGTTGATCTCAAGAGTGTTGAGATGGGTGAAGTATAAAACTGACAAGACACAAACAAGACCAGGAAGTGACATTGATACAACTCCTACTAGATGTGGGTATAATTAATGTTCTAACAAGATATACTAGGGGCAAGGAGGGGACAGTATGCAGGATATTCCGATTATCTGCGATCTTCCGTGGTGTATCGTTCTATATGTAGTGAATGTAATTCTACTTATATTGATATATAGCCTATGAGTTGCCATGATTCACTGCCATATACTTTATATCCGAAAATAATAAAACACAGAAAACTGTAAATTCACATATTGCATAAACATATTCAATATTCATTTATGTGTTTGCTATTTTTTCAAATACAATACAAAGACCATACGAGCTAGTATTATCAACTAGTATTCCATTGGAATGGTGTTATATACTTCACTTTGATGTATGTCTTATAGTGTATTGCTAGAGGTTCAACTCTGCAATTTCCTAGTGAACTCCAATGCAGGAGTAACGAGTAAACATCGGTGAAAACATTTAACATGCTCAATATTTTGACGTATTTTTCTATAATTAATGTTGGCTAACTTGGCTATCATGTAAGACGATTTTTTCCGGACTAACTGTATGCAGGATTAACCCCTTCACAGCACGGTGACGTATTTTTTAACTGTATTTGGCTAGAATTAGGCTAGTTTATGCATAGCAAAGAGCTCTCGGAATAATATGGGTAAACCTTAACAAATTACACTGATTACAATTGTCTAGCGTCATCCTATACTGAAAGGCTGGATAAAATATTATGGAGACTGTATACACCACTTTGAATTATATTGGTCCTTCCTAGGCTGCGTAAAATCCCATAATATTTGCCAACATAGAACATGTTTTAGATATCATCGCAGTGGGAAGACCGATTGAAGAAAAGAAAGCAAACCTGAAAAGGTGAACAATATAACTAACGCCATATGTTCCGGCGACGTATTTCTAAATGTATTCTTATAGTAAGAATACATTTAGAAATACGTCGCCGAAGATTTTGTACAGTTTAATAAGGATTTGCGGTAGTGAAAAGGGTTAAGTGAGATAGTTTGAAGCTTGTTAATTGATGGAGGCCCTTTTGAAACTGAATAATATCGTCTAATAATAGCTAGAATAAAGTTAAAAGGACGGCACCGGTACTGAAAGAGTTAAAAAGAGGCATTATAACGGTCAGAACAAGAGAAGGGAGGGAGGAGGAGTAGAGAATCAAGGTGGTGGTGGAATAGAGGTGGAGTAAAGGCGGTGACAATCGAGAAGTAAAGCAAGAGCATGTACACTCTGATATCATAGTCTTTAGCCCACTCGTAAGCATTCGTGGACCCCCTACGTTGTTCTTTATACAATTATCACTATCTGGATTGTTCTATTTTAAGATAACTTGCTGTTCAATAATAGTATATATCATATTGTACTTTATGTATAGAACATTATAATACACAATTAGCTTCCAGAGATATGTCTCTATAATTAGAAATAGGTGAAGTCCACGAATATTGAATATGTGTGAGTGGCTACAGGCTATGGCATCCGAGTGTACAATATCATGGAGAAGTACCAAGCTATGGGAAGAAGAGACAAACATCAATAACTTAAGAAGAAATTAAGAGATGGACATATGGAGGGTTAATAATTGGAGAGGATAGTAACGATAGAAGATAGATTAGAAGGTAGGTGGATGAATATAGGTTTAGCCCACAGCTTCACTAACACCCTAAATTCAGAACACATTTTCCTTTTACAGCCATTCTTCAAAACTCATATTTTAGTTGTTATTATTTCGTTTTACTAAAATGGCAATACATGATTTCCACATAGTGATTTTGATAAGTTCTTTTGTCTCTATATTGTACATTTAAATCAATGTATGTAAATACACTGGCACTTACCCTAGTTTTCCTTCTTTGTTTATGGGGGTGGCCGACTCGAGATAGGGCTCGAACATGGCCTCACAACAAATCAGAAAAACAAAACAAAACAAAGCAAAACACAAAATTACACACATCTAGGTCGTCCAGGAGAAATACCCGGAGACCCAGGCCCATTTGAGGTCCCCAGCAAAAGATTTCCAGGTCCCCGGGAGAGGCTCCGACTTTCACAGACAGACCCTCAGTGAAGTTTTACCACCATAAGCCAGCCCACCATGCTTCCAGGCGCACCTATCATTACCACCGCCTTCCCGGACCAGGCGCCTGACGGACTATTATCTAGTCCAATTGCTGCATGACCCTCTCTCCCAAACGACCGCGTTTACACTCATCTATTCACTAGCATCAATCAATAAGAACATGATTTTCAAGCTGGGTACTTTCTTGAGTGCAATATTTTGGAGGCGGTCATACACGTCACAATGGTTTACATGAGATAAAGAATGTATGTGAACCCTTTCTAAATATCAAGAAAAACTATAATTTCCGTAGTCCAAAAATTTGCTTTGTAGTAGTTAGCCTGAAAATGACCTCGCCTAACCGTCTTTATCTGAAATGTGGAAGACAACACTTGTGGGCGATCTGAATATTGGTCGAACCCAAATTCTGGGTTTCCTAACTTGTTGATTAATTTAATGTTTGATGAACTAACTTGTTGGTGAACTGATCTGAGGGTGAAGAGACTTGTGGGAGAACCATGGTGTAGGTGAACTGACTTGTGGATGATAGACCTTTTGGGATAAATTTCTTGTGGGTGAACTAACCTATGGAAGAACTAAGGTGTTGGTGGAATGACTTATAGGTGGACTTACTTGTGGATTAATACAGTTTTGGTCATAGACTCCTCTACATAAGGACTGGCGTCGGCCAGTCTATGGTTTTGGTGAACTAACTTATGGGTGAACTGATTTGTTTGAATGTCATAACTTATGGGTAAACTGACTTATGAACCAACAAACTTGGTCGATGTTGTTTATGATTTAATGTATGTACAGCCAGATCGACAATTCTTGGATTTATTGATAAATATACAGACAGATAGATAGGGGTTGTACAAACTAGAGTATCACTTATGAGAAACCGTTTGACATTATTATTCATCCACTGACACAAGCAGCTATTCTATATGAGAAAGAACAATATAGTTAAGGAATATAAATAACTAAGATTATACTGTACAGTAAATCAACGCAATTGATATACCGATAGATAGAGATAAACAGGTAGATGGGTCGTGCAAAGTTAGGAAACCAACCAAAAAAACCTGCTCCTTTCCAAATTTAATCTAAAACTTCCAACTGGAGTTAATATAAAGATGTAATGGAATCCCCCGATTCACACCCAACCACCTTAACCCATTCAGTACCAGGGACGTCCTATAGCATAATATTATGGCAACTATTAGACGATTTGTTTCAGCATACGAAGGACCTCTAGCAAAAATTTGGCTTCAAACTATCTCAACCATCTCATTAAAGTACCACAGATCCCTCCTAAGCTGCACAGAATCGTCTATATATATATATAAAACCTCACTATATATCTTGTTTGGTTATACCCCCCACTGTTATTCTTTGACCATGGAAGGAATTAGTTTGAGATCATCCTTTGTGTTGCATATATTGTACGTCAGATTTAAGTTAAGGTGGTACGGTTTATTTCTTGGTCCATATATACAGTATATACAGTATATTTACTTATTAATTTTCTAGTTTCTTCGCTAGACTTCCATCAAGCTTAACCAAAAACACTCGAGATAGATGTGTACAATATTGTTAGAAAATCGTCCCGGCCTTGGTTCCTTTTAAAAGTATGGGCTCGCAATCGCTCGCCAGGTCAAAATTGACTCCTAAATGGCACGAAAGATCCATATATTGACAACAAAATTGTGTGAAAGGTCTTAAAATTGTCAAACTAATGGAAGAAACGTCTTAAATTCTCAAAACTAATAGGGCTAAACACGAGGGAGAAGGAGTCTAGAAAAAAGAAAAAAAACTACCTCCCCCATAATAGATTTTATGATCCTGCAATTTCAAGATTGAATAAGTTTTGGAACAAAGCGCCGAGGGATACCAATTTATGTACGGTAAGGCTAATAAGTCATGTCTCGGCTGCGATTGTTTTTGGCTCGCTCTGTGTTGTATTAATGTCTGACAGATGATATATAGGGTGGGTAAGTGTAGGAACATGTTTGTACATCTTATTGAAAAGTAATAAATCAAGTTTAGATATTGCTGATACCAATTATTGACCCAAATATACTTGGTGCCTAGACATCACTTATTAGGCCGACTGTACTAGCATATATTTGGTAGATGAGGTGGGGTGATCCTTAGGGCCCGAGTTCAAATCACGATATGTCAGTGGGAAGATAATGTTTTCATAGAATTTGTGCTACACTTAAGGGGGTAGGGTTTCTTGTTTTGGTCTTATAATTGCCAAACTAATGGAACGAACGTCTAAAATGTGAAAACTAATGGGGCTAAACATAAGGGAAAAGAGGGGCCAGACAAATATCCATCTCCCCTTAACTTCAATACATATCCATCTCCCCTTAACTTCAATACATATCCATCTCCCCTTAACTTCAATACATATCCATCTCCCCTTAACTTCAATACATATCCATCTCCCCTTAACTTCAATACATATCCATCTCCCCTTAACTTCAATACATATCCATCTCCCCTTAACTTCAATACATATCCATCTCCCCTTAACTTCAATACATATCCATCTCCCCTTAACTTCAATACATATCCATCTCCCCTTAACTTCAATACATATCCATCTCCCCTTAACTTCAATACATATCCATCTCCCCTTAACTTCAATACATATCCATCTCCCCTTAACTTCAATAAATATCCATCTCCCCTTAACTTCAATACATATCCATCTCCCCTTAACTTCAATACATATCCATCTCCCCTTAACTTCAATACATATCCATCTCCCCTTAACTTCAATACATATCCATCTCCCCTTAACTTCAATACATATCCATCTCCCCTTAACTTCAATACATATCCATCTCCCCTTAACTTCAATACATATCCATCTCCCCTTAACTTCAATACATATCCATCTCCCTTAACTTCAATACATATCCATCTCCCCTTAACTTCAATACATATCCATCTCCCCTTAACTTCAATACATATCCATCTCCCCTTAACTTCAATACATATCCATCTCCCCTTAACTTCAATACATATCCATCTCCCCTTAACTTCAATACATATCCATCTCCCCTTAACTTCAATACATATCCATCTCCCCTTAACTTCAATACATATCCATCTCCCCTTAACTTCAATACATATCCATCTCCCCTTAACTTCAATACATTACCACAATTTCCTCCAACTCAATTAGATAACACCTCTGTGTTTTCAACTAAATATCATTGGATGAATATATTCTTATTATAAATAGGCAATTATGGAAAGTGCCCAGCGAGTCAGATGATCAAAATAGGGTGAGAAGCTGAAAGTGGGGTGGGCTGCATGAAAGGTTGAACCAAGGAATACCAAGGATCATAATATTATATTTTGGTCTTATCTATAACAAATGAAAAAGAAAGGTATATTGATAAATGTAGAAACAATGGACACATGCATTTATATAATCATTATTCATCTTGATATACATCTGACTCGTATATGTATTGTCATCATATATTATGTGTTGATCTTGTATAATTGTATATTTCATGTTTGATGCTTTTTAAGTGACATAATTATTCACGAAGGAGTAAAATTTAGTTAACTCTTTCCAAGTCACATTTGATTCAACATTGGACCCATACTCTATAGTTGGGATCCGGATGTGCCATTTCCATCTACCGCTGGTTGTATAATACAAACTAGTGTAATTGTATTTAGTGTGTGTTTATTGTGTTTGGAGCGTGATTGAGTAACCTAGAAAGATAATTTTTATTGCTAGTTGGGTTCCTGTCGAGCAGGATTTGATTCTAAGCATCCTAAACAAGGAGATTTATAGAATGACTAATTAAGCGAGTTGGATTACAACAACGCATAGCAATATATATATATATATATATATATATATATATATATATATATATATATATATATATATATATATATATATATATATATATATATATATAAATATATATTTCCACAGACTAAGCTATAGCTTAAATGCAAAGCTAACAAACAATTTATTAAACATAAAAATATATTATTACATTCACCTACGTAAACAAGTGAAAAATTACATAATACTGAAAACTAAATGGATAGAGAGAGTAATTAACAATGATAATATGTATGTATGGATGTAGAAGCAAGGTAGATGGTAAGAAAGAATAACAATGAACGAAATTAGAGTTCTTTCTTTTTAGTCTTTATTAATGTATATGTAGTAAAGATAAATGTGTGGTTTGTAGTTCAAATTTTAGAGTTTGGAAGTGATCAAAAGCCAAGGAAATTATATTTTATGTTAATTTGCTGGTATTCCTTTTCATATATATTCAAGTCTTCAAATTAATATAATCCGGTTTGACACCCTCGTGGGAGAAAACGAGGAGTTAGAGAAATACGGTTGGGTATGGGAGAGAGTTGAGCGGTAAAACCAACAGAATACAGTTACTCTCCTGGGGTAGATGGAGGCCCCCCGACAGAGGAGATGCCCACCTGCTCTTGGACTTATGTATTTCATTCTAGCTAGATTTAGAGGATCTTCTGCAGTTTAACTTAAGAAGGATCTTTTGTAGGAACAAATATCAAGTGAGATCGTTCGAAACCTGTTCATTGCTGGAGTCCCTTTTGTAGCTGAATACAAACGTCTTATAGTAGCTAGAATAAAGTTCCCGTTGGAACTGTTTTATGCAGACGATTTAGTCCTAATAGCTGACAGTACGGAAGCTGCTGAGGCCAAATTCAGAGAATGGAGAGAGGGCATTGCGAGCAAGGGTTTAAGAGTCAATATTAACAAACCAAGGTTATGCATTGTAGATTAAGACGAGGCAATGTGGAAAAGAGCGGTGCATACCCATGTGCAGTGTGTGGAAAGGGTGTGGGCGTTAACGCGATTCAATGTGGCATCTGTCGACGCTGGGTGCACCATGGAAATAAGCACTGTAGTAGAATAAAAGGACCTCTGCTGAAGGATAAGTCAGAACTAGAGAAATTTGAGTGCGTAGTGTGCAAAGGCGAGCTTGTGTTAAGTGATGATCCTGTGGCTGTGAATTTTTGAAATGAGTCATTGCAGCTGGTGAACAAGTTTTGTTACCTACGAGATACCATCTCTGCCGGTGGTGGGGCCGAGGCTGCCACTGTTGCCAGAATTAGATATGGCTGGGGGAAGTTCAGAGAACTGCTGCCAATCCTGACCATGAAAAGAATGCCTATCCCCTTGAAGGGAAAGGTGTATGTCTCATGTGTTAGAAGTGCAATGACGTATGCCTCAGAAACATGGGCCTTTAAAGTAGAGGATATCAACAGAATAGAACGTAATGAAATGAGAATGGTGAGATGGATGTGTGGGGCCAGGCTACAGGATAGAATAACAAATGTTGAGCAGAGGAGACGTTTAGGTATAAAGAGTATTAGCGAGGAGGTGATGCGTACAAGTAGACTGGGATGGTATGGACATGTGGAGAGAATGGATGAACAAAATTGGGTGAAAAAATGCAGGTCTGTGATTGTGGAGGGAGCTGCACCAAGGGGTGGACCGAGGAAGACCTGGGATCGGACTATACGTGCGGATCTCAAATCCAAGAACTTGACAAGTGAGGTAGCCCTTAACAGGGTTGCCTGGAACGCCACCATTAGGACAAGAGACTGAAACTGCACGTTTGTGTACTGAAAAGGTTAATAGTACAAAGTGACAGTAGCATTCTAATTTCTTTTATAGACCTTCATCTATCTATACATCTTTCTTAGTTAAATATACCTCTATAAGTACCAAGGAAATTACTTAAAAAGAACAAATCAATTCCTCATTTTGCTATTGCATTTGATTATCGTTTATGTGTTGTAAGTTTGTTTTATAAAAGTATAGTCTATTTAAATTCAAATCATCTCTCTTGTGTTTTCAAAAAATATGTACAATATGTTTTATCGATCAATTCAAAATAAAATGCATTTAATTCACACTTATCAATTTACCTACCGATATTAAATTTACCTTATATACTGCATCATTTAATTGGCTTACTCACAGACCAGGATAATGATAACATGTCGGTATGTCGACAGTTCTTATCATCATACACGCATTGTAACACCATTATTTATTCTCCTACCCACTCAAGTGAATTATCTCTTTATTATGATAACATACGTTTAACAAAACAATATGATCATCTCTCTCCTGCAGGAGAGTTTGTAAGAATATCCTGCCATACACAGGGAAGTGCGAGCGCGTGTACTGAAACAATTCATCCCTCTTGGCAGCGTACTTGGAAACATGGAACTATCATTAACGTCACCGGTAGTAATTCCAGATATTTCCAACCCAAGTCCTTTCCTTTCCTGACCCCATACGTACACTGCACACAATACACGCCACAAACTCTCCACAACTATTTCCTGGCAGCACTAAACTGTCATGGTTATGACCAAATTTTGTGTTTAAGAGAGAGCCTGGTAACCAAATATCGTATACATTCTAGACACGACACTTACCACTATGCCTGTAGTTTCACTTAAATAAATGACATTTTCACTATGTTAGTTTACAATGTCCAGTCATGCACTCTTCGTTTTTCACACACTGTTATCCTCACCACGGCATTATCTATGCACCAACTCTACCTAATAAAAACACTGCTTTTTGGGAATCAGTTATTGGATATTTACTTTGTAATTAAGTCTAAACTTGTAAGTTGAAAGTGCGGGAGTGGCAGTGGCGGGGGGGGGGGGGGAGGTGCAGAGAGGATAGAGATGAAGATAATGGATTCATAATGTAGAGACGACTGTTGATTATTGAGGCGCCCTTTATATTACGTATATTGTTACCTTCCATTCGTGAAAACTGTAAGGGAAAATACGAAAAGTATGCATTAACGAGAATAATAATAAGATGAATAAAGGACAGAAGGCGAAAGACTAGGAAGACATGAAAGAAGAAAAGAAAGAACAGGTGATAAATGAGAGGATGAAAGGGGAGGAAGCGGGAAGGAAGGAGACAGAAGGGACGGAACGATAGCAACAGAAGCAGGAGGTCTAACGCAGGTGGTGGGAGTTTAATTGCAGATCGTATTTGCCCACGTTTAAAGCTGGTGTCTCTGTGCAATTCTAGACAGGCAGCTTCAAAATTGAAAATTTATCCAAATTCACCCAAGCAATATGATATGCAATCAATATAATTATCATAACAACGAAAAAAGAAAACACATAATAAAACATACAGTAAATATATAATTAAAAGAAATATTTGTTTTTTGAAATATTACAAACAATACATGCTTATCAAATATGTAAAGGAAAGGGGGTGTTGTTGTTGTAGTTCCCCAGACTTTCTGGCCTAAAAGTCCCTAGTCCGGTAGACCGAAGCAGCTCCAGATGCTGGGGCATCCGAAGGGGCCAGGGTGAGGCAAGATCTGTCCCTGAGAGCAGCAGGGGAGGGAATCATCAACCCAAGGGCTGGCATTTATGGGCCAATGCCCCTACCGTCCGCAGCCTCCCTTGCACTGCCACCAAATTGTGCGATCTCGCCAGCACCTAGAAGGAAAATTAATACAGGAAAAGAGACAGACACAAACAGCTAAGGTTAGGTAGAAAATGCTAAACTTCACTCTGGATAAGACCAGCCCTGTGACATGGTGTTCAATGACTGGCATGTATGTCACTTAATGGATGAGCATCCATGCCATCAAACCAACACAAGTATGCTTCCATGAAAATGATATTCCCACAAACTTTATTTCATGATAATATTGTTAAACTTATAGGGATAACAATTTACACATGGTTGTTTGTTAAGTATCAATCAATAGCATTTAATGAACTTTCATATAAAGGTGTGCATATTACTATATACCATTGTGTGCACTGTGCTACTGTAGAGTTATTTGCAATTTTTGAGGGATATTTCTTTTAGGTAGAACTTATGATATACGTAAACAATTCTCCACATATGCTAGTGTTAAATCTCTTCAACTCCATCTCCAGCAATGCTTGTGGTGCATGTGATTTGGGACAGAAATTATGATATTTTCCATTGTAACAATATTACTGAACCATATATGCATATTTTACTTGTATAATGAACATGTAAACATTGAAGAACCATAAAATAGGTGTAATGAGCAAATATCCAGTGAAAGACCATGTTATTATGACTGGAGGGTAGAGAGTGCATAAGCAGCAGAGCGGCATACATCCTCCCTCTCTGGAGGCTTCCACCACACTGAGCTCGGTGACACGACACTCTCGCACTGTATGAAGGAGACGGGAGGTGTAGAGGAGGGGGCCTGAAAGTATTTGAGGTGGGAGGGAGGAATTATAGGGAGTGGAGGAGGGAAAGGTAGAATAAAAGAGGAGGGAGAAATGGGGGAGGGGATGAGACACATGCAAGGGGAGGAGAGGAGTTGGTGGTAAGGAGGCATGCCACCTAATCACATATTACATCCATTTCCCTGGCACTGGTGTGTTTGTTATTGTTGTTTTAGTGTCATCTTCCGGAAAGAACGTCGCATTGGCCCAGTAATACATTCCAGAAGGAACGGCATAGCTGCCAGGTTAATATTGCCCAATAATTTATTCAATGAACTAAATGGAAAACTATAGGGCAATGTTAATCAGAAAACTTAAACAAAACATAAAGTCAGTCTCAACTTTTCGGCGATCTTGTCTAGAAGTACGGCAACTTGGTACCATTATGTGGGAGCCTTTTTCCAAAACTTAAAGGGGGAGGTAGCTGTTGTCTTTTTAACCCCCTTCTCCCTCATGATTAGCCTCTTTAGTTTTGAGATTTTAAGACGCTTGCCGCATTAGTTTGTCGATAATTATTAGAAGTTTCGTCCCACTTCTTTATCAATATCAAGACCTTTTGTGCCATTTAGGTGTAACCTTGTTCCTAGCGAGTGACAGAGAGTCTGTAATTTTGGAGGGACTTGCCTTCGGGCGGGACGTTTTTCTACCGACAAATTTACAAATTTATCTCGAAGGGAGATCTTGAGGATATTATATTAAGCTTAATGGAGGTCTAGAGAGGAAACTAAAACAATAATAAATAAGTATATGCTAATAAATTAACCTTACTCCCTTAATTATGAAACCAAGATGCTAAATTTACCAATAAATTGGCGATAACTAACTCGCCTAATTACCCATCATCTCTTCAGTACGACAGCGCATTGTTTTATCTTATTCAATCTATAAGTAGCTATATTTTCAATTTCACATTGAGTAGTGAGAGCCAGAGAGGTAGTATGCGCGATTTTACCTACCTAATTATTGGACGTCATAATTTTGTATAGTCGAAGCTCGTCTATTGTGAGTCGAAATTTATTGAAAATTATGTCCTTGGTTTGCATAGTTCAAAAGAAGAGCAACGGAAGAGAGGGCAGTTGTGAATGGGACATATTGCGTTCTAAGCTGAGAAAATGCAAATATGCGTAAACTATTCAAATAGGCTGGATAGGAGAGTATGAAACCGAATTGGTTAAAATAAATATCCAAAGGTGGAGAAAGTGGAAAGACAAATATATTATGAGTAACATAGAGTTACATAGATACAAAGACTGCGCAGACCTTGCGGTCTCCACTAATCCGTCCTGACCTAATACTAACATAGAATTCCTACTAAGTGAAAGGTAAAGCAAGCAAAGCAGAAGGTTCTCGCCCCACACACCACACCCTCCGATCTTGGGTCGTCATGCTACTTAGCAGAAAAAGAACAATTCTACTGGGAGAAACATAGTAAAGAACGACGTTGAAAAATACTGTATGCTACTGATACTTAACTTGGCAAAAGTTTGTTTTTAAACCTACTGTATATTACTCCTACCTCCTTGAAATGGATGTCTAGTCTCCTTTTTAATGCATTGTGTTACATCATGTAGTAACACTTCCTCTGCCAATTTGTTTCACTAATTGACCATAATGCAACATCGTACACTAATGGAGATAATTACAAACAAATCATGAGATGGACCACATTCAATATGTAAATAAGCCTCATATATCCCCAATAACAAACTTTTAAGTACCCTGGGCTGCAAGTAACTTACTTTATTTTGGATTGGTTAAAATAACTTGGACGCTAAAAACAAAATTAAAACTTTTAGCCTAAATATCTCAATGTTTTCTCGGACATGCCTCTCAGCCACGAAATCCATAACATTGTCAAATTATGTTTTGTTTTTATTAATTTGCAGAGCATACATACTGTCTTCGTGGTGCAATGCATAAGTGTGTTGATTTTCGATGTGAGCATCCTAGGTTCGAATCCCCGGACTGCCACATGTGTTTGTTAATTTCATTAATCGAGTTTAGGAGTAAAGTTGGTTGGTGGAGAGAACATAATAATTAATTATATTACCTCCCCTTGCATTTCTCTAGTCCTTACACGGTATTTCAGTTTAGGAAAGTGCTCCCGTGGTGAAGGAGATAATTATTGCTTCTCCATCCTACCAGTGAGCCATGACCCCTCCCGTTCTTGGCTTAACTTTGGTCCAATATGACCTCGTCCACAAGACCCTAAAAGCGGGGGTAATTCTCGCTCAAGCACCTGACCTTTGACTTAAATGTGCCACTCTCCTTTTCCTTCCATACTGCATGAAATACTTGTATATTATTATCTTTGGTAACATGTACTGTATATTTGCTTAGTTTAGACCGTTGGTGGATCAACACAAAGAGATACTCTCAGCCAACATGATAGACAAAGGTTATTAGGGAAATATTAAGATGGTACTTATTGTAATTAACCATTCCAGGCGCCTAAGATGTCGCTTAGTAAATACAATATAAAACAATGTATATATATCAAATTCTTCTAATCTCATATTTGGTTCTCCAAAAATATGTTTCTGCTTATAAGCTCGCTCAATGACAACTGCCGGGGTTGTCAAAACTAAACTAAAGGTTTCTAAACTCCCCTGATGATCACTAAGGCTTTTAAGTAGCCCATACACAATACACAAAACGGTTAAGGGTTTCTTTTCTGGTTACATAGGCTTATAACTCGTAAAGCCCCAGTAACTCGTACTGTGTCCCAGGGCTTGGTTCAGAGTTAAGTTTTGTTTAATTTGTACATTAAATATATTGATATTGGATTAATAAGCTAATAACAACGTTGTCAAATGACATAATAATGTTATGAAACACAATATTTGATGAGGCAGATTTGAATAGCTTATAATCAGATACAGTATACGATATCATTTTGAAATGAGTGAATCATCTCATGAGCGGTAGATGCATTATAATGGTTATTATATATATATATAAATAAATAGAAAAACCAGCGCTGGGATGAACATCTTTATTGTGGGACGTTTCGGCTTACACACAAGCCATCTTCAGCCTAAAGTAAGACAAAAAGGGCCTACATAAATATTTGCATATTACTAATGGTTAATATTTAAAACGTGTAGGAGAATTATGATTATAATTATAATTAAATTATATACTAAAATTAAGTAGGTTGGCAATACGAAATACAAGTACATCGTAGGAAAGGGGGGAGACAATATTGAAAACAACAAGTGTAGAAACGGGTTCGCATTAAAGTAGAATGGGTTCGCAGAAATATAATTGTAAACAAAGATTTTTGAAAAATCGGAAAATGCATGTTATGTACGAAATACATTAAATTAATGAAATTAAATCCAAATCACGGCATGTTACAGATCTTAAGAAACGTTTGTCCACGACCTTATCCTCTCTTCGACAATCTGTCAATTTTATTGATTTTACTCATTTATCAAATCTCACTGAACGAGCAAATAGTAATACAATTGCTCGTGTAAAGTATACTCACCAACGGAAATTAACAAATCTTGGCTACATCAATCCTAATAGCATAGCTAATGACAAAGTAATATTCAATTACTCATCTCGTGTACTAAGTCCTATTGAAAAATCACTTTTATCTAAAGGCCTAAACTACATCCTCCCTTCGAGTAAACCACAATTTCTTCCTCATTTCATTTCTTTTGAGCAACTGTTTAAAAAGATTTTGGTTCATGATTTCTATCCACACCAAGGTAAAACTTTTGAATTTTTTAGAAGTTCGTTGAAGTACCTAGCCCATTCTACTTTTTACTCTCGCAACTCTTTCAGTAGTTCATTAAATCAAGATGAACGTAAAGCATTAATATCTCTAAAGTCAGATAAATCTATTGTCATAATGAAACAAGACAAAGGAAATGGCATAGTACTTCTTGACAAAACAGATTATATTGAAAAAGTACATGAGGTGCTGAATGATCACTCTAAATTTTCAAAGGTCTCGGACGAGGCCTTCACCTTACTTCTCAGAAATGAAGATCGCATAAATAATTTCCTACGAAAGCTAAAATCTGGAAAAGTAATAGATGATAACTTATACTCCCATCTTTATGTCTCAGGATCTCGACCAGGTGTTTTGTATGGTCTTCCAAAGATCCACAAACCTAATTGTCCCTTGCGTCCTATTTTGTCTGCCCTGCGTACTGTCAACTATAAGCTAGCTAAATTCTTGGTGCTAATTTTAACACCCATTATTTCTAACATGTATACAGTTAAGGATTCCTTCTCATTTGTCAAAGAGATTTGTAACCATGTTTTTTCTGACTGTACAATGGCTTCTTACGACATAAAGTCCCTCTTTACTAATATACCCCTCAATGAGACAGTGGATATCTGTTGTGATTAACTGTTTCGAGAAGACCCTATTGTATATGGACTTAACAAACAACAATTTCATAGATTGCTTTCCTTAGCTGTTAAGGACTCTATATTCATTTGCAATGGTAATATCTTTAAACAGACCGATGGCCTTGCGATGGGTAATCCACTTGCTCCCATTTTAGCTAATGCATTTCTAACCTATCACGAAAGAAACTGGATAAACAATTGCCCCTCGGCTTTTAAACCCCTTTTGTATCGACGTTACGTGGACGACACGTTTGTTGTTTTTAAATGTTCAACTCATGTTCCCCTTTTTCTTGATTACATAAACTCTAAACATCCTAACATGAAGTTCACTTGTGAAACTGAAGAAAATAATAAATTACCCTTTTTAGATGTGCTTGTTGAGAAAAAGAACGACACTTTCATCACATCTGTTTATAGAAAACCCACCTTCACAGGGCTTACTACCAAATTTCCTTCTAATATCCCCATCCAGTTTAAAAGAAATGTGATAGTCACATTAGTAACACGGGCATATCATATTTGTTCATCTTATTTTGCTCTGCATTTAGAATTCGAACACCTGAGAAACATTCTGAACCTTAACGGCTTCCCACTTGATTTCATTAACACTTATATCGGCAAACAGATCAATAAATTACGTTCATCACCCAAAGAAGATATGGCAGTTCCGAAAGCTATTATGTATTTTACAATCCCTTTCATTGGAAAACAAATCCTTTGCCATAAGAAACAAAGTAACTAATCTATTTCGGGACTTCTATCCACAGGTATCATTGAGAGTTGTATTTAAGTCACAGAGTTCCTTGGGTAATTGTTTCAAGTTCAAAGACCGAATTCCCGAATCTCTGCAATCCTCAGTGGTGTATCTTTTCAAATGTAGTGGGTGTAATTCCACTTATATTGGACAGTCTCACTGCTAGGATTTCGGAGCATCGGGGTAGGTCATTCAGAACTGGTTTCCCTCTATCAAACCCTTCTCATTCGGCCATAAGAGAACACTCTGAAGCTTCAGGCCACCCAATACATCCTTCGGATTTCTCCATTCTTCACACAGCCGTAGACGACACCACACACCTTCTATCTGAGTCTCTTTTATTTCAAAAACTACGCCCAACCCTGGGCACACACGAGACTTCCACCCCCTTACTTTGCTTCTAAGTATCTTGTGGTATGTTTTCCAGTTTTATTATGTAGGTTCTCTTCCATTAGTTCTATTTTCTTATTAGATATATCCACATTCCATACTAATTCCTTAACCACACTCTACTTTAGTTTAATGTCTTCCTATATAGTTTGTTCCCCCTTTGTACTATTTCAATGTGTTTTGCATTATAATTAAAACTTAATTTGTAACACTTTTATATATTTTGGTGCTTGGTGATTTTGTCTGATTCTCTGAATTATTGAATTAGTTTCCTAATTTTCAATTTCCATCTGTAATAATGTTACTCTAGTTGCTTTCTTATATAGTTTCACTGCCTTTCATGCTAATTTAAAGCATTTCGTACATAACATGCTTTTTCCGATTTTTCAAAAATCTTTGTTTACAATTATGTTTCTGCGAACCCATTCTACTTTAATGCGAACCCGTTTCTACACTTGTTTCCCCCCTTTCCTACAATGTACTTGTATTTCGTGTTGCCAACCTACTTAATTTTAGTATATAATTTAATTATAATTATAATCATAATTCTCCTACACGTTTTAAATATTAACCATTAGTAATATGCAAATATTTATGTAGGCCCTTTTTGTCTTACTTTAGGCTGAAGATGGCTTGTGTGTAAGCCGAAACGTCCCACAATAAAGATGTTCATCCCAGCGCTGGTTTTTCTATTTATTATACGCCTCCGCTTCCCCCGTGAAGAGAGCATCGCTTCTATATCTATATATATATATTCTCTTTTAAACAGACGAGGTTAAAGGCAACAGCAGTTTCAGCATTCAGTATTTTATTGTTACAGCTTTCAATAGTTCTAACAATTTTCCTCTGGGGTTCAGAGATGAGGTACAACAGGTTAGCAAAATTCATGGTGGATCCAACGTTTCACAAGTAAACATCTTGCATCTTCAGGGAATGGGCAGGTAATGATTAGAATAAGGACAAATCAACATATTTATAAAAAATTTGAAGATCAAGAATAGGTAGGTGGGTGGAGCTACTGGGTGTGGGGTGGCTGTTCATTGGTGGAAGGCAGTCTATTCGCGAGACGGGCACTAAATCTTATCGGTGGTTGGTTGTTGTCTGTGGGTGGCTGTGATTGGTTGGTGTTGTCAGTTGTGTGCTGAGCGCGGAAAGGTAAGGGAGGGGGGCACAGGGCGAGAGGAACGAGGGCAGTATGCCTGTAGCGCTTGCCTGAAGGAAGAATTTGAAGGTCTTGTGTTTGGTTGTTGATGCTGGGGTTGAGCGTTTGGATATATAGAGCTTCTAAAATAGCTAGTCTTCTGGGGTCTGATTCTTTGTCGAGTATGGTAGTTTGTTTGTCTAGGTCGGCGCGAGTTAGGGCAAGATGGTGGGGGGCTTGATAGTGATCTTTTATAGCGCCAGATTGAAGGTGGAGGGTTAGTCGACGGGAAAGGCGAGTCTGTGTCATTCCAACATAGGATAGGGGTCCACAGTCCCCAGAGGTGCAAATATGCTGGTATATCACATGATCGTCTTTCGGTTGGTTGGTGGAAATGGGGCGGTTACGGAGGACAAGGTTGGAGGTCTTAGGAGATTTGTAGTAAATAATGAGTTTTATTTTATTGTCAGGGTTGGTGGGGAGGACGTTTTTGTGAATTATTTCTTTCATAATGGATTCGTCTGTTGTGTGGTCGGAAGATATGTAGTTTCTGTAGAAAAATGTAATGTCATTGGCCGGGTTGGTGCTAGGGGGGTCTTGTTTGTACCATTTTTCTAGGTGGTGGTTGATGGCATTGGTGACGTCAGTGTTGGAATACCCATTGTTGACTAGGACCTGGGTGAGCCTTTCCAATTCATTGTGTGTGTATATATATATATATATATATATATATATATATATATATATACCAGCACAACTTTAGGTGGCTGTACACATATTATTTAGGTAGTCTAACCCAGGAACGGCGAGAACACTCTTAAGTGGTTTTGGTGGGCAAGGGCGAGGAACCTCTTAAGAGGTAAGGCCTAAAAAAACACTTTTAAAAAGCCCCAGTAGCACTTAAAACAATTGCAATGGTGATTAAGTGAGATAATTCCCCTCCATACCTCCTATCACTACTCCACATCAGTCAAAATCCCCTCTTTCCCACCCCTTCAATTATCACCTATTTTCCCTATTATTCATTGGTATATTTCCGTGTCAACATCTCCAAGCCGGTTATAGGGTGTTGTCATGTGACTAGCGAGTGTGTTGTGTAAGGTAGGGTGTGGGTGAATGAGTCAGTCAAGCTTCAGGCCTCGCGAAGGGAGGGTTTGGCTCGCTCTCCTCCACAATTTACGAATGGACCGGCCGACTATAATTAACGATTTTGACCATCCAAACACTATTCCCACTTGTTTTATTGTTGTTACATGTTACTATCTACATATTTAACATACAATAGGCACATATGAATAAGTAATAACGATATTTATCGTAAAATTACGATTTTAGGTGGGAATGGGGCCTAATATTGTCACCTGGCAGTAGGGTGTTCACTACATATAGCTCGCGCTTAACGGGCTAATTCACATATATATCACTATAACCAATATAATACCCTCTTAGAGAACTGTAAGTGTGTTGGTGTGATCTCCCAATAGAAGTTCACACCATCACAATAGAAGCTGGTAACTATCCACTGTGCTTAGGCAAGCACGGATCCCACAATCACAAGATGGTATCACACATCCGTTGCCAAGAAATCGAGAAGTAATTGCTATCAACTTTGTCACACCCAGTAGTCACACGGTGTTGCTGAGCCACACCCCTCCCTCAAGCAGGGAGGAGACGAGTCAGTCAGCACACGTCAGCCTCCCAAGGAGGGTCCCTCACCTCAACCCTAAGGGTAAGATTCGTGACCAGTATAAGTGTAAAAGTACCTTATAAGTATCAAGTGACATACTTACGCTCTAGTAACCCCCTTCTAATCGTTTGTTTTCTCTCTTTACAGGAGAATAGAAATACTTGGAGAACAGCTCAAAGTTCTATGGTTGCTTTTATTAAGTAGATTACTTTTGTTAAGTAATAGTAAAAGTAATTATATCGGTAAATACTTCACTCTTAAGTATTACACCACCTTAGTAATTACTTTATAATTGCATTTCCCCAATGCACAGGATGTCTAGTGCAATCATTGTAATCCCTCTACAATTGGGATTAACCCGGCAAGTGCAGAAAGACCAATAACAGTTTTACCGCTGCGCTGCGGAAAGCCAAATATAATCCAAGACTTAAACATTTTTTTTTTAAACCAGCCCAGTATCAATTGATTTTTTTTTATTTA
The DNA here is from genome assembly GCA_032716605.1 of Paralithodes platypus. Taxonomy (NCBI): domain Eukaryota; kingdom Metazoa; phylum Arthropoda; class Malacostraca; order Decapoda; family Lithodidae; genus Paralithodes; species Paralithodes platypus. The sequence continues at coordinate 35,470,275 of CM064531.1, read as the reverse complement.
TTTATTTATTTTTTTTATTTTTTTTATTTGCCCTTTGGCCATGCCAAATATCACTCCTCCACATCCCCTCGTTCCCCCCTCCCCTTCAATTATCACCTATTTTCCCTGCTATTCCCTTATTTGTCGGTATAATTTTGTGCTAACAATAGCGAGTCATAAGCAGGCTGTGCTTATATGTGGTACCAAGTGAGTGAATGAGAAAGGGAGACGGTACTACACGTCAGTGTCGCTCCAGGCGTCGTGAGGGGTGGATATTGGTCAAGCTGGCTCACCCTTTAGTTATGTAACTCTCGCATTAATTTCCCGATTTTGACCAGCCAAACACTGTTTCCACTTCTTTTATTTTTGTAACAGGTTAATATCTTCATAATCAACGTAAAATAGGCGCATATGGATAAGTATTAATGATATTTATGGTAAGATAACTATTTGTGTGACAGGAATCGGTGAAATACCTACGACAGGGAGAGGTGGTCACTACCCCCCCTGCGCAGCGGAGAGGTTAAGGGCTACAGACTTATATTTTCTGATAATAAATAACAAAAGCCCCATGCTTGTTTATTTAACCCTTTACCGGGCGAGGAACCATATATGGTAACTTAAATGGGCGTCCAAAAGGGCGCTCCCAAGCTGCCCGGTGTGTGTCTGCCACCACGTCATCATGCCTCAGCCAATCACCGATGATCAGGCTACTCACGTGGGTATGGTGTAAGAGCTGATGCCATCTCAGTATTGGTTGAGAGCAACTCGAAGTTCAGTTGCAGGCCAGACATGAAGAAAGTAGGATCTCAGCGATTTTTCTCTTGACGCCCTCGACCCTAGCTCATCATGTAATATCGGTAAGTTGATAATAATCTGATATTATGCAGTTGAATAGTTGTACTATAACCTGATATAGTTGTCATTTATGTGGAACATACTGAAATTGGTGAAATTTGTTTGCGAAAAAGTGAATGATCAAATATGGACATGCGCCCGGTAAGGGGTAAAGCCCAAGTGATCATATATGGACTTACGCCCGGTAGCCTATAAAATTGAAATTACTAAATATGATCATTTCGCCCGGTAAGGGGTTGTACTCCCAAGTTACATAAAACCATATAACTTTGATGATAGTTACCCAAACCAGCATGGCACATGACCACAACTTGGGTAGGGATTCTAGAATGTTCAACTTAAAAATAAATTACCGATTTCTATTATTTCCTCATAAGTGTACAGTGAAATAAATATGAGTTTGGTAAGTTTAGTGAGTTCACAAATATTTTAGTGAGTTCACATATATTTTTGATATTGTGAGGCATATACTGAAGTTTTTTTGAGATATGAGTACTGTCACATAAAGAAATACCAATTTTCATGGGGATCCTATGCCCAAAATTTGCTGAAAATCATTGGTCAGGGGGAACCTCTGCCCAAATTTTGCTGGAATTCATTATCCATGGGGAACCTATGCCAAAATGTTGCTGGAATTCTGTGTTCATGGGGAAGCTATGCCCAAATGTTGCCGGAATTACTTGTTCGTATCCTCTAGATTAATAGGCAAGGGTCTTAAAGCCTACGATGCGTTACCTTTGGAGTCATGTATTGTGTATGAGGATCTCAAGGAGGCTGTCCTGAGGGCTTACGAACTGCAACCAGAAACATACCGTTTGAAGTTCTGGGGTGTAACCAAGGGAAGAGATAGCACCTTTTTGGAACATGCCCGGGACTTTTCCGATGCTATGGGGAACTGGCTCCGATCTGAGAAGGTAACAACATTTGATGGAATTAAGCAGTTAATGATGTTGGAGCAGTTCTTTAACCTAACAAGTGCGCATGGGGGTAATTGGAAACGTCCCCCTGTGCTGACGTATTTAAGGTGTTCCATCACTAAAATATTAATTGTGCCATTAATAGCATTAATACTTATCCATATGCGCCTATTATGGGTTGATTATAAAGGTATTAACCTGAAACAACAATAAAACGAGTGAAAACAGCGTTTGGATGCTCAAAATCGGAGATATAGCCCGCGAGTTGTATAATGTATGGGTGAGGCAAGCTGTTTTCCCGCCAATTTTCCCCAAGGCCACTGAGACACAGTCGATCGATACTCTCTCTCTCTCTATTGCATTCGCTTGCTATCAGTGATGACCACACCCTCCAACCGGATTTCTAATGTTAGCATGAAAATATACCTCAGAATAAGGGAATAACAGGGAAAATAGGTGATAACTGAAGGAGAGGAGGAAAGTGGGGAAGGAGGGGAGGTAGAGGACTGAGATTTTGCATGGCCCAGGGGCCAAAAAAAAAAAAAAAAAAAATTGTTTCGATGTCAAAAGTTGATTTTCTTTTTCACTCACTCTTAAGAGTCTCCCCGCAGTCCGCCGGGGGAACTCTTAAGAGTCTCCCCGCAGTTCCCGGGTAAGAGCACGGGCGGTGATCTAACTTTGAACTTAAAGGAGAAAAACCTAAGAACTCTAGTCGAAGCAGCAGAAATGGCTGATCGACGGCTGTCGTTGATTCGGGGTTGCGGGTCCTCACAGAAGTACGATGCAAGTGCTAGGGACCGTTATCCTCCCCCTCCCTGTAGCAATGACACATTTAAACAAAAGAGCAATGAAACTAAAACTGAATCCAAACCTGACACCACGCCGTATAAGACAAGTCAGGGGCCTTTTACATCACAGTATAAGCCGAAACCGAAATGTATGTGTTTTAAGTGCCACCAGGAGGGTCATAAGGCAAATGAGTGCCCTAGTCGACCTCCTCCGGGAGCCGTGTCTTTTGCTCACGGCATTGGAGTGTTCAAGAGGACATCGGAGTTTGTTAGAGGCAATTCTTCCGAGGTAAATACACTGCCAGTGCAGAAGGATCCGGAAGGCTTATTCCCTGTCCGTGATGCCTTTAGTGACCACAGGGGACTCGGTTGTGTGGAGTGGGGGGGTAGAAGACATGAGGTGAGAATTTTGCGTGACACTGGGGCATCGCAAACACTGTTGAGAAATTTCACTGGTAAACCTGTAAATACGGCGCGGGTGGTTGTGGTTCAGGGAGTTAATGCAACAAGGTCATACCCGCTTGTAAGAATGAAGATGGAAGTTGATGGTGTGACTCGTGACCTGGATGTAGGAATTGTGGAGAAGTTACCTGTTGGGGGCGTCGACCTCCTTCTCGGCAACGACTTTGCGGGGCCTACTTCTGAGGCTCCACCCTTAGTCGTTGCCGAGAAGCCGGCCAACGTGAGTAGGGAGGAGCAGGAGTGGGTTGAGAAGTGTCGGGTGCAACCTATGGCGTGTGTTGTCACCAGATCTATTGCATCCAGGGAGTCACATTCTGGTCAACAGTCTTTAGACAAGCGGAGGAAAGGTACCGAGAAGGGGTTGAAAGTTGATGCGGTTGAGAGTTTAGTATCAACGGACATTCTCGGGGACTCATTATTAGGACCAATTTTCGAGGCTGGAGAAGACCCATTAACTGTTACTAAGAAGGCAGAGGATGGGCTTAAAAAGACGAAGATACAGCAACGATACACAGAGAGAGAGCAACGGGAGGCTAAATTCAATGTAGGAGGGGGGCATGAGTTGTTTCGCAAACACTTAGATAAGCTTGCTCCTTCGGACATTCGTAAATTGCAATTAGAAGACCCGGAGGTTCTTGAATGTGGTACCTGTGCTGTCGAGTTGGAGGAGGACAGTGATGCACAGTCGGGAGATTTTTACAAGTATCCCCTGACCATCATGGAGGTAGCAACAAGGTACCCTGATGCGTACCCTATGAGAAATGGGTCAGCGAAGACGGTGGTCCGGAACTTGCTAGTGTATTTTTCCCGGTATGGTTACCCGCAGGGGATTCAGTCAGACCAAGGATCCAACTTCACTTCTAACCTCTTTGTTCAAGCAATGCCGCAGCATGGGATTGTTACGGTTGTGTCATCTGCGTATCATCCGGAGAGCCAGGGTGTGTTAGAGTGATGGCACTCAGCCTTAAAATCTGTGCTTCGTTGTTGTTGCTTTGAGAGTGGGAAGGATTGGGATCTTGGCCTGCCATATGTTTTATTTGCTGCATGGGAGGTACCTGGGGAAAGTTTGGGATTCAGCCCTAATGAGCTCGTCTTTGGACACCGTGTCAGAGGGCCTCTCCATATGGTTAAAGAAATATGGGAGGGCGCAGAAAAACCTTGTTCTATGCTCAAGTATGTCCTCGAGAGTCGAGAACGGATGTTGCGCAGTCTGGAGTTGGCTGGCCGTAATTTGACTAGCTCTCAGGCCCTCATGAAGGACAGGTACGACCTCAAGGTTAAACTCAGGGAGTTTCACAGGGGTCAGGAGGTGTTGATTCGACTGCCCCTTGTAGGTCATCCCTTATCCGCGAAGTACACTGGTCCTTATAGGGTGGTTGAGAGGCTATCGGACCTGGATTGCTTGGTGGCCGCTCCAGACAGACGTAAGCGCAATCAGTTATGTCACGTTAATCTCATGAAGGAGTATGTGAGGCACCCCCCTGAGCCTCTCACTGTGCCTGTGATGACGTTTAGCAGTCAAGGTGGAGAAGGAGAATGGGACAGTCAAGCTCAGGTGGAGGATAACTGGAAGGATAAGAAATTCAAATGGGCGCCTGAGTGTGAGAAGGCGTTTAGAGTAGTAAAACACCTGTTGTGCACTCACCCGATCCTCAGGGCCCCTGACTTTAGCCTACCTTTCCAACTAGCAACGGATGCTAGTGGTGTGGGGGCTGGTGCCGTCCTTATGAAAAAAGGACGATGAAGGGCTGGAACATCCTGTTAGTTTCTGCTCGGAGAAGTTCAATTCAGCCCATGGAAGCTGCTCTGTTGTCGAGAGGGAGCTGCTGGCAGTTGTGCTTGCTCTGAGGCATTTCGAGGTCTATGGTCCGGTCGTTGTAGTTTACACAGATCATCACCCTCTCAAGTCCTTGGACCAGTTTCACAATCGGAATATGAGGCTGACCGGGTGGTCGCTGGTGTTACGGGAGTATAGCCTGGACATACGCCATATTGCCGGTTGTGACAAAGTGGTTATAGATTGTCTTTCAAGGGTATATGATCCTGGGTAGATTGACATACGGGTAGCCTCTTGCTTTAGTTTGAATAGTATTTTGCGCTTGGTGCTTGTTGGCTCGCAGTTGTAGTCCAGCATATTGGGTCGTAAAGCAGGAGTTGAGCGTTTGGTATAGAAGAAAAAACTAGGCTTGCCCCTATAGTGCAGCCGAAATAAACAAATTAAAAACATAAAAATCAAATAAAAACTCTTTCTTTGATAGTTGAATTTTTTCAGTATGTTATAGCAGTAATTCTGAGTTGCACTCCTCTCAGAATGCTGGGCTAGAGAAGCTCGCTCTTGAGGAGCATAACTACATATGATTTAACCTATTGTGTTGGGGAGGGTTATAATTTTGTAAAATGTTTTGTTGAAGAACTGTGCCAGATATTTTACTGCCGCTGGGTGATGGGAAGTAGGTTCTAACCATCAGATTTGTTTTGAGCTTTGGGCCTCTGAGAATAATCTTGGGGGGGGGGGTGTGACGTAACCACTCCGTTAGAACCGCATGGCTTGTCCTACAGTGACTCGCTAGGATCGCCAGGGCAGTGGATGTGGCTACAGTTGATGTATTATTGTGTGCTTTATTTCATATGAAAGCTCGTGTCATGGGCAGTCCAGAAAGGCTCTTTGTTTTCGCCCATGTCAAGGCTTTATATATTTAATTGCAAAGTATATGTTTTATCATTAAGTAGTAATGATAGGATTTGAGAGAGAGAGAGAGAGAGAGTAGAACAGAGTGAGAGGAGGCGCGCAGTGTTTTTGCCATGCTCGATGACTTCACGGCTGTCTGGCCTCTTGGGGATTGGTTGGAGGAGTTTTTTACCATGCTTGGTGACGTCATCTTTGGCTGGCTTCTTTGGCATTGGCTGAAGGAATTGTTACCGCTATGCCTACGCTGTGCGAGCTAGTGCTAGTATATATACAGCTCTCTTGCCACTCTCTCCCTCAGATCTGGTTTCTAGAACGCATCCCTCTTATCCCTTTGATATCTGTCCCGCTCTCTGCACCTGAGAACCTTTTCCTCTGCCTATCTCTCTCATTTTCCGTATCTTTCACCACCTTTTATTAATATTATACCCCCTCTGGTTAACTCTGCATAATCAGCTTCATGCTGGCCAGTTGTATTGTGCGTTAAGGTCTTATATAACCCATGTATGTTAGTTGTTAAGATAAGTTGATCACGAAGCATTGGTTGGCATTCATATTGTTCAGTACCGCTTCCTATAATTATTAGTGTTCTGCTGGATTAGATAATGCTAGACTAGGAGTCTTATACTATAAGGTATTGTTTCCGATGGGTGCTGGCTTTAGTTAAAAGCTGCACGACATACCTGAGAACTGGAGTTGATTGGGTAAATTCTAGTCTGTGTGCCATTGAGAGTAGAGCATGCACGAATGAGGGCTTTTTGCCTATACCATTCTGCACTGTTCTAAGCTCGTTGTTTGTCTTTGAGGTACGCCAGGAGAACGCTTAATACTTCGGTATTAAGGTTTCTCAAGAGAGCTACCCTTCATTATAACATAATACTTGACGCACAGACTTGAGATTTGCACTAGGCTATGCGGCATGCCATGCGCACTAGTATCTTGTATCATTGACTCTAGCTAGACTTTATCAGTCATAGTAGACATTAAGTATATTAAACCAATTATTCTTATTATGCATACCCGTTTATGATTACACAAGCATTTCGCAGCCTAGTTTGATGTATTGAGACACAAACGACTTAGGCTCTTTTTGTTGATAGGAATACTGCATTGTCGTGGCGATTATTATTATTGTTGTGGCGATTATTATTATTGTTGTGGCGTTTAGGATATTCTTGGCTCCGACTGCATTATATCTCCTGCCTTTTTGTGTGCATAGCCTGCACGAGCATTGTTCCGCTGCCTGCCTTTTTGGGTTCCATTTCCGATTCGAGCATCTTGATAGCATCTAACATTTAAAGAAGATTCCTTGTTGGTGTTGAAGGACTTTAGTGCACTTTCTTTCATGCAGGAGTGCCTGACATTTATTGATTAAAGTAACGTAAGCTGTAACTTCTCTTACCACCTTACTTTGCATACCATAACCAAGCACCTTCGGTTATAGGTAGTAATAGGCTGTTTTCACATAACATTAAGCCTAGAGTAGACGCACATTTATTGAGAGTTTAATAACCTATTATTGCATATAGAACTCTGGAGAGTATTTTGTGTTCTTTGTTCACTGGGAATATACATCAGAGGTTGGATCTAGCGCTTTCCGTTGTAGCATTTATGCCATTACTAGTCCAATGAATAAGAACCCTGATATATTTAAACCTCAGTCGTAACATTATGCCCACTTATCCCGATAGCAGTCGGGTCCTTGGTGTTGTATTTGCATAAACAGGTATTCATCGTAATGCAAATCTGGTGGCTGGGCGAATGACGGCTGGTGATTGGCTAAGATAGTTTGAAAGCTGGACGGTGATTGGGTCCCAGTCTTACCCTTTTGTCGGGGTGACTGACCTAGATGACCCCGCTCCTTGGTTTGTAGAACATGGGAAATTCCTGCGACTATGGGGTACTCCTGTAGATGGTTTCTTCCTCACATTCTGGTGTCTAGCTTCTCCTTCCTGTTTACCTGTAATCTAGCGATCCTACAGGTGATATTTGACCCCGTGCTTTTCAACCCCGTCACTTCGCGATTTCAGTATATACGACCTGGTGGTGGAGTTATTTAGGACGGTGGTTACATTCTGGAACGTTAGCATCCACATGGTAGTAGGGACATCAGCTGGAGTTGATATGTCCATGTCCATGTGAAAAATGGAGTGGTTGCTTGGCCTCTTTTACTGTTTGGACCAATTGATGAGGTGTTTTGACCAAACTGCTTTTGAGGCCATCAGACACCAGGACACTATTGATTTCCATTGCTACAGCAGGCGATCAAGAAGTCGGTGTAGGTGCTGAAGGGGATTGGGAAGCAGGAGGAGTTGTGGTCACTGCAGTGGCTGGAGGAGAAGTGACCTGTGCAGGGCTGCAGGGGAGTGTGTGGTCCGTGGCTGTTGTTGGCCCAGAGGTTGAAGTTGACCTCGCAGTAGGTGAGGAGATCAATTTTGGCATCATCGTGGTAGGTTTGGGAGGGGCTCGCCGTCCATAGGTAGGCTGGAAAGTCGGCGCCCATCGTTGAGGTGGATTCACACGTCGACCAGATCTTGTACAGGTAGATTAGAATGAGAAGGAATTAGTGATGGTTGGTTCCCCTGTGGTTTTGAGGAAAGTGAGGACTGAGGAGGCAGAGCAGGAAGCTTGAGTAATTTGTTTAGATATGTAGGGTTTAGTGCGATGTAGTTGAGAAGTAATACGAGGAGATTGGCGTGAGGAAGTGGAGGGAAGAGTGTTAGGCAATAACGGAATAGGACGGGAGGATGATCAAGGAACGGAGTGAGAAAGGAAGTTGCGGGAGTTTTTAGTTTACTGGCATAAGTAATAGGGTTGGAAGAACTTCGAGGAAGAGGAGTAGGTAAACGTTCATGTTCAGGAGAGGATACTTGTGGCAGATTTGGTAAAGGTTGAGTCGTTACGTTCGGAATATTAGCAATAGCAGGCGTAATTGGCAGAGTGCCAGGAGAGTCAGAAAAATTAGGCAGGCTGATAGACGGTGATGAAGGGATAGGTAAAGATAGAGCTTTATTAATTACTTGAGAAGGTAAGTTTGCAGGGGCAGATACAGTTCCTGTAGGCAGAGTAGGACGAGGAGTGTGGGAAGGATATGCAACAGGACTTGCTCGTGGTTGCACAGGGGGTGTGGTTTGTGGTAGAAGAGGGGGTGTGACATGCAGTGGTTTCTTTCTCGGTGCAGGTGTCAGAGGAGGAATGATGTCAGGTTTTACAGGTTCTGTGGATCCCAAATTCTGATTATTGGATGTAGGCAATATGTCATTCTAGTCAGGATCTGCAAGCATAATCATATTTTCATCAATAGGTTGAAATCTACGGACATGTCTTGTTATGGTATGAGCGTGACTCACCAAAATAATTAACGGTAACCTAATAGCAATTTGGCACTGTTAAAATTTCAAAGGGACCTTTAAATCTCGGTTGAGTTTGGACGGCACAGGTAATTGAGCCACCATAATCAGATCGCCGACACGGTGTGGACTGGCTTTGGGAGTTTCATCTGGTTGAAGATTTTGCACATATTGTATGTGTCGGAGACGGTTCTTGAGGTGGACTAATGACTGATCGAAGTTGGAGGAGGGCTCATACGGGACAGTTAGATGGCGTAGAGGAAGGAGTAAAGGTGGTACTCCAAACACACATTCGTGGGGTGAAATTCCGTCCTCTCTGGGGCAGGTATTGATACCCTATTGTACAAAGTTCCTGTTGACTGTTATCTAACGAGTCTTGATGGTGCATGGCAAGTATGGTGTGTGTTATCTCTTGCTGTCATTATGTGAGGAGTCGCTGGGCAGGCGAGAGAGAGCATCCGCATTTGTATGTAGTTTACCTGGTCTATATACAATATCGACATCAAATTTTTCTAAGGACTCTCTCCATCTGACGGTCAATGCATTCTTGGTATCCGATTTACGGAGCCATTGCAGGGCATGATGATCCGTGATGACAGTGACCTTGACCCCAGCCAGGTACGCTTTGAAGTATTGGAGGGCCCATATCATACCTAAACATTCCCGTTTGGTGACAGGATAGTTCATTTCGGCTGGATTGAGGGTGCGAATTGCACATGCAATAATATGGTCCTTGCCATCTCTCGTTTGTCCAAGAAATGCACCGATTCCAAACTGGGACACATCAGTATATAACCTGAATGGGCGGGTATAATTCGGAAAAGAAACAACCGGAGATGCCACTAATTTATCTTTCAGGCTGTTAAATGTTTGTATGTGTTGGTCCGTCCAATTGAAAGGCTCATCTTTTCTGGTTAGATCATGCAATGGTTTTGCAATCGTAGCAAAGTTTTTTACAAATCTTCGGTAGTAAGATGCAAAGCCCAGAAAAGCTCGTACTCCTTTGACATTAGGGGAAGGTGTGATGTTGCTGATTGCTTTATTTTACTAGGGTCTGGTGAAATACCTTGTTCTGAGACAATATGCCCCAGGAAGTTTACTTTATTTTTGGCAAGGGTACATTTTAAAGGTGTGAGTTTGAGGCTAGCATCTCTGATTCTTTGAAACACTTGTTTCAACTGTTGCAAGTGTTTGGCCCATGTTTTACCGAATACAACGATGTCGTCCAGATATGCATGGCATGTCTCCCAGGTCAACCCTTGTAACACGGATTCCATTAACCTGGAGAATGTGGCTGGGCCATTGCACAGACCAAATGGCAACACAGTAAATTCATATAGCCTGCCTTGGCTGGTGGAGAAAGCTGTCTTCTGTTGATGTTCCGTTTGATACTGTAACTTGCCAGTATCCTGCTTGAAGATCCAGAGTGGTAAACCATTTTGCCCCAAGCAGGAAGTCCAGGGAGTCATCAATTCTTGGGAGTGGTGTAGCATCTTTAATGGTGACGTCGTTGAGCTGTCTGTAGTCAATGAAAAAGCGGGTTGAACCGTCTTTCTTCCGGACCAGCACTACCGGAAACGACTAAGGGCTGTTGGATGCTTTGACTACTCCTGTGGCAAGCATATCTTGTGCTTGTTTTTCTTCCTCTTGTCTTTGGATTGAATTTTTCCGACGGATGGGTTGCTTAATGGGACGCCCTACAGTATGGATAGGGTGATGCAACATATCAGTTTTACCCATATCTCTGCTAGAGGTAGCGAAGATATCTTGATATGAAATGAGGAGATTTCTGAGGTCAGTTTGTTGAGCAAGAGTCAGATTGGAAGGAATATCAGGAAGAGGGTTCTTATATTTTTTTTTTTTTTTTTTTAATCGGTGGGGACAGATCATTCTTCAGAATATATCTCAAGCTCACCAATGGCTAGTCCTTTAGGCAAGGTGACTGGCTTATCTGAGATATTAGCTATCTAAATACTGTTTAATTTATTGGGTAGCAGCTAGGAGCGGTTAGGCATGCCCCGTTGAAAGGGCTTTGGAGGTGTGGGGTCAGAATGACATCTCCCATGATGGTATGGATTTTATGAAGCTTATGAAGGATATAAATTATGGTAGCTAAAAGGATTAATTGGACAGTCTGTAGCCTTTTGATTGGTATAAGTCTGTCCTAAACTTAATAAAGTCGTCTAATTGTAGCTAGGATAAAATGGAAAAGACGTAACCAGTACAGAAGGGGTTATTGAGTAGATGAACCTCACAGCCGACTGGATGAAAGTACCGATTATAATTTACCATGAGAGTGTCATATCAAATAACGATCGTAGACACAAGGCCCAACACAACAGAAAAGATTAACTAAATCCCCAAGTTCCATTCACAATTGTATGTACAATGTATAGAACACACTGTCACTCGAGGATATATATCACACTTGCGATGCAGCATTATTGGCAGCCAAGAAAGACGTTTGCTGAAATGAGCTAAGAAGAGGATGATCTTTTGTTTTTCTATGTGAATGAAGGAGACAAAAGGCAATGCTTCCTGCAACAAGTGTCTCCCCCATAGTTGAAAGAGTAACAGAGCTAAATTAAGGTTGGTTGTTGGTCACCATAAAAAAATATATAAATATATAAATACATTAAAAACAAAATGGTGTATTGTAAAGAGGGATGGTGTGCTTGTTTAGTGTAGTGAACAACAAAATAGGCGAAGGTGTTTGTGAGTGCTAACTGGATTATTTGTTGTGTAGGTGAAACACAAAAAGAAACAGTAAATGAGGCCAGACACATGAAACAGGGATTCCAGGAGCTCCATATCACATGCCTATAAGGTCTCCCCCCTGCCCTGTGCGATTGGTGTCTATAATCTCCCTAGTTTGATTATTTCGAAGGACCTGATGTTATATTCATGTTATATAATAGGGTTCATCTAGTATGTACATATATATTCTCATACTGTATGTGCTACTCTACTCATGAACTGTAAAGGTCTGAAGTGTTGTATTAGCATTTTTTTATTTAACCTCTCAGCTGCGCAGCCCCTTTAGTATACACCATACCGCTGTGCGTAGATATTTACACGCATTCCTCACTAAAATCGTTAATTTACCATATAATTAATACTTATCCATATGCGCCTATTTTACGTTTAATATGAAGTTAGTAACATGTTACAACAATAAAACAAGTTGGAATAGTGTTTGGGGGGTGAGAAACGTGAAATAATGTAGAGCGGTTCATTCATGAAGTTGGCAGAGAGAGATACCACACCCTCCCTCCACCAGCTCTGGTGAGAGACTGGAGCTAGTACTAGCTTGTCTCTCTCTCTCTCTCATCCCTCCACCTCCCTCCCTTTCCACCTTGTAACCGGGTGGTGAGTTTTGGCGCCATAAATAAGCCGATAATTACAGGAATAAGAGAAAAATAGGTGGTAATTGAAGAGGAGGAGGGGGGGGGGGGAGGGGACTTTGACAGATGTGGAGAAGTGATATGAGGTATGGAGATTTTTTTTTTTCAAGTGCTACTGGTGCCTTTTAAAAAACAAAATTAGGCCTAGGATCTTAAGAGTCTCCCCGCAGCTGCCAGGTTAAATACAACACAACAGGCATAGCAAACTTAAAAGTGTATTATAAAAGAATACGTTATGTTACGTGGAACCTTACATCCAGGGTCATTAGTCTGCCAATTACTTGGATGTTTCTGTCTTTTTGTATTACTCATACTTTTATCCAAGGCAGCGGGTAGGGGGGCGGGGGAGAATATAATAAGCTGCACACCTCCAATATACCCTGGTAAAAATAATAAAATGGGCAGATTATATTCCACATTCCTGGAAAACCTAAACAGCCAACAAAAAGGCAAAGTAAAAGAGGAACCATTTTTTGCCACTTACGGAGCTGTGGAGGATAACGGAAGGAAAGAATGGGGGCGGGTCGAGATGGCATGTAAAATGTAATAGGCTGTTTGGGTGAGGAGGAGCAGGGAGAGAGTGAGAAAGAGTAGAGCTTTCTTCCCTTCTCTTTTCTACACAGACACACACCAACTACTTTATGCTGTACAGTATGTCATGCCGACCCTGTGGTGATTGATGAGAGAATCTTCTGCTATGCTGTCCGTATCTTCCACTAAATAGTAAACACTATGTTAGATGTAAGTCACTACTAGGCCAGTAGTGACTGCAAGGTCTGTGCAGTATGTGTATGTATGTAATGTTATGTAACTGAAACCAGTGTCACATGAATAATTTTACCTGTAAATTATGCCAGTCTAGTATTCAGTTGCGAGTTATCATATGGATGTATGATAATTATTGTTTAGTCACAGGGTAAATTTGGTAGGCTTACAGTTACGCTGCTCTTGGCAGCGACGCTCACTTCTGCACCATTGACCTTTGTAGGGGATAGACTTATAAGTATATAAACAAATGCATGGAATATTAGTCAAATACAGGTAAATAATAATTAGCAAGGTTAGGAAATAACAAATATTGAATCAATCTCTATGTACGATATTTTCACGTTCAAGCCTTAGAAGAATAGTATGGCACGCAATTATAATGTTAATATAATGTGGTACGTTGGTCATGATATTGTGTCCTTCCCGTCCCTTGTGTTCCCTGTCGCTCCCTTCTCCTCCCTTGGTTCCCTTCACCTTCACTTACCGCCACTCTCATTCATTTTCATTCCTTCGTTTCTTTCCCATCTCTTCTCCGGTATGTTGAAATTTATAATGCAGAGTGTTTTCTTTGTATGTGCATGAAGTAGACAAAACGCAAATCTGTCTGTAACAAGTGTCCACCCCAAGGTTGAAACAATGTTATAGGGCCAAAATCAAGGTACGCTAGAGGTAATTTAGGTGTATTAGAAAGAAGTGTGGTGTGTTAAATGTGGTGAAATGAATAGGAGGAGGTGTTTATGAGAGTTAGCTGGATTACTCTTCGTGTAGGTGAAAATAGGGGTTAGAATAGAAACGTGATAATGCATTGATGTAAAGGCCTGATAGTTTCGACTCTTTCTGTCCTCTCAACATTTAAGAAGGAGTACATAGGGAGTTATAACTGTAATGATTTTGCAATGAAACATCTTTTCCACCACATGAGTAGCAATATATATTAATTAGCATCGTTCTTAATACCAATAACCCCCAAATATTATTTATGAAAGCACTCGATCTTACCAGGATTCGAAACCAGGATACCGCATACAGAACTTACCTTTTTTAACCAATACACCCTCAAGACAGTTTATCGTGGTCATGTGCTGTATCTTTATACAGCACATGACCACGATTAATCTATATATTTTAGACCCACCCACATATAAGAAAAAATCACCTCTCACTCTCTCTCTCTGCCATTATTCAAATGTATTGCTAGACTCTATCTTGAATATGACGTTCGGTTCTTGCCCCCTTATCTCAAGAAAGACATTGACAAACTCGAATCCGTGAAGCGTAGGTCAACTAAGATAATCCCCTCTCTGAGAAAAAAGGCATGTTACGAAAAATTAAAGACATTTAATGTGTTCTTGCTAAAGGAAAGGAGGTTAGGAGGCCAGCTTATCGAGTGTATTAAACATCTTAATGGATTTAACAGAGTAAATATCAATGCACTGTTCACGATTAATAACCATGCTGAAACCCGAGGTAATGAACTGAAACTAAATAGAAAGAAGGCATGTCTATAACACCCAGTGTGGTCAAAGAGTGAAATAGTACGCCAGGTGAGGTGGTAGATAGTACGCCAGGTGAGGTGGTAGATAGTACTTCAATATATACGTTTAAGAAGAGACTGGACGATCATCTGATGGAGATTGGTTACATATGAATGAACCAGTAGGTTAGTAAATGTAAGTTCCCTTTCAGACTAATACCTTTCTATACAATATAATAACTTTCCTTTTGGGCATTTCCTGAACTATAAGGTTACACTTCATACTTGTGTTTCGGGAGAGAGACTTCTACCTTGCTGTTCTATGCTTCTACTATAAAATGTCCCTGTCTCTAGTAGTATTAAGGCAGTCGCACCTAGTAGAGACCGCAAGGTATGTATTGTGTGAGTATATTTGTAACTCTATGTAGCTCATTCTCATAATTGCTTTGATATTACTTTCATTCCGTAGGTGTTCACCTACACCAATATAATATTATAAATCCCTGCTGACACCAACATTTGAGAATATACCGTCATGGCAAGTACTGAGTGCAGACACGCTCAGAAGGGGGTCCCTATCTATATAACTTCAACTTGGCATATGCAACATTTCTAGACAAGAGATGAAGTCCATTGGTACACTAGGATGGACGTTATATTGAAGCTTCGATGAGTATTGCTGTGGTTTAATATAATCCCTTGTATTAGTTGAGGACACTAAAGTTAATGTTTTGCAGGTGAGGTACGCCACTTGTGAGTGACTGTGACTCTGCTCTCACCGGGAGAGCGTTTTCCATTTCCCTCTTCTCTATTTTATGATTTTCTCTAAAAATGTTTTATATAAAGTATTTCAGTGTTTTCCTGCTCCTGTTGTCCATATAATATATATATATATATATATATATATATATATATATATATATATATATATATATATATATATATATACCGGTATAGTTATACATATTTATACATATATATACTGTATATATATATATATATATATATATATATATATATATATATATGTATACATATTTATGCTGTATATATATATATCAGAAATCATGTTTAGGTAATTCTTCAGTTACCATATAGTGTAAAAACATTAACGTTCATAGATGTGGTGGTATTTATAAGGACGAGCGAGTGACAGTAGCCTATATATCTTGTAATTCCATCTCTGAATTAAAGGTGGGTTTCTTTGCTGAGCTTGTGCAACATATTTGAAAGTTTCGTTAATTAGGGATAATGTATCTTTCGTGCTCTCATAACTTACCTAGAACTTTGCAATGTCATGAGTTATACTTGATTAAATACACCTCATCTAATCTAGCAACTAACATAGATTTATGTGGAAATAAAACTGCTCAGAGTGGAAACATATATTAGTGTAAAGGCACTACAGTTTCGATTATCGCGAATCACTTCAATTGTGAATTAACGATTAAGTGTATACTATGCCGCTACACAAAAAGAACAGTGAGAGATAAAACAAAAATAGTTTTGCCTATATACTTTACATTGTCCCCTCAATATATTGTAGTATATCAGATACTTTTGTCGTGTAGTATAATCCAAATACTAGTAGTAACCTGATAATCACCAATAACATACAATTACCGAAAGCTCGGTTGAAGTTTGATGTAGTTAACATTGTTATTTATTCGTTAAAATACTTGCTAGCTCTCTCGTTTTATTGAATTGAATTACACACAGCTCACATCATTAAAACAAACTGTAGTCAATATAGTGTTGGTAATATATATGAAGTGCCACTATATTTATTGGAACCTAGCGAATGTGATTAAATGGGAGGAAAGAACATAAACAATATACACGATATATGGTATATTTATACATACAATCAACTGAGTATAACATACGGGTAATCACAACAATGCTTAACACAATTCACAAGAGCAATACAGTACAATATATTATATAGATAATCACAACATGGTTGTGAAAGAGGATTTGTGGGTGAATGTTGAGGCGTACCCGGATAAGTTTGGCAAGAGCGAAATAATATTTCTGGTTGGTGATATGAATGGAAAGGTGGGCGATAGGAAAGTTGATGAAGTGGTGGGAGGGTGGGGTGTACCATCAGAGGTGAATGGGAATGGTAGTTCACTTGTGGACGTATGTGTGGGGAGGAAGCTGTGGACAGCCAACATCTTCCTCTGACACAAAATGATACACAGGTACACATGGAAAGTGGTGTGGAGGAGGAAGGATCGATGATTCAGTAGTGGAACGAAAGGCACTGAATGGTTATATATGTGTATATGAACGAATGAACAAATATGTGCTGGATGCTAGCGTGTATAGGGATATTGGGGGAGAGGGGGGTGTCTGTCTGACTAGTATGTAGTAGTAGCTAAAAATAGGATACAACAGAAATGGGTGAGGAGAGGTGGAGGGAGGCGAGAGGAAGGTGGAATGGCGAAGAGGGTGGAGAGGTTGCAGGAGGAGAAGATCAGGGAAGAGTTCAAGAGAGCAGTAGGAAGACAATTGGGTAGGTTTGACCTGGAGGGTATGGAAGAACTGGAGGAGGTGAGCAAAGTGTTTAAGGAAGATATATGTGAGATGTGTGGAGTAAGGAGAAGAGGAAGGGGAGTGAAGGGTACAGCATGGTGGACTGAAAAGGTAAAAACTAGTTGTTGAAGACAGGAAGAAAGCGTATAGAGAGTGGTTGGGTAGTACAGGGAATGAAGATTTGGGGAGACAGAAAGAGCGAGGTACTTGGAGAAAAGGAGAGTATTGAACGAAGGTAAGAGAAGAGCAGATGAGAAATTTGGAATGAATCTGAGTGTAAAATTACCAGTCTTTCTAAGGCAGCCTCCCAGAAGCTGGGTGAGCTCAACCGCCTCAAGGGGTTTTTACCCCTGCAAAGCTTCTTGCTCTGTAAAGGGGCACAGTACGTCCTTGAATTGAAAATTGTTCCCATGTGGGGGGAGGATCCTCTCACACTGCATTCCTAGACAAAGTAGAAAGGAAAGCCTTTTGTATCATTAATTCCCGTCCACTCACCAACTCTGTGCAATCTCTCTCTCTTCGCCGCAATGTTGCATCTCTCTCGCTATTCTATCGCTACTACAATAATCAGTGTTCCTCAGAGCTCTCCCAGTGTATACCACCTCCTGTACGTAGGGTATGTAGTACCCGTCTTGCAACACAATCCCACCCCTACTCTGTACAACTCAAGAGTGAAATCTTTCTTCTATTCAACAGCTGAGCTATGGAACTCTCTCCATGAATCCATTTGTCCCTCATCCTATGATTTGAATTGCTTCAAATTCTGTGTGTCCAGGCATTTTGGCTCGAACATTCCTTGATTTTGGCCCTGTCACTCTTTCAACTCTGGAGGAGGCACTCATCACAGGCAGTTTTGTCTTTTGTCTCCCTCATCAACTTAGAAAAACAAATGGAGGGAGTGTAAGAAACTGTTCTGGAAAGAGGTCAAGAAAGTTAGGGAAGGTAGCAAGGGAAATAGTAAGGGTGTGAAAGATGAGACTGGGCGAGTGCTAGCCGAGAAGCAAGAGAGAGTGGAATGATGGAGGGAGTACTTCAACGAATTCCTGAATGTGGGGAATGAAGCGCCAGCAAATATAGTTGGATCGGGTATTGGAGGGAGAAGAAGAGATGTAGGGGAGGAGGAGGTGGGGATCAGGAGGTCAGAAGAGTGTGAAGCCATATAAAGAGCATGGTAGTTCCTAACACTCATTCACATGTGTTTCAGCCCCCCCCCCCCCACCCTTCTCCTCCTTTCCAACCTTTTTTCTCCTCCTCAATTATCGTCAATTTTTCCTCTAATTGTCGTAAATTATCGGTTATTTTCCGTGCGAATTACTCTCACGCGGTCTCGAAGATAGGGGCGAGTCATTTAGTGACCCTATAGCAGTTTGAGATATCTGCCGGGAGCCTCAGTGTGTTGCGAGAGGTTGCAAGGGGAGGGTGTGTGTGCCGGGTAAAGCGTTCGTGTGACACCAGCTTTGTGCACTCAAAGCACACGATGGCATAAATGAAGAGGAAGGAACAATATGGCGGCAGTAGGATCACAGGACAGAAAGGGTAAAGGGGCTTACACCATCTCCAGCCTTAATACCTCCATGGCCAAGAAAACATGACCAAGGGCAACATGTGTCGACCTTTTCTACTAGGCCAGGTAAATGAGGACGGGGAATGTGGATAGCGTGGGAAGGGTGAGTTGGAGTGGGGTAGACGCTGTAGAGGTAGGGGACGAGCGGTGGACCTAATGGATAGCAAGAAGGGGTCGATATTGAGGGCAGACGAGGAAAGGGGGGGTGGGGGGGGGGAGGAAGCTTGCTTCAGAGTTTTAAGATGTATGAATGGTTGAATGTATTCTTAGTAATCAAGGGGATACGCTCGGGTTGTACTAACCCGATTCCTAACTTCTAACTGAACTAGAGATGCCTATAAGACGGTATTATCACTTATCTAATTTATAACTTAGACTGATATGAATAGAGGGACCGCTTCTGTCCTTCCTCTTAACGGTAATAATATGCGTGGGGTGTTTACCTTATATCCGTTAAAAATTCACACTTGGCAACATGCACACATCACTGTTATGGTTCTATACAAATTATATAGTTTTTAATCAACCAACATTTAAAATATCGAGGGAATGGTTCTACCTTTTACAATGACTTTATAAATGTATGTTTCTGAATGCATACGTTATGAATACATATGTGAACGTCGTCCCTTGTTTACAGAGCTAATACAATCAAAGCGAATTTGGACTGCAACAAGGAAATGGGAGGGTTCACAAACGTGCGATTATGGGAACACAATGGAGACTCAATTAGAGACTTAACTGTTAATGCTAGACCTCTTAACTATCAGGAACACTCAGAGGGAAATAGCATAGAATCTATACTGAACATATAAGACTGAACAAGAAGGCACTGATTAGACTGAATAAGCTTCTGTTTATCAGTAAGAACACAGGGTATATTTCGAGTTGCACAACTACGGGTGAGGGGGTGATGACTGTTATATACAATATATATTGTCCTATTACTTTATTTGCCAATTTATTTCATACTTACATATTTGCATGAATTACTAAGTATTTATCCACTCTACTTCTATTCCTATTATATGACAGTTAACATATATATAATCACCATGTGAGGAAGATGAAGCTATATGCAAAACGTTGTGCTCTTCCTCACATGGTGTTTATTTTCATTCTGTCTACTCTTCAAAGTATATTTTTATCAATATATATAATCATCATTGTATTATTCTATTATATTTCCCTATTGTATGAAGAGGAAAACCAGACATTATATCAAACTCCATTTGTACACATGCTGGGTTGGATAAGGAACACCTTTACGTACATGGACGCGGATATGTTCCTGGCCTTGTACAAAGCGCTTATCAGACCCTTAACCTCTCAGCCTCAGCTGCGCAGCCCCTGTAGTATACACCATACCCCTGTGCATAGGTATTTAGATTAATTCCTACCTAAAATTGTTAATTTACCATAAATATAATTAATACTTATCCATATGCGCCTATTTTACGTTTAATATGAAGATACTATCATGTTACAACAATAAAACAAGTGGGAATAGTGTTTGTGGGGTGAGAAACATGAAATAATGTAGAGCGGTTCATTCATGAAGTTGACAGGTAGCGAGAATACACCCACCCTCCACGAGCTCTGGTGAGAGATTGGATGTAGTCTGGGCTACTACTCTCCTCCTCCTCCTACACTTTCCCGTTCCACCTTGTAACCCGGTGGGGAGTTTTGGCGCCATAAATAAACCAATAATTACAGGAATAAGAGAAAAATAGGTGATAATTGAAGGGGGGGGGGGGGGGAGAGGAGGGGACTTTGACAGATGTGGAGAAGTGATATGAGGTATGGAGAGAAAAAAAAAATCAAATGCTAATGGAGCCTTTAATAAAAAAAAAAAATAGAAATAGGGTAATAATTAAGAGTCTCCCCACAGTCGCCCAGTAAAACCTCTTGAGATACTCTCTGCAGCTGCCGGGTTAATGGAATACGCTATCTAGGCCTGGTCTCCCCAGAGCAGGGGAGATATAAGCAAGCTGGAGAAGGTCCAGCGACGAGCCACAAAGCTACTTCCGGAGCTCAAAAACTTCCCTACGAAGACCGGTTAACTACACTAGGTCTTACAACACTTGAAGACAGGAGAACCAGGGGGCACATGATCGAAGTGTTCAAGATCCTAAGAGGCTACGAAAACATTAACCCAAACCAGTTCTTTCAACTTGCACCTAGGAGACACCAAATCGCCACCAGAGGACACAGTTTTAAGCTCCAGAAACCATGTCACAGGACATCGAAAAGGAATAACTTCTTTGACGCCAGAGTAGTAAATAAATGGAACAGACTTCTAGAAAATGTAGTAGCCAGTACTAGTGTTAATGTTTTTAAAAATAGTTATGACAATTACATTAAAAAATCACTGAGAAGAGGCAACCCTATGAGCATGGCTCCCTAGCCTATTATCCATCACAAAAGGTAAGCATCACTAAAGGTAAGTACCGGTATCGTCTGACCTCTTCGGACAGGGGTTATGTGAATTGCTATTATCATCGTAAAATGTCTTCCTGATCATATGATCTCTGCCTGGAGACAGTGTCATTAGGGCTTGTCTGGTGAATATAAACCATACACTTTTTATCTAACCATATCAAGTATTGGATAAGATTTCTATAAGGAAGTGGATTCACGTCACTATCGGGGTGTACCCAGAGTTTATAAAATTAGTAGATAATGGTATGTGGCAGTCAGATAAGGGGCATCATTCACTGTATTAATACACGAGCCCGTTGCCGGCTGAACCATACAATTACCAATATTACTTGAATTGATTTATATTGAAGCATATGTTGTAAAGTTCAAAGAAGTTATTAAATAAATACCGAGTCAAGTTTATTAAGTATTCGGTATTCTTTCTGTTATATTCTTTAACCCGGCGCGCACGCGCAGGGTGTAGTGAACATCACAGTTCTGGGGGGCAATTTTAAGCTCCATTCCTGCCTATAATCGTCATTTTATGATAATATCGTTATTCCTTATTCATATGCGCCTACTTTACCTTTAATATGAATATAGTAACCTGTAACAACAATAAAACAAATGGGAATATCATTTGAATGGTCATAATCGCGAATTGTTAGCGAGTGGTTCATTCAACAATTGTGAGCCAGCCGGCCTCACACCCTCCTCTCTCGAAGCCTGGAGTGTGACTGAGGCCTGTCTCTCTCTCTCTCTTTCCCACGCATAGACACACACATGACCACAGCCTAGGATCGGTTTGGAGATGTCTACACGAAAATATACCAATGAATAAGGGAATAACAGGGAAAATAGGTGATAATTGAAGTGGGGAAGGAGAGGATGTGGAGGAGTGATATTGGGTATGGACGAACAAAATATGTTTTAAGTGCTACTGGGGCCTTTAAAAATTTTTTTTTTTTAGATCTTACCTCTTAACCCTTAATTAGCGGCTCACCACATAAGTCGAGTTAAATAAAGCTGGACTATGTGGCGGCGCTCGACATAGGTCGAGTGGCAATTTCAGCACGTAATGTTGCTGAGAGAGAGAGACAAGTGGTGGCAGGAGACTAGCGAGCGTATGACTGCTCCAGACCACCGCGGCGAACCTACTGACACGAATCTCAGCTCCCTCCTCCCTCTCTCACTCGCTACATACTGAATTATATGGGGAAAGTACCGAATTACATGCTTTTTGCACTCGCGTTGCACGGTTATTGCAAGAAAACTAGCCATCATAAAAGGATCGTTACGGTGTCATTCGAAAGCTCTGTTTATGCCCTTTCAGGGATAGGTACTTGTTTTAAGTTCTGGGTCTTATTTAGGCATGAAAATGATCACGTAAACAGCCCTATTTTGGCTAAAAACACCCCGCTGGGCGGTACATATAAATAAACCGCATAGGCCGCTCGTAAGGTGTTAAGAGCTTTATCGCCGTCGCCCAGTAAAACCTCTTAAGAGTGTTCTCGTCATTCCCGGGTTAAGGACTGATATATAGTATATTCATTTAATAAATATATTCCCTCTAATGACAGAGGGTGGTGGTGGCGATAAACTTATACTACATCAACTACTTATACTACATCAAATATAATTCCATTATATGACTGTGAATTGACATGAGCACCGCTACAAGGGGGAAAGGATGACATACTTACTAATTCTAGTTTACTCTTGGAGTTCAGCCTCGCTTCAGGAGATTTTTTAGGATACTTGAGATTGTCGGGGTTGGTCTGTCACACAGAGACTTTGAACGACACAGACGATGGCCCATCACACTTCAGATGGACTTCAGCAACACACACTCTGCAAGGATGTCTAATTCATCCTTTTTAGGGTGATGGGGATGGAAGTGGATGTCCACAGAATCATGTTCAAAGTCAGCGAAGGGGGACGGTTGGGGCATAAGCAGATGAGTGCGATTTGAGGCGAGGAGATACGTGGAGAGCGTATTGAGGGGAAATAAAGGAGGTGACTCGGGGAGAGCTGAGGGTGGATGTTCGTTCAGAATGTATAATATTGTACTTTTTGAGAGGTGTCTCTGGGACTTATATATGCCATTACAGGATCATGTCATGTTGGGAATGTTCCTGATTGACCATATGTGCATATGTTTAAGTATTAATTATATATATGGTAAATTGACGATTTTAGTCATGAATTAACCAAAATACCTTTGCATGGCGGGCACTTTCAAATACCATAGCTGTGCAGCTTATGAGTTAAACTTTAAAGTGGAAGTGATCATACAATGGTCACTATTACTGAATTCATCACTAACACTCAAATCTTATACTAAGTCTTCATTTGTTGCTAGTACAAGGTCAAGAACATTATTTCCACGGGTTGGAGATTGAACAAATTGATGAAGTGAACTTTCTTGTAGGTTTCTATACAGGTCATGTCCGGAGTGTGAAGTGAGAGTATCGCTCAGTTGGTCAAAGGTAAATTAAGGGCACCGAAAATTATGGTATCTTGTGATTTACTTACTTTAGTAATTTGCTCAATAATTTTTCGGTCAGTTTGCACTGATTGGGCTGGGGGTCTGTATATTAGAGCTAGTATTGTTTTCGTTTGGTGATTATTTTTTAACCTGGCAAGCGCGCATATGGCCTGTGACATACGTAGTTATATGCGAATTAATTAAATTACCCAATATTCTGACAGAATTCATTATATCTACCATATAAAGCATAATGTAATTTCAATGAGCACTTGTTTTATTAATATGATGAACATATGAGCTTTGAAGAGTGATAAAATAAGTAGGGAAACATTTGGGTGGTAAAAAAACAAATATTCGCCGCCCGGTCGTATCCTCAGGCGGGAGCCGGGGAGATACAAACCTTCCCTCCTCGACCTCTCTTGCTATACTGAAGCAAGCGGGGGAAGTCTCAGAGTTATATAAGGTCTCTTATGTAACTCCCTTTGGCTATGTAATCGCTGAAGAGAAATTCCCGCACAAAATAACCAATAAATGATGAAAATAAGAGGAAAAAATAGGTGATAATTGAGGGGGTGGGAGGGGGATAAAAGGTAAGGAAGGAGGGGTAGGGGGAGGATTAAGAAACATATGTATGAGTGGTAGGAAATACTAGAGAGGAATTATTTCACCTAATGATATATTCCTTTGTTTTGAGAGCCCCTGGGGCGTTTTTAAGGGTTTTTAATGGTCTTACTTCTGTGGGCCCTATCGCATTTGCTATACACATACTTCCATCGCACTTCTCGGGTTAATAGTACTAAAGATATGTCGACATTCTCTATTTGTGGTTTTGACATCAAGATGGGGTTCAGACTTTCTATGATGAAGTACAAAATGCCTCCTCCATTTTTGTTGATGTGACTTTTCTCAAACATGACATATCCGGAAAGTATATATTCTGCCAAAAATTATCTGTCTACCGTAATTAGCTAGGATTCTGTTATACTGATTATATCATATTATAAATGATATCATAGAGAAGGTATGTGGAATGTAGTTAGACTATACGGAGTAGATGACAAGTTGCTGAAAGCAGTGAAGAGCATGTACGAGGGTGCAAAGGCGGCAGTACATGTGGAGAATGAGCAGAGCAAGTGATCTGAATGTTGGGTTGAAACAGGGGTGTGTAATATCCCTGTGGTTCTTTACTGTATAATATATGGATGGAGTCATGAAAGAAATACAAGGAAAAACAGTAGATGTTGGTGTATCGCTGATAAGGGAGGGCAATGAGTGGAAGCTACCTGTACTGCTATTTGCTGATGATACAGTTCTGATGATCGATAATGAATGGGATTTGCAGGGTCTGGTAAATTTGTTTGAAACAGTATGCGAAACACGGAATCTGAAGGTAAATGTGGGGAAGAGCAAGGTTATGGTCTTTGAAAGGGGTGAAGCCACAGAGTGTGCAGTGAAGTGGAACGGTCAGGTTATGGAGATTGTCAGCTCATTTAAGTATCTGGGCAGTGTGTTGACTAAAGATGGGACTATGGATGAAGAAGTGCGGTAAAGGGTGCAACAGGGGAAGAGGGTTGTAGGAACGCTGAAAGCAGTAACAAGAAATAGGGTGGACAGTATGGAAGTGAAGAAGTCCTTGCATGACAGCGTGGTAATCCTGACACTGACTGGCGGAAGTAAAACATGGACGTTGGTGGAGAGACTCGTACCAAGAGTGAAGGGTTGGAAATGAGTTACTTGAGAAGTGCGTGCGGAGTTACATGGAGGCATAGACAAATGAACGAGGAAGTAAGAAGGAGGTGTGGTGTGGAGGTAGATGTGCTGGAAAGTGTGAAAAGGAACACCTTGAAATGGTTCGGCTATAAATTATGGAACGTATGGGAAGCGAGAGCATGACTAAGAGGGTGTACGAGAGCGAGGTGGAAGGACAGAGAGGGAGAGGTAAACCGAAAGAGAAGTGGAAGGATAGAGTGAAGAAGTATATGAATGAAGACGGTGCTGGTTGGGAGGAGGGGTGTCGACTGACTGGGAACAGAGGTGCATAGGGGCGTATCGTTCGTGGCCACCTTCGGGGATCACGGCGTTAGGCAATAGATAGATAGATAAGATAGATTATATTATTCTGTGAAAACAAGTTCCTCTAGATCTGAGAATTTATTGCTTATGCTACAAGCATTTGCATAGAAAATTATGAGTGTTTTGGATTTGGGTCTTGATGGAGCATTATCCTAATTTGTGGATCTTGACGGATTAGGATTTAAGTCCTTCCTTGGTCGCCATCCTAGCTGTCTTCGATCATCCTTCCTTGTTGCCCTGTGTTGAGTCGATTTCTTCTCCGAAAATCCTTCACCGCATCGTTGAGAAGACGTCCAAAACGTGCTGCTCCCACCTGGTTCAGATGAACCCCATCGTCCGAAAACAAATAGTCCCAGGTGGTGATGAATCCCACGTTCTACTTCCTACAAAGATTAGCTAGACCAGTGTTTCTCAACCTTTTTCTGGTCGAGGCCCCCTTCAATCCAATGCAAGTTCTTGCGGCCCCTCCATGCCAACTTTGAGTTCTTATCCCCCCCCCCCCTCATCCGTCTCTCACCTTAATACGCCTAGGGAAGTAGGTATATTAATGGTTCTAGTTTGAATAGTACCATGTACTCTTGAATAGTACTCTTGAATAGTACCATGAGTTGTAGATGGGTGGAATGGACTACCAAGTGCTATAGTGGGATCTAAAACTGTAGGGAGCTTTAAGATAAAATTGGATAAGCATATGGACGAGAAGGGTTGGGTGTGAAGGGGGATCAGCCGGGTTGGGCCAATCAGCGCTCTGCAGACCCCCATAATCCTGCGTTAATCTCTAACCGTTTTGGTAAGATGATCCTCAGGGTATTAGAGTGTTGAGCCTATAATTGGGCTTTGTAATTGATTTGGGGTTGTGTGGGACAGGGATCTGCCTTGCTTAGGCCAATCGGCTTTCTGCAGACTCCCATTTTCTTATGTTCTTATGTTCTTATGTACTCAAAACACTAACTTCAGGCATAAATCAAATAACAATATTAATTGGATAAATATTTTATTTGAATATTTATTTATTTACAAAAGGAATACAAAACAAGGAATACATGTAGGTACAATTGGCTCTATCTTGAAAGGTTTCAGTGGGATCCCTGTGACTGGTGCAGGGCTGCCAACTTGTCAATGTTTGGCTTGAAAGCTGTCAGAGAGAGACGTAAATCGCCTCTTTTTTCTATGTCAAGGCGATTTCGAGTCTTTTTCTGTGGCCCCCCGTGGCCCCCCATTTTTCAAATTTGGCCTTGTGGCCCCTGAAAAAATTTCATGGCCCCCAAGGGGGCCATATGGCCCACGTTGAGAAACACTGAGCTAGACAACGATATGTGCTGGTTGCTATGTTGTAAAATCAGCTTTCTACACGGAGCCAGGGGACGATTCCTGAGACGATGATCCTTGATGATTTCTCCTTAAACGACTTGATCAGCTGCTGGTACTGGAGTAGCAAATCTTCCGACAGGGTTCGCTGCACATCATTGGATCCAACCTGGGTGACGTACATTGTATTAGCAGGGACCCGCTTTGATACTTCGTCAACTGCAGCAACTACATCGTCCACACCACCACAGGGATACAAAAACGCTTCCTGGTCTTAGGTGCCCTGACGCAAAACTCTGTGAGCTGACTACATACCATTGGACCTCTAGTCCTATCCACTCATATGCTGATGACTCTACCTTACACTATTCAACTAGTTTTTCACATCATCCCAGCATGCAAGCACTCCAAAACAAACCTGACGATGCCATAGAACGCCTATTGTCTGATCTATCAATTATTTCTGATTGGGGCAGATAAAATCTTGTTATTTTCAATGCCTCCAGGACTCACTTTCGCCCTCTATCTCTCCATCACAATCTTCCACAAGACTATCAACTATTTTTCGACAATACGCAACTCAAGCCTTCATCTTCTCTTTTTAATCCGACCTTCCTTGGAAAGATTATATTACCACTCTTGCTATAACAGCTTCCCAAAAGTTAGGTGTGCTCAATCGTCTCTGTGGGTTCTTCACCCCCGCATAGCTTCGTGCTCTGTATCGGGGCATAGTGCGCCCCTGTATTAAGTATTGTTCACACGTGTAGGAAGGCTTCAACCATACCGCACTTCTCGAAAGAGTAAAGTTCAAAACATTTTGTCTCGTCAACTCACTTCCTCTTACTAGTTCCCTACAATCTCTTTCTACAGTCTACACGCCTCAATGTTGCATATATTTTCCTCTTCTATTGCTATTACAACAATCAGTGTTGTTCAGAGCTCTCTCGGCAAGTGTGAGGCAACCGCCTCTCAATACAGTCCCACCCCTATTCTGTCCAGTTCTCCAACCCAAAAATTTGCAAATTTTCTCAGTTATTCTTCTACTCAGCATATGAACTCGGGAACTCTCTCCCTCAATCAATCTTTCCTTCATCCTATGACATACACTGGTTTAAACTTCGTGTTTCCAGGCATTTTGACTCCAACATCCCTATGTCACTTTGTTGGCTTTGGGGGAACCACTCATTACAGGCAACCTGCTGTGACGTTAACCACTCCGTTAGAACCGCATGGCTTGTCCTACAGTGACTCGCTAGGATCGCCAGGGCAGTGGATGGGGCTACAGTTTGTGTATTAGAGTGTGCTTTATTTCATATGAAAGCTTGTGTCATGGGCAGTCCAGAAAGGCTCTTTGTTTTCGCCCATGTCAAGGCTTTATATATTTAATTGTAAAGTATATGTTTTATCCTTAACTAGTAATGATAAGATCAGAGAGAGAGAGAGAGTAGAACAGAGTGAGAGGGGGCGCGTAGTGTTTTTGCCCCGCTCGATGACGTCACAGCTGGCTGGCCTCATGGGGATTGGTTGAGGGAGTTCTTTACCATGCTTGGTGACGTAATGTTTTGCTAGATACTTTGGTAGTGGCTAGAGGACTTGTAACCGCTTTTTTCCCACGCGACTCGAGCTGGTGCGAGTATATATACAGTTCCTCGCCACTCTCTCCCTCAGATCTGGTTTCTAGAACGCACCCATCTTTTTCCCTTGCTACCTGTCACCTGCTCTGTACCTGAGAATCTTTTCCTCTGCCTATCTCTCTCATTTTCCATATCTTTCATCACCTTTTATTAACATTATATCCCCTATGGTTAACTCTGCAATATCAGCTTCATGCTGGCCAGTTGTATTGTGCGTTAAGGTCTGATATAACCCATGTATGTTAGTTGTTAAGATAAGTGGATCACGAAGCATTGGTTGGCATTTATATTGTTTAAGTACTGCATCCTTTAATTATTAGTGTTCTGCTGGATTAGATAATGCTAGACTAGGAGTCTGATATTATAAGGTATTGTTTCCTATGAGTGCTGGCTTTAGTTAAAAGCTGCACGACATACCTGAGAACTGGAGTTGATTGAGTAAATTCTAGTCTGTGTGCCATTGAGAGTAGAGCATGCACGAATGAGGGATTTTTGCCTATACCATTCTGCACTGTTCTAAGCTCGTTGTTTGTCTTTGAGGTACGCCAGGAGAACGCTTAATACTTCGGTATTAAGGTTTCTCAAGAGAGCTACCCTTCCCTATAACGTAATATTTGACGCACAGACTTGAGATTTGCACTAGGCTATGCGGCATGCCATGCGCACCAGTATCTCGTATCATTGACTCTAGCTAGACTTTATCAATCATAGTAGACATTAAGTATATTAAACCAATTACTCTTTTTATGCATACCCATTTATGATTACACAAGCATTTCGCAGCCTAGTTTGATGTATTGAGACACAAACGACTTAGGCTCTTTTTGTTGATAGGAATACTGCATTGTCGTGGCGATTATTATTATTGTTGTTGTGTTTAGGATATTCTTGGCTCCGACGGCATTATATATTCTGCCTTTTTGTGTGCATAGCCTGCACGAGCATTGTTCCGCTGCCTGCCTTTTTGGGTTCCATTTCCGATACGAGCATCTTTATAGCATCTAACATTTAAAGAAGATTCCTTGTTAGTGTTGAAGGACTTTAGTGCACTTTCTTTCATGCAGGAGTGCCTGACATTTATTGATTAAAGTAACGTAAGCTGTAACTTCTCTTACCACCTTACTTTGCATACCATAACCAAGCACCTTCGGTTATAGGTAGTAATAGGCTGTTTTCACATAACATTAAGCCTAGAGTACACGCACATTTATTGAGAGTTTGATAGCCTATTATTGCATGTAGAACTCTGTAGAGTATTTGTGTTCTTTGTTCACTGGGAATATACATCAGAGGTTGGAGCTAGCGCTTTCCGTTGTAACATTTATGCCATTACTAGTCCAATGAATAAGAGCCCTGATATATTTGAACCCCAGTCGTACCAAATGGCGACCTTACCTAGGATTTGATGAACCTACACTTATTAGCAGGGAACATTTGTTGTTTTGGAGAATATTTTGCGGGGATCAGCAAGAATATTTTTTTTTTTGCAACATAGTATAGCCCTTGAGTATTTCCGAGAATTGTTGTGTGTATATTGAGGTATAAGAGTTTGGGGTACTTCTTTTCTGAATATTGAGGTGGGAAATTTTTGTGAGCATCATGTCTTATACCGGATCAGAGGAGAATGGAGACACAGTACGTAATGTCGAGACTGAGGAACAGCAGCATGATGAAAGGGTTAATCGGGTGAACTGTGAGGAGGATGCTAGGATATTTTTGCAATGGCCTGTTACTGCCGAGCGGTTGGAGGGTATGGATCGGTACGGTCTTCAATGCCTGGCCACAGCTATCGGTCATGCGGTTACTAGCAGCATGACCAAGGATAACTTGATAACGTGTGTACTGGGCAGGGTGACTGGTGAGCGAGATGGGTTGAGTGCTCAGAGCCCTTCGGCCATGCTTCCCCTACACTCGACTCCCAGCCATCCCAGTGGTTTGCTGACCCCGGGTACGCTTCCACAGGTGGGTGGTGACTGGCAGGGTGGGTTGCCCCTGGGGGGACCACCGGTAATTTCAAACATTGTAGCACCTTCACCTCCTCAAGGGTTATCTCCAGAATTATTGCTTCAGCTCGAATTAGCTAGGATCGAAGAGAGAAAGGCTATCAGGGCAGGTGAGCAGCAAATAGAATTAGCCAAGATAGAAGAGAGAGCCAAGATAGAAGAGAGAAAAACTATCGGTCAGCAGCAAATAGAGCTAGCAAAAATCCAAGCTGAGTCGACTAGGTACTGTGCCGACATGGACGTAGAGAAGTCGCGAGTAGAGACAACGGGACAGCGACTTGGGGCTGGTAACCGTGTTCATGAGCAGTCTCTCTCGCACTTATTGAAACTGGTTCCGGTGTTTGATGAGAGTGGTGTAACAGAATTTTTCACACGCTTTGAGAAGAAGTGCCAGGAACACCAGTGGCCAGAGAATAAATGGGCAGCACTTGTATCCTCTAGATTAATAGGCAAGGGTCTTCAAGCCTACGATGCGTTACCTTTGGAGTTATGTATTGTGTACGAGGATCTCAAGGAGGCTGTCCTGAGGGCTTACGAACTGCAACCAGAAATGTACCGTTTGAAGTTCCGGGGTGTAACTAAGGGAAGAGATAGCACCTTTTTGGAACACGCCCGGGACTTGTCCGATGCTATGGGGAACTGGCTCCGATCTGAGAAGGTAACAACGTTTGATGGAGTTAAGCAGTTAATGATGTTGGAGCAGTTCTTTAAGAGCACGGGCGGTGATCTAACTTTGAATTTAAAGGAGAAAAACCCAAGAACTCTAGTAGAAGCAGCAGAAATGGCTGATCTACGGCTGTCGTTGATTCGGGGTTGCGGGTCCTCACAGAAGTACGATGCAAGTGCTAGGGACCGTTATCCTCCCCCTCCCCGTAGTAATGACACATTTAAACCAAAGAGCAATGAAACTAAAACTGAAGCCAAACCTACCACCACACCGTATGTGAAAAGTCAGGGGCCTTTTACATCACAGTATAAGCCGAAACCGAAATTTATGTTTTTAGGTGCCACCAGGAGGGTCATAAGGCAAATGAGTGCCCTAGTCGACCTCCTCCGGCAGCCGTGTCTTTTGCTCACGGCATTGGAGTGTTCAAGAGGACATCGAAGTTTGTTAGAGGCATTTCTTCCGAGGTAAATACACTGCCAGTGCAGAAGGATCCGGAAGGCTTATTCCCTGTCCGTGATGCCTTTAGTGACCACAGGGGACTCGGTTGTGTGGAGTGGGGGGGTAGAAGACATGAGGTGAGAATTTTGCGTGACACTGGGGCATCGCAAACACTGTTGAGAAATTTCACTGGTAAACCTGTCAATACGGCGCGGGTGGTTGTGGTTCAGGGAGTTAATGCAACAAGGTCATACCCGCTTGTAAGAATGAAGGTGGAAGTTGATGGTGTGACTCGTGACCTGGATGTAGGAATTGTGGAGAAGTTACCTGTTGGGGGCGTCGACCTCCTTCTTGGCAACGACTTTACGGGGCCTACTTCTGAGGCTCCACCCTTAGTCGTTGTCGAGAAGCTGGCCGACGTGAGTAGGGAGGAGCAGGAGTGGGTTGGGAAGTGTCCGGGGCAGCCTATGGAGTGTGTTGTCACCGGAGATTCTGCATCCAGGAAGTCACATTCTGGTCAACAATCTTTAGATCAGCGGAGGAAGGGTACCGAGAATGGGTTGAAAGTTGATGCAGTTGAGAGTTTAGTGTCAACGGACCTTCTCGGGGACTCATTATTAGGACCACATATCGAGTCTGGAGAAGACCCAGTAACTGTTCCTGAAGGGGCAGAGGATGGGCTTAAAAAGACGAAAGAGTTGAAGGAGGACAGTGATGCACAGTCGGGAGATGTAGCAACAAGGTACCCTGACGCGTACCCTATGAGATTTGGGTCGGCGAAAACGGTGGTCCGAAGCTTGCTAGTGTATTTTTCCCGGTATGGTTACCCGCAGGGGATTCAGTCAGTCCGGGGACCCAACTTCACTTCTAGCCTCTTTGTACAAGCAATGCCGCAGCATGGGATTGTTGGGGTTGTGTCATCTGCATATCATCCGGAGAGCCAGGGTGTGTTAGAGCGATGGCACTCAGCCTTGAAATCTGTGCTTCGTTGTTGTTGCTTTGAGAGTGGGAGGGATGGGGATCTTGGCCTGCCATGTGTTTTGTTTGCTGTGTGGGAGGTACCTGGGGAGAGTTTGGGATTCAGCCCTAATGAGCTCGTCTTTGGACACCGTGTCAGAGGGCCTCTCCATATGGTTGAAGAAGTATGGGAGGGAGCAGAAAAACCTTGTTCTCTGCTCAAGTGTGTCCTCAACAGTCGAGAACGGATGTTGCGCAGTCTGGAGTTGGCTGGCCGTAATTTGACTAGCTCTCAGGCCCTCAGGAAGGACAGGTACGACCTCAAGGTTGAACTCCGGGAGTTTCACGTGGGTCAGGAGGTGTTGA
Organism: Paralithodes platypus; assembly: GCA_032716605.1. Classification (NCBI taxonomy): domain Eukaryota; kingdom Metazoa; phylum Arthropoda; class Malacostraca; order Decapoda; family Lithodidae; genus Paralithodes; species Paralithodes platypus. The sequence continues at coordinate 35,437,129 of CM064531.1, read as the reverse complement.
TTCTACTGCCCCTTGTAGGTCACCCCTTATCCGCGAAGTACGCTGGTCCTTATAGGGTGGTGGAGGAGCTATCAGACCTGGATTACTTGGTAGCCACTCCAGACAGACGGAAGCGCAATCAGTTATGTCTTGTTAATCCCATGAAGGAGTATGGGAGGCACCCCCCTGAGCCTCTCACTGTGCCTGTGATGACGTTTAGCAGTCAAGGTGGAGAAGGAGAACGGGACAGTCAAGCTCAGGTGGAGGATAACTGGAAGGATAAGAAGTTCAAATGGGCGCCTGAGTGTGAGAAGGTGTTTAGAGAAGTAAAACACCTGTTGTGCACTCACCCAATCCTCAGGGCCCCTGACTTTAGCCTACCTTTCCAACTAGCAACGGAGGCTAGTGGTGTGGGGGCTGGTGCCGTCCTTGTGGAAAAGGACGATGATGGGCTGGAGCATCCTGTTAGTTTCTGCTCGGAGAAGTACAATTCGGCCCAGGGGAGCTGCTCTGTTGTCGAGGAGGAGCTGCTGGCGGTTGTGCTTGCGCTGGGGCATTTCGAAGTCTATGTTCCAGCCTATGGTCCAGTCGTTGTAGTTTACCCAGATCATCACCCTCTCAAGTTCTTGGACCAGTTTCACAATCGGAATATGAGGCTGACCAGGTGGTCACTAAGGTTACTGGTATATAACCTGGACATACGCCATATTGCCGGTTGTGACAACGTGGTTGCAGATGGTCGTTCAAGGGTATATGATCCTGGGTAGATTGACACACGGGTAGCCTCCTGCTTTAGTTTGAATAGTATTTTGCGCTTGGTGCTTGTTGGCTCGCGGTTGTAGCCCAGCGTATTGGGTCGTAAAGCAGGAGTTGAGCGTTTGGTATAGAAGAAAAAACTAGGCTTGCCCCTATAGTGCAGCCGAAATAAACAAATTATAAACATAAAAATCAAATAAAAACTTTCTTTGATAGTTGATTTTTTTTAGTATGTTATAGCAGTAATTCTGAGTTGCACTCCTCTCAGAATGCTGGGCTAGAGAAGCTCGCTCTTGAGGAGCATAACTACATATGATTTAACCTATGGTGTTGGGGAGGGTTATAATTTTGAAAAATGTTTTGTTGAAGAACTGTGCCAGATATTTTACTGCCGCTGGGTGATGGGAAGTGGAGATATAGCATGGGTTCTAACCATCAGATTTTTGTGAGCCTTGGGGCCTCTGGGAAAAATCTTGGGGGGGGTGTGACGTTAACCACTCCGTTAGAACCGCATGGCTTGTCCTACAGTGACTCGCTAGGATCGCCAGGGCAGTGGATGGGGCTACAGTTTGTGTATTAGAGTGTGCTTTATTTCATATGAAAGCTTGTGTCATGGGCAGTCCAGAAAGGCTCTTTGTTTTCGCCCATGTCAAGGCTTTATATATTTAATTGTAAAGTATATGTTTTATCCTTAACTAGTAATGATAAGATCAGAGAGAGAGAGAGAGAGTAGAACAGAGTGAGAGGAGGCGCGTAGTGTTTTTGCCCCGCTCGATGACGTCACAGCTGGCTGGCCTCATGGGGATTGGTTGAGGGAGTTCTTTACCATGCTTGGTGACGTAATGTTTTGCTAGATACTTTGGTAGTGGCTAGAGGACTTGTAACCGCTTTTTTCCCACGCGACTCGAGCTGGTGCGAGTATATATACAGTTCCTCGCCACTCTCTCCCTCAGATCTGGTTTCTAGAACGCACCCATCTTTTTCCCTTGCTACCTGTCACCTGCTCTGTACCTGAGAATCTTTTCCTCTGCCTATCTCTCTCATTTTCCATATCTTTCATCACCTTTTATTAACATTATATCCCCTCTGGTTAACTCTGCAAAATCAGCTTCATGCTGGCCAGTTGTATTGTGCGTTAAGGTCTGATATAACCCATGTATGTTAGTTGTTAAGATAAGTGGATCACGAAGCATTGGTTGGCATTTATATTGTTTAAGTACTGCATCCTTTAATTATTAGTGTTCTGCTGGATTAGATAATGCTAGACTAGGAGTCTGATATTATAAGGTATTGTTTCCTATGAGTGCTGGCTTTAGTTAAAAGCTGCACGACATACCTGAGAACTGGAGTTGATTGAGTAAATTCTAGTCTGTGTGCCATTGAGAGTAGAGCATGCACGAATGAGGGATTTTTGCCTATACCATTCTGCACTGTTCTAAGCTCGTTGTTTGTCTTTGAGGTACGCCAGGAGAACGCTTAATACTTCGGTATTAAGGTTTCTCAAGAGAGCTACCCTTCCCTATAACGTAATATTTGACGCACAGACTTGAGATTTGCACTAGGCTATGCGGCATGCCATGCGCACCAGTATCTCGTATCATTGACTCTAGCTAGACTTTATCAATCATAGTAGACATTAAGTATATTAAACCAATTACTCTTTTTATGCATACCCATTTATGATTACACAAGCATTTCGCAGCCTAGTTTGATGTATTGAGACACAAACGACTTAGGCTCTTTTTGTTGATAGGAATACTGCATTGTCGTGGTGATTATTATTATTGTTGTTGTGTTTAGGATATTCTTGGCTCCGACGGCATTATATATTCTGCCTTTTTGTGTGCATAGCCTGCACGAGCATTGTTCCGCTGCCTGCCTTTTTGGGTTCCATTTCCGATACGAGCATCTTTATAGCATCTAACATTTAAAGAAGATTCCTTGTTAGTGTTGAAGGACTTTAGTGCACTTTCTTTCATGCAGGAGTGCCTGACATTTATTGATTAAAGTAACGTAAGCTGTAACTTCTCTTACCACCTTACTTTGCATACCATAACCAAGCACCTTCGGTTATAGGTAGTAATAGGCTGTTTTCACATAACATTAAGCCTAGAGTACACGCACATTTATTGAGTGTTTGATAGCCTATTATTGCATGTAGAACTCTGTAGAGTATTTGTGTTCTTTGTTCACTGGGAATATACATCAGAGGTTGGAGCTAGCGCTTTCCGTTGTAACATTTATGCCATTACTAGTCCAATGAATAAGAACCCCAGTCGTAACACTGCCAATTTGTCTAAGGCAGAGACTGGTATTAAATGGAGTAGAATATGACTGGGAGCCTGTTTATAGTTGAGTACATCAGGGATCGGTCCTGGGGCCAGTTTTGTTTCTTGTATATTTAAATTATATTGATATAGGACTAAATAACATCATATTTAAACACAATAGTTGAATGTTCAGAAAAGTGTCAGATGCCATTCAAGGTTGATTAATGTGAGGTCTTACAAATCGGTAGTCTGAAAACTTATAGACCTCAAAACAACGTGCAGCAGCTGCAAACAAGACCAATAGAGCATTGAGGTTTAGTAAAATTAATTTTACTTATACAAATGAGAACATTATAGTACCGTTATACAAACGCATAGTGAGTCCCCAGCTTGAATATTGTGAAATGTTTTGGTCTCCTATCTAAACAAAGATGTTGAGAGACTAAAGGGCACAAGCTACCTTTTGGAGATTAAAAAATCGACCATTATGAAAACATGGGAAAACAACATCATAAATAGCTCCTACATCTTGGCAACACCTCCCTGAAGTTTTGTTGTTGTATTTTTACCCTATTAATATTGTTTTTCGTGGGTTAAATCATGATCCGCGCACAGCTATTTAATTAAAATCCCACACTGTACATGTGTCCGTCGCCCCAGTATATACCAAGCAATTTACAGCATCTTTTCCCCATTTTTTATTGGGGTGGGGGGGTTTGGTTACCTTTCTACAACCAACTGGCAATCCTCTTGGTAGTATGCAGTGGAGGCCCTAAATACACCAAGGAGCCCCAAAGCGGACCGCTTATGACTCACAAACCCCTATATTCCCGCCAACACTCAGTATCGTTCAGCTCGTTTTCTCAAAACGATATTTATCGATATTCAAATTGATGTAGCTTAACTATTTCTTGACATAATTTATTGTGAGTGGTCTCATTTTAAAGGGGAGAATTTAAGGATTAATTATATCTTTTCAAAAATTCTTAGTGTTCAATTGAGTTTGTTTCACAGGTGTTTTACCCATCCGAAAATGAGAAAATAAATGCAAAAGATACAAATATTCATAATTAAATTGTGTGTAACAGTAACACATTTTTAAAAAGATGGAAATATTGTTCAATACGGTTAGTAAAATGTATGAAAATTTGAGGCATGTCAGTATAAAGATAACTTATTATTACACCCAGCAAATTCGCTAAATAATTTTGTGAAAAAACAGAAAAAAACATTAATAAACAAAAAATATATATATTTGCCATATAAGCATGAAATTCACTGGGAACAATTCTTATAGTGTGTCTAATGATCTCTGAAAGTTTCATACACAAATATTAACATTTACTTGCTCTTGACTCAAAAGATAGCTTGTGCCCTTAAGAAAGTACAGTGCACAGCCACAAAGTTAATACCGTCATTATGAAAAATTAAACATTTATTATCACGAAGATTAAAACAAATCCATTTGTTTTCACTTAGGAAAAGAAGATTGAGAGGTCAATTAATCGAGTGTGTGCAGTTATTAAAGGGCTGTGACAATATTGATGCCGAGCCACTTCACCATCAATATTAGTTCATCAAATCGAGGAAACGGAGTAAAATTACAAACCAGGAGGGCCAATCTCGATGTCACACAGCATGTTTTCACTTACAAAGTAATACAATAAACGCATGTAAAATATATCTAGACATGCATTATGAGGAGGTTGGAGTGACATAAGTAAAACAAAACAAAAAATAATGAAAAAGTAGGCTGAGTATCATTACATTTTGTTTTCTTTTCACATTCGATCTTTACTATACATTTCCCAGTATATATGTTCTCATTCTACCAGGGGCCTTATTATTATTGGACTGCATCAGCCATAATATGTTAACCAATGACATTCATAAGACTTATAACATTCAATTTAAGAGTTATGTCAGTGATTTATAACTCCTTGGCCAGAGCGGAAATGGGTACCACCTGAAATTACTATTACCGGTATCTATAATGTTATTGTACAAGGCATTCCAATACCCTGTCCCAAATAAGAAGGCTAAAACTTTCGACTCACAAACGACTAGAGCAATCTAGCTAATATTTCTACCGTTTTGGAAGGGTCAGTCTGGGGATAGGCGTGGACATTTATAGTCCATTTGCTCTAACTATTTTGGAGTTAGGGTTCACTGTTTCTGGCCTACCTATTTGGAACAGGGTATAGTATTATGTTGGGTTGCTATTTTGAGTTGACAACCTCTCGCTTAGGTTGGTAAACTTTTATTAAGGATACACTCAAAAGTAGACCTCCATGACTTATGTATTCGCAATTAGCAATTAGTTTTAGGCAATTGTTTAAGTGTACTTGTAAGGAACATATCACTAAAGCCGACATATCAGTGAATAAAGGCGTTACTTTATATGGAGGTGGTAATATGTATGACTTATTGTTAATGCTTAATATAATTTAGGTGTGGATGTAGATAATCTTGGTTATGTAGAAGTGGGTATTAATGTCGTCCTTTACTTAAAAAAGTACCATTGCTGTAATTGTAGTGTGGCCTAGCACTGACCTGTATATGAATGTAAGTACAGAGAACTCGTCTAATTTGTAAATATGTAACAGGCATTCATTATATATACTGTATATATATATATATATATATATATATATATATATATATATATATATACAGATATATATATATACTGTATATATGTACTGTATATATATATATATATATATATATATATATATATATATATATATATATATATTCTGACATACGGAGCCCTGTATGTTAATTTAAGAGTAAGAATTAGAGTTGAAGGAGCCAAACTACCCAAACGGTGAAGCAGACTAGCGAGCGAACGAGCGAGTGGGTAAACCAGCTCGCCCGCATACCTGCAAACAAGCCTTCACACCTGCGTGCGTCATAGGGGACCCTGCAAACTACCTCGATGACCGATGCTATGACGTATGATCGACGCCAGGAGCTGTGAGTGGACCAGGCACCATTTATGCGACTCGAGGAGCTATGATTGGAGCAGGCACCACCCCCGCCTCCTGATTCGTTCCTACACCATCATTGTTTAGTATATAAGACCCGAGTTGTGGGCATTCAAATCAGTCTCATTTGGAGTTGGGGAAGGTGAACTTGCAGCTGGAGGAAGACGGGGTGAAGTATTATAATGGGATTGTGACTGTCAGTCAGATTATATAAATGTGTGTTAAGTGTGTTCGGTGTAAACACTTACGTTATGTTGGTTAGTGAGATATGTGATTGGGAATTAACGTGAACGCTACTATTATGTGTTTAACTATTTGATTGCGAATTAACGTTAACGCTACTATTATGTGTTTAACTATTTGATTGATTGCGAATTGACGTTAACGCTACTATTATGTGCTTAACTATTTGATTGGGAATTAACGTTAACGCTACTATTATGTGCTTAACTATTTTAGTTGACTAACTTGTGGACTAAAGCAACTCTTTAAGTAATTGGGTTATGATGAAAGTAATACTATTGTTTTATATTAATACTTACGAGTTCTTTCATTTTCTTTGAATTAAGCTTACATTGCTTAATGGTGCTTAGTACGGTGATGCTATTGTCTCATATTAGTAATATCGCCTTAGACTAACATGGCTGTGTTAATATTACTTCTAGTGATTTCCTAAGCTGAAGACAATTCTTTTGCTTCAAAATATTATATTTTGCTTTTCATATTATTTGAGTGAGACCTGAATCGAATCTATGAAGCGATCCTGTAACTTTATTTACTCATAATCAAACCTCAATGTTACGTGGTTAAGAAATACATTTAACTAATTATTAAATATATATCTAACTTTTTATGTGACTTTGATATAAATCCTGATGATAATAATAATATAATACTATTAACGTAAGACAAGAACCAAGAATAATTACATTAAATATAAATAAAAGGACCTATAAGAAAACTATCTATTCATTTCAAAAAGGGTAAGAGACAGAAATATTCTTACTTTAATATTTATCTTTCAAGACTTTTTATAAAATTAATAGTCCTTCTTTAGCTATAACTTATTCGGTTCATAACCATAGCCTACTAAGCTTCGGTTAAATAATAATTCTTTATAAATACTACATGACTTTAATTAGTTTCAGTATTTTTCATAATTAAAGAGTATCAGTCAATAAAGGATACTAAGTCCTAAGATCCAAAAGGAAAGGAAGCAACAACAGGAAATTATTTTATTAGATTTTTACTTTTGTTTTGCCTTCAGCTGACTGATACCTTAATATATATCTCTGTGCTATCTAGATTCATCAAGTTAACCACTTGAGGATCAAGATACGTAACAGAAGAGCGGCGACCTTGCCAAGGATTCGTTTCATACAGTTTCACTCAGTTTCATTACCGTTTCACTACTTAAAAATCAAATATTAAATCATGCCTCAATTAATTAATGAAGAAGATGCTCGAGTTTTCATAGAATCAGAACCCACATCCCCTGATATTGACTGTCTGTCAAAATCCGAACTGAAAGTGCTTGCCTCGCATCTCCAATTAACTGTTTCAAACATGTCCAAAGTAGAGGTGGCTCAGACCATAAAAACCCACCTGTTCCCTGTAGAAGGCGGGGAGGGTGACGGAGCAGTTGGTGGGATCCCGAGTAAACCTAGCCAACTTGATCTACAATTGCCACCTGGTTTGACCGGTGATCAAATATTCGAACTAGAACAAGCCAAACTAAAAATAGAACTAGCCAGAATAAATACCGAAGAAGCCAGAATAAAAGCAAATACCGAAGAAGCCAGCATAAAAGCCAGAATAAATGCCGAAGCAAAGACCGAACAAGCCAGACTAAATGCCGAACAAGCCAGAGCAACGACCGAACAATATCAATATCGTACGGCTCAACTAAATGTCAATACAAATGCTCCCGTAATTGCTCCCCCTCTGGGATTGACTATGACTAGTGTCATTCCACCTTTCACTGAGGATAATGTGCAGGATTTCTTTGTTTTGTTTGAGGAAGTTGCTGGAGGTATGAAGTGGACAAGAGATCAATGGCCTTTTATGTTACAAACTGTTTTGACAGGGCAGGCTCGAGCCACGTATTTGTCAGAAGTAGCAGAAGTTAGGCAGGATTATGACAATCTCAAAGAAGCTATCCTAAAAACCTATCAATTGCAGCCTGAGGCTTACAGGCAATCTTTCCGTAAAAACCAGAAGAAAGTAGAAGAAACCCATAAGGTATTTGCCAGGACCATGACTAAAACTTTCAATCATTGGGTCAAGAGTAAGAAAGTCACAAGCTACAACGATCTGAAGGAGTTGGTCCTGTTAGAAAATGTCCTCTGGAAAATTGATTCTTCTGTATCCTATTATTTAAAGGGGAAAAAGGTAGATTGTCTTGCCGACGTTGCTGACATGGCTGACACATACGTGCTCAACAACAAATTTCGTGGAAAGAAGCACTACGATAATTCTAGTTCTAATTTTAAGTATCCCAATCACAAATCTGACAGACCCAGTCACAAGCCTATAACGTCTTCCCCAGCTAGCCAAAATATAATTGTTCCCCCAACTAAAAATGCGACTCAGGGCAATGGTAACAGAGGTGGGCCCCAAACTAATAGTAATGCTCAAAGAGGGAACGTTCCCGTATCCCCTAAAGTATGTACTTTTTGTGGCAAGAGAGGCCACCTAGCTTATCAGTGCTGGGCCAAGGAGAGAACCGAGAGATCGGGGCAGACAGTTGCCGCCGTATCTCAAACTCCATATGTGCCTGTAATGCAGGACTCCCGACAGAAGGAGTACCTAGCACCAAAAGTTCCTTTAATGCAGGACTCCCGACAGAAGGAGTACCTAGCAGCTAACGTAAATCATCTAGACAGGGGTGTAGTAGCATGTGTGGTGCAACCCACTAGGGTTAAGCCAATAATAATTTCACCATCAGTGCAGGACAGTTACCGTCCCTTTATTTCATCTGGCAACGTGAGATTAAATGGTTGTATGCATGAGGTAAAAATTCTGAGAGACACAGGTTCTACTAGCACCCTCATGGTGAATCCTTACACTGAGTGCCCACCTGGCGAACCAGTTGTAATGAGAGGTGCTGGAGGCCAGTTTTATGCATACTTGGTAAAAGGCGAAATTGAATGTGAGTTACAACAGGGTGAGGCCACCATAGCTTTGTGTAGGTCCCAAGATATCCCTGTGCCTGGGGTAACACTCCTTTTGGGGAATGATGTAGCAGGTGAGAAGGTCCGACCAGACCCCATTTTGTCACTTTCCCCTGTTAACGAGCCACTAACCGGTGAGCTCGAAAAGGAGATGCCAACAGTTTTCCCTGTGTGTGCTGTCACATGTTCAATGTCTCAAGTAGCAGTTCCCTCCGACAGAAATGTACCGAATGTAAGAGTTGATGAAAGGGATGATGAGAGTGTGAATGACGCTCCAACTGTGCCTGATGATGTGACTGAGGTGGATTTATCTGACACCTTTATGGCTCATCTTGACCCTAACGATGACCATGAAACCCCTCCAAATTGTCCTAGTGGCCTGGTAGAGCTACAGAGAGATGATAGTGAATGCAAGGAGTTAGCTGCCAGATCCGTGAGTGAAGAGGAATGTGAGAAGGAGGGTGGTGAATGTTTCTACCTCAAAGGAGGAGTATTGTGGCGAAGATGGAGACCGCCACACAGACCAATCGATGACGGGGCTTGGGAAATCCATCAAGTAGTAGTCCCCAAACCTTGTCGTAGAGATATCATGGAAATGGCACATTGTATACCATTGGCAGGACACCTAGGTGTGAGAAAAACTCTAGACAGAATCAGAGCCCACTTTTACTGGCCAGGAATGCGTGCAGATGTAGTGGAGTGTTGTAGAGTGTGTCACACTTGCCAGATGACAGGAAAACCCAATCAGAAGGTGCCTGTACATCCTCTGGTGCCCTTGCCCGTTTTCGAGAATCCTTTTACTCGGGTGGTAGTGGACATTGTAGGCCCATTGCCTAAGACTTCCCAAGGTAACATTTATTTATTAACTATCATGGACATGGCAACTCGCTACCCAGAGGCTATACCCTTAAGGACTACCTCTGCTCCAACTGTTATCAAGGAACTGCTCAAATTCTTCACCAGAATGGGTTTCCCCCATGAGGTGCAAAGTGATCAAGGAACTAATTTTACCTCTAACATTTTCCAGCAGTCCCTGAAGGAGTTGGGTATCGAGCATGTAAAGTCTAGCACCTACCAACCAGAGAGTCAAGGGGTTCTCGAACGATATCATCAGACATTAAAGGGAATGTTACGTAAGTATTGTACAGAGACCGGAGTTGAGTGGGATAAGGGGGTACCTTTTTTTTTATTTGCTACTCGTGAGGTTCCAACTGAATCCCTGGGTTTTTCCCCTAATGAGCTAGTTTTCGGTCACCAGATAAGAGGTCCTTTGCAACTATTGCAGGATAGCCTAGTTGGCCAGGAGGGGAACCAAAACCTCCTCAAGTATGTTTCAGATTTCAAAACCCGGCTGAGATCCTCATGTGAGTTTGCCGCTCAAAACTTGACAGTGGCTAAAAGCTCCATGAAGAAATGGTATGACAGAAAAGCCCGTGAGAGGGAGTTTAAGCCCGGTGATGAGGTTTTGGTCCTGCTCCCCCTTTTTGGCCAACCTTTATCTGCCAAGTTCAGGGGCCCATATAAGATCATTCGGAGGGTGAGCATTACCGATTATCTAGTAACTACCCCAGACAGGAGAAAGCCCACGCAAGTATTCCATATAAATATGTTGAAACCCTACCAAAGGTCCCCTGATTCCTCTCCTCCAGATTATCCCACTGTGGCAGTGAATGTCAGGACCTGTGGACAGCCTGGTGCGGACGAAGTCTTCAGTTCTCTTACTGACCCGCAACAGACTGTTCCAGAGCCTGAAGGTATCCATGCAGACTTTGACTTGTCATGTAGCCTATCCAACTTTCAGTATAATTCAGTGGCTTGGAGGGAATTCCCATCTAAACTATGTCATGTTCCCTCTGATCAAGCGAACCAACTAATCTCTGTTTTATCTCAGTCTCCCAGTGTGTTCCGTGATACTCCAGGGCTCACTTCTTTGGCCGTGCACGACATCGACGTAGGGGATGCAACTCCCATTAAACTATCCCCCTACCGTGTCTCGCCACAACGCAGGAGTATACTGCAGGTCGAGCTTGACTTAATGTTATCTAACGAGCTGATCACAAGGGCCTTAAGCCAGTGGAGTAGTCCGGTCATACTTGTGCCAAAGCCAGTCGGGAGCCATAGGTTTTGTAGGGACTATAGGCAAGTTAATGCTGTCACAAAGAACGATACCTACCCACTGCCACGGATCAAAGATTGCATTTACCAGGTTGGCCTCATACAGCAGTAAGTTTAATTTAATGAGAGGATTTTGGCATTTAGCTCTCCCTTGTAGCGAGGTAAATATCATGCTTTAGTAGTGCGCTGTCAAGCCTTCAGCTGTGAGATGCCTTGCAGTTCGAATAACGCTCCAGCTACGTTCCGGCTATGTTCTGATGTGGTACCTGGAGACGTTGCCTACTTTGGGTGATATCCTTATTATATCCTCATTATAATCTTGCTGTTGCCAATCTAGTGGTGAATCTATTTATGTATTATGTAATATACTCCTTAAACTCTTTTCTAGGGGGGAGGTCTGACATACGGAGCCCTGTATGTTAATTTAAGAGTTAGAATTAGAGTTGAAGGAGCCAAACTACCCAAACGGTGAAGCAGACTAGCGAGCGAACGAGCGAGTGGGTAAACCAGCTCGCCCGCATACCTGCAAACAAGCCTTCACACCTGCGTGCGTCATAGGGGACCCTGCAAACTACCTCGATGACCGATGCTATGACGTATGATCGACGCCAGGAGCTGTGAGTGGACCAGGCACCATTTATGCGACTCGAGGAGCTATGATTGGAGCAGGCACCACCCCCCGCCTCCTGATTCGTTCCTACACCATCATTGTTTAGTATATAAGACCCGAGTTGTGGGCATTCAAATCAGTCTCATTTGGAGTTGGGGAAGGTGAACTTGCAGCTGGAGGAAGACGGGGTGAAGTATTATAATGGGATTGTGACTGTCAGTCAGATTATATAAATGTGTGTTAAGTGTGTTCGGTGTAAACACTTACGTTATGTTGGTTAGTGAGATATGTGATTGGGAATTAACGTGAATGCTACTATTATGTGTTTAACTATTTGATTGCGAATTGACGTTAACGCTACTATTATGTGCTTAACTATTTGATTGGGAATTAACGTTAACGCTACTATTATGTGCTTAACTATTTTAGTTGACTAACTTGTGGACTAAAGCAACTCTTTAAGTAATTGGGTTATGATGAAAGTAATACTATTGTTTTATATTAATACTTACGAGTTCTTTCATTTTCTTTGAATTAAGCTTACATTGCTTAACACCTTAAGAGCGGCCTATGCGGTTTATTTATATGTACCGCCCAGCGGGGTGTTTTTAGCCAAAATAGGGCTGTTTACGTGATCATTTTCATGCCTAAATAAGACCCAGAACGTAAAACAAGTATCTATCCCTGAAAGGGCATAAACAGAGCTTTCGAATGACACCATAACGATCCTTTTATGATGGATAGTTTTCTTGCAATAACCGTGCAACGCGAGTGCAAAAAGCATGTAATTAGGCACTTTCCCCATACAATTCCGTATATAGCGAGTGAGAGAGGGAGGAGGGAGGTGGGATTCGTGTCAGTAGGTTCGCCGCGGTGGTCTGGAGCAGTCATACGCTCGCTACTCTCCTGCCACCACTTGTCTCTCTCTCTCAGCAACATTACGTGCTGAAATTGCCACTCGACCTATGTCGAGCACCGCCACATAGTCCAGCTTTATTTAGCTCGACTTATGTTGCTCGCCGCTAATTAAGGGTTAATGGTGCTTAGTACGGTGATGCTATTGTCTCATATTAGTAATATCGCCTTAGATTAACATGGCTGTGTTAATATTACTTCTAGTGATTTCCTAAGCTGAAGAAAATTCTTTTGCTTCAAAATATTATATTTTGCTTTTCATATTATTTGAGTGAGACCTGAATCGAATCTATGAAGCGATCCTGTAACTTTATTTATTCATAATCAAACCTCAATGTTACGTGGTTAAGAAATACATTTAACTAATTATTAAATATATATCTAACTTTTTATGTGACTTTGATATAAATCCTGATGATAATAATAATATAATACTATTAACGTAAGACAAGAACCAAGAATAATTACATTAAATATTAATAAAAGGACCTATAAGAAAACTATCTATTCATTTCAAAAAGGGTAAGAGACAGAAATATTCTTACTTTAATATTTATCTTTCAAGACTTTTTATAAAATTAATAGTCCTTCTTTAGCTATAACTTATTCGGTTCATAACCATAGCCTACTAAGCTTCGGTTAAATAATAATTCTTTATAAATACTACATGACTTTAATTAGTTTCAGTATTTTTCATAATTAAAGAGTATCAGTCAATAAAGGATACTAAGTCCTAAGATCCAAAAGGAAAGGAAGCAACAACAGGACATTATTTTATTAGATTTTTACTTTTGTTTTGCCTTCAGCTGACTGATACCTTAATATATATCTCTGTGCTATCTAGATTCATCAAGTTAACCACTTGAGGATCAAGATACGTAACAATATATATATATATATATATATATATATATATATATGTGTGTGTGTGAGTGTGTGTGTATGTTTCAATTTACAATTGAATATGTGTATTTGTAATGTTTATTGTATTGTCTTTGGTAATATGATATATTGATCAAACAAATTGGGTCATACCTTCACAGTGAACAATATCTCTCGTAAGGTATATGAAGTTTAATTTGTTTTTGCACCATGTAATATTTCAGAATTCCCTCTACAACAGCCGTAAATCTGAGAATGGTTCCTGTCATTACACTTTATGACTAGAGAGAGAGAGAGAGAGAGAGAGAGAGAATGTGTGTATGGGTAGGGTTTTTTTCTCAAAAGATAAAAGATAAGAGGTATTGGTTTGTCTAAACACAAATTGGAAGTCAATCCGAGAGAGATCTTACAGGGAGTAATTGTAATCTATAATCATAATCTATTGCAGTTTTTGTAGTAATAATATTTTTAATCGAATACATTCATAACAGTTACATTTATTGTACATTGAACACATAATTTTATGTTCACGATTACAACAGTATTAACCAACATACCTATATTATGTGAACATTGTGAGCATTGATGTATTATCCAACGGTAGTTCAATCTGTAATACCAACAATAAAAGTAGCCTCGGTCACTACCACCCCAGCGACCACGCCAGAAGGACAAAAACACCACCATAGCAGAGGCTCACCGCACCCTTTCCGCACAGAATAGCGTTCACGCCAGCTTCCACTAAAACAAGATGCCTTCTACCACCACCAAAATACCAGCAGAACCAGCCCTTCTAGCCTTCAACGGCATCAAACAGGGCAACACAGGCAAAGTGAACACTATGGCAGGCAACCATCACTTCTTCCTCTGACAAAGCTGAACTCTTTGCTCAAACCTTTGCCAGAAACTCTACCTTGGATGATTCCGGTGCTATTCCTCCCTCTCCAGCCCCTCTCTCCTACTTATGCCTAATATCCTAATCTCTTCTAAAGATGTACTTTCTACCCTCTCTGGGCTTAATACTAAGAAGGCGTACTGTCCGTACTGTCCGGTGCGCAGCTTCTTGCTCTGTACAGGGGCACAGTGCGGCCTTGTATTGAGTATTGTTCACATGTGTGGGGAGGATCCTCTCACCCCGCACTCCTAGATAAAGTAGAAAGGAAAGCCTTTCGTATCATTAAATCCCGTCCACTCACCAACTCTCTCCAATCTCTCTCTCTTCGCCGCAATGTTGCATCTCTCTCTCTATTCTATCGCTACTACAATAATCAATGTTCCTCGGAGCTTTCCCAGTGTATACCACCTCCTCTACGTAGGGTACATAGTACACGCCTTGCAACACAATCCCTCTGGGGAAGGGTCTTGTTGATCTGATGCTTCATCTCTTTCAAGACATTCCTCGGATTTGTGTTTGCGTTTTTCGGCTTGAGAGAGCTTGCGCTTGCTGGATAATGATGCGTAACAAGTGCTATGCATGTGGTGACCCTTTGGTCCCTTCTCCCAATCCACATTTTCATGTATATGTTGAAACTTATCAAGTTCTTTCCATTGTAAAGACTTTAACCGGATGGATTCCCACTTTTCAGGTGTAATGTTTTCCAAATGATCATCTGCAGTACATAGCTTACCACAGAGTAAAATGCACTCATATTCATTTAATGTCTTGTCTGGTAACTCTTCACTCTCTCTTCTATTATCCATTATTTCGGTCACTTCACAAGTCGGCGATTTTCATCAGATGGACATGCGATCCATCTGAAACAGTAAAAAAGTAATATTAGATATACACCGCAGGCAGAGAACAACAGTGATGATAGCAGCGAAAGTGAGGACAATGATTCTGATAGTGGCTCATACAGTGAATCATGTAGTGAGAGTGAAGTGGCAGATTAGTATGTACAATTAGTATAATACAATACAATAACAATACAATATACAATACAATACAATACAATAACCATTCCAGTGGATTTGTAATGCCAGAATTAGTGAAAAAGGACACCTCATTCGTCCTTGTAGCTCATCTTATGCCAGAGATATTACATTTCATGTTTTTCAAGATGGCATTGGCGGCCATTTTGAATATTGGGCTCTAGCAGAGTTAGCCGTAATTTTTCAGAGGGGCATAGGAGCTAATTTTCCTTTAAAATGGTTCAGGTTGTCATTTCCATCGAGAGAAAAGGTAGGAACAAAATGGTCACGGATTCCAAGCAAATGACCCTACTATGGTGTAGCTGTACGTATTGCTGTCAGTGTATTGTGATTAGAGGCACAAAAGCTCGATCAACTGAAGGCGGAAATTAGATGTTAACTGGTCGGTGTTCGTGAAGGCTCTGCCCTGTCTTCCTCAGAGGCACACCTTGCTGCCTTGGTAAACGCCCGCCGCCCAAATTATCGTACCGTATCTATGTTGCTCAGTACGATAAATTAAATCAATATATACGATAAATTCATATATACTACATAAGACCATCTCAATATTGCTTAATAGCATATTAGGCCTTTTACAATCTTAACTTACTAACAATCTTATAATATACGATCTACTCGTCCTACGCCGTGCAGCGGGAATGACCGTGACATCACAGAGATGTACGGTATCACAAAAGAGTCATACCCTGTCGTATTTATACGATAATAGACACACACAATCCCCCACGTTTGTATTCCTACTTTCATTCGCAGTCACACAATCCTTGAACCCACAGACCCATAGTCTCTTACACGCTCCTTCCATTTGTTACTTACCATCAAACACGCACCTTCTCTTGCTATTCCCTCACTCACTCCAGCACACACACACCCACTCTCTCACATCTGTACCCCTCCATTTGGTCTCAGTCATTCCACATACATCCAGCCTGGCATTCACTAACACTTAACACTTCCAGGACCTCTCTCTCTCTTGTGTCATTATTTACGCCTATCACATTCCAAGATGACTGCTAATACTTAAGTTACATTTAGGTTTATGATTAGAAAAAAGGTAAATACAATATATTTTATTGTTTTACAATGAAGTCTGGTGTCTTCAGCATCATTGTATATTATTTAACTATTCACTCAATGAATGCACTGAATCGAAGTTTGGAAGACAATTGCCAAATGGGAATTTCTTTTCTCCTGTGAATTAAAGTATAGTAGTCTCATTAGACAATTATATACAGCTTAGGAAGGATCTATGGAAATTAAAACAGAAAAGATTTTTTCAATCAATCCTCTGACTTCCATATACCCTTCCTAATCTGAAAGAAATCATCTAATAATAGCCAGAAAACAGAAATGAAGTGCGTCATCGATTCTCAGAGGGTTGCAATGGTGCACTGGTTGATTTATTCGGTCACTGTTTACGAGAGTTGTGTCGGACAATGGTTGAACTACTGGCTGGGGGCTTGTGTTGGCCATGACACTCTAGGGGGTTGTTGAAGTGCTCAGGAATGTCTCAACATTCTTCTTCTTCTTCAGTAGGATTGTTGTGGTTCTGTTGACGGATCGAACTGTCGCGTTGAGTTTGATTAATTTAATTGGTGATAGGGAGGAGTAGATCTAGTTCAAAATCAGGAGATGTTTACATCAATTAGGGGCCTCCTCTGTACTCAAACACGAATAAGACCGGTTCTGAATGCCATTGAATCATACTAGTCAACAGATTAGGTAGGGTCACTGCCATCACTCCAAGCCCCGTCAATATGATAAGTTGAAAAGGGGTGCTGAAGTATTATAAATATTTCCTCCCATCTTCTACATTTGTATGAACAAAATAATATCCTAACGATCTACCTCCTACCTCCCCCCACTCCTGTTAATCTGGGCAGCTGATGAACTAATATAGTTTCCGAGGAAATATTGTTTTCTAGTATCTTAATTGTAAACATATATAGTATTATTATATATCAATATTATTATTATTAAGTATCTTCAGATTGATCTTTAAACATAAGGTTCATGTAAACATTCGAATTGAGGCTTAATATTTTAATTTCCAACTAAACGAAGCATATGATTCTCAATCGAATTTCATAAATATGTCTCCTAATAGATGAAATTAGCTTTGCAGTTACAATGTTATGGACTCATTATAAACGCTTTATATCGTCCCTGAGTGGTGTAGAACTGCTAAATACAGTTCATGTATTCCAGAAATGGCAGTAACACAGAGCAAAAAAAACACATTTTTTGTTTTAACCATATTGTGCATAAATACCTATTAATGTGTTGAAAATATAATGGATTCATTTATTTACTATTTCAGTAGTCTAATCGTTACGAAATTGAGATGACGGGGTTGCAAAACAGGGCCAAAGCAATTCCGGTAGACACCCTGACAATGCGGGAAGAAGAACAGCCTACCAGAGCCAGAATAGCTGCCGTAAAGGAGACAAAGAAGACCAGGAGAGGACAACATCAAGAAAGGGAGAGATAAATTAAAACACAACCAGTTTCCCATGCTTTAACACCTGCCAAAATAGACCAGTCTACCTATTTAACCAAACCTACCCATGCTCTAATCCCTGAGAGTATAGGCCAGTCTACCTATTTAACCAGACCTACCCATGCTCTAACCCCTGATAGTATAGGAAAGTCTGCCCGCAAAAGGAGTTCGAGTCCGGGCCAATCCCAAATATCCCTGCTCAACCAATGGCAGGGCCAGAAACAAACAACCAAGGAGTATACCTAGTTCCAGCCAGATTTGCAATACAGTGAAAAATATTTTATGCAAATTCCTCACCAAGACCCAGTGCAATATCTTTACCGATGGGAACCCCAGAACAGTACCTCACAGGAAGACTGGAAACTGTAAACAAAGTGATCAGGAACAAACATATGGCCTGCAGACTAGAAAAAGCCAGATATCACGATTAACAGAAAAACATTTATCATGCAGCCATACAACCCTTTGAAATAAAGAGGGTAATATCGAGAGTTCGAGAATCTCCTTGTGTATATATTAATAGCTTAAGTCTATTCTTAGACTAAGAATTACCTTCACAATAACGAAAACAATAATATCCACATGTCCCTACTATCTTGAAACAGACCAAAATTGAGTTATAAATATGAACCGAATATAGTCTGACTGAAATTGAGGGAAGGTAGCAACTACGATTGCTATCTTCCACTGGTTAGGCCGGTTGTGGATAGTCATTGGTATTGAGACTCATCTAGGACGAGACATTCCCTACAGTAGGAGTTCTTAATAAATTAACAAATTCCTAAAATAACGCCGAACGATGTAGCGTTGCAACCCCGTCATCTCAATTTCGTAACGATTAGACTACTGTAATAGTAATAGAGTGTGTAGAAGAGCCGGGAACCAACTTCCCCTGTGTTCGTGACAGAGGCAGTTCCCCTTACATTCAGCCCACAGAAGAACTACGAGTCCTACGTCGTCCAGATTCTCGTTCATGGCTATCACTCCTCTATCCCGTACCCTAAGTGTCTCTGCGTGTTATAAGTTGTGGCTATTGTTGTGAAGGTAAGATAAAATATTCTATTTCACTTATTTATAGATCTGTGCCTAAGAGCTATCTTAACCATCTCATACCCGTGTAAGATTCACATAACTTTGATCCGTACAGTGATTCTGTAAGTACGAGATATTGCTAAGATAATTTGTAGTTAATCCTTCAGAACCTTAATTGTACGTACATTACAGTCATCTTTACATATGTTACTTAGTGAATACTCTCGGATTTTATTCCTATGTATTATTATTCTTTGTGTATCCAAGTCGAAGTGAAGTGTATAACGTGAACTATTTTCCTTCTTAAAATCAATATACCTAAAACCTATGCCCAAATTCAGGATCATATTGCCTGTACAATTATTGCCAGAGAATACCGTCTTATAGTACTATTTCGCCCGCCCCCCCCCTTGAAAGTAAAGAACCCTTCCGTTGAGTTAGAATTAATCTATCATCAAGATACCTGATTTCTATTAGTTCCTGTGAATAATCTAATGTTATACGTTACTCGGGTCATGTAATTCTTTCAACACCAATCCAGGAATTCAGAATGTACATTCCTTTATCTATTACGCCTAATATATGGCTATTTAGCATATTATTACTTCGTCTAGTAATTTATTCCTTGTAACAATTATTTCTGTTATAATACAACGCTACATCGTTCGGCGTTATTTTAGGAATTTGTTAATTTATTCAGAACTCCTTTTATGCCATCATAAAGGGTATTTTACAAGTGCAACTTTGTCTTGTACGTTTATTCATTATAGCTCCTTTCAAAGCTATAATACCGCACTTTTTCGTTTTGCGTTTCTTAAGTAGTTGGTTAATTTACTCCAATCTATACTAAATTACATTTTATATATTCCAACTCAGTCACTATATTTACTGTGAATCTTATTTCCTTACTCCGTGTAATTTGACCTCATCTACGATCGAATATTATTTTTCGTGTCTCGTGTGAGAGATTATTCGCCATAAATTATCTCTTAGATAGTTAAATTCAGATTTAAACTATCTTTCCCCTTAGAATCAAATAAAGTTCATATCTGTATTCCCTGATTTTATATCGCATTAAAGTAAATTATTATTTCCCGTTACCGCAGTCCATCTGACCTATAGTCCCACCCCCCCCTTTTTGACCAACGCGCAGACTCACACGCAACTAAGTGATAGGCCCCATTGCCTTACCTTGTCTTTGTCATTATACTTCGCGTTAGACACTTGGCTCGCATATGTATTGTTGTCAATGATTCTTGTTTGTCTATATGTGTATCTGTCCATCATTGCGTACTTTCTCTCTTCAATTATTGTGTAAGTGACAACCTGAAATGCAGAAAGGAATAAACCTTATTCAACTGTCTTCAGTCACATGTTCTATTAACTTGCTATTCTATATAATAGTGGAGTTAGTACCCCATAACTTGTACTCTATGCAAATTACATAAATATGAGTGTAATCTATACTGTGTGTTTATTGTGCTGGTGATTGCCCGATTGAGTAAATACTTATCATATTCATGAAGTTAGATGTGGAAGTTATATGTGTTCCTGTCAAGCATATTCCAAATCCAAATATCGGAAGCCCGGATTGATAAAGATACCATACTGAAGCGAGTTGGATTACAACCCGACATTACAGAAATATATTCCACATTCAAAGATCTACTTACCACACAAAGCAAAACTAATGCCACTATGTTATTATTAGTAAATGAGGACTATATAGGCAACCAACCCTTCAGGGGTATCAACCCTTAGAAGATCCGATAACTAATGTATTTTCTGTTTTCTGGCTATTATCGGAACATTTTAATTAGATTAGGAGGAGTATATGGAAGTCGAAGGGATAATTGTTATAGTCTTTACGCTTATATATCCCAGAGATCCTTCCTAAACTGCATAAAGAGATCAATGTAGTGAAAGGATTAACCCAGCATAAGTCAGGAAGAAAGCCAAGACCAGAGTTTCTTTTCCAGAACTCCAGAGCCTTGAGATGCTACTATACATAACTTCTCTTACCGGGACCTTATGTTATTATTTACTGTTGTTGTTGTTGTTGTTGTTCCCTAAGCTGCCTGGCCGAACAGCTCCGAGTCCCTGAGGAAGGCCATGGCCACGATCGGGCTTTCCCACAGAGCTCTCATTGAGTGTAGATTGTGTTGTTGGCGTAAGTGGTTGTGTGAAATGCAGTCTTCTATGATGTGTTTAATGGTATGGGGTGCTGTGTTACATCCCGGGCAGGCGTTGACAACAGAGTCATCCAGTCTCTTCTGATAGCTCAGGAGAGCTGGATGGTGTCCGCATCTCAGCCTGGCCAGGTGGACTCTGTCCTCGCGAGGAAGGGAGGATTCGGAAGGATGGATTTCGGGAGGTCGTGCATGCAGCTGCGTGTTGTCTGTGAGTGAGTGGATGGATCGGTGAGAGATATGAGTATGGATGTGCTTCTGGAAGTTGGTTCGGGGTGGGCAGGGAGGGAGAGAGGACAATAATTGTGTGTGATACCGTGTGCTGGGTGTTGTTTTGATATTTCTTGGTGTCTGTGGGTGTGTTGCCATGTAGTTTAGTGGGTGGTCTTGGTTCGTGGAGGCTGCTGCCAGGAATTGAGTGCCTCTCATGTCCAGATGGTCTTTGACTTTGAGGATTTTTGTTTCTTGATGTAGGTGATCTTGTGGGTGCAGTAGCTGTGCAGCCTGTAATGATCTTCAGGGCTTTGTTTTGAATAGTCTGTAAGGTCTTATGATGTGTTTCAGCTAGGTTAGAAGCCCAGGCTGGGCTTGCGTATTCCATCACTGATCTTATGTATTGTTTATATACTGTGGTGGTAGTTTCTTTGTTGTGTCCAAATTTTGTATGAGCAAGTGACCTGAGGGCGTTAAGTCTGGGTGTCAGTTTATTTTTAATGTTTGTGGTGTGCTGTTTGAATGTCATATGAGTATCATATGTTACTCCTAGGATTTTGGGTGTGTGTGTATGTGTTAGGGGTGTGTTGTTTATGGTGAGTTGAGGGATGTATTCGTGTTCTCCTGTCCAACTTGTGAGCAGGGTTGCGGTGGATTTGGCTGGGGCTAGATTAAGTCTGTTTGTAGTGCACCAACCATGTAGTGTGTTGAGATAGGGTTAAAGGAGATCTGTTGCTCTTTTTGGGTCATGGTGTGTGCATGTGAGTGTTATGTCATCTGCATAGGAGGCTAAGTTTATTTGGGGCGTATTAGGTCTAGATATATCGTGCATGTACAGATTGAAGAGTGCGGGCGATAGGACGGATCCTTGTGGGACTCCGTTTGGAAAGTTTCTGATTTTAGATGACTGACCGGCAAAAGATACGTGTGCACATCTGCCTGCTAGGAAGTTGGCCAGCCACCTTTTTGTGTTGTTGTGCATGCTTGTGTTGTAGATTTTGTTTGTTAGGTTGTGGCGGGGGATGGCATCGAAGGCTTTACTAATGTCGAGTGTGGCTAATAGTGATCTGTGTGGTGGTCTAGCTGAGTTGATGCCGTCGAAAGCTCTTTGTGTAAGGTCTGTGAGAAGAGTGTTTGTGGAGTGCAGTGGCCTAAAGCCATGTTGTGTTGGAGCTAGGGGTAGGTCAGGTGTAATTAGTTGTAAAACTAGGCGTTCCATGACTTTGGAGGGGGAGCAAAGGAGTGTGATGGGGCGGTGCGAGGAGGGTAGCGTGGGGTCTTTGTTGGGTTTGGGGAATGTGATGATGATACCATGCTTCCAAATGTCTGGTATTGTGTTGTGTGAATAGCTGTAGTTTGATATGTTAGTGAGTGCTTGTATGCCTTGTGGTCCCAGGTGTCTGAGGTGTATGTTGCTTATGTTGTCTAGGCCACAGGCGGGTGAGTGCTTGAGATTGTTGATGATATGCTTTGTCTGGTGATTGGTGAAGGGTGTATAGTCAGGGTCTGTGGGGAATTGTCTCTTACGTCGGATGACACGTCGGTCGTCTTTGTGAGGTTTTAGGTGGCTGACATGTGAGAAGTGATTGATGAGAGTGTTTGCTTGTTGTTTACATGAAGGAGTAGAGTCTGTTGTTGTGATTGCAGCATGTGATTGTGTTGTGTTGCTGTTGGAAAGTGTGATGCTGTTTAGTGTTTTGTAGAGTTTTTTGGGGTTTGTTTTGTGATCAAGTGTTTGTAGGAAGTTATTCCAATTTAGTTTTTGTTGTTAGTTTGGGTGTTGAGTGCTTGAATTTGTTGTGTGATGTCTTGTGTGTGGGGTGCTGGGGAGTGTTTCAGTATGTCGCATTGTCTGATGAGGTTTTGAATTTCTGGTGTGAAGTTGGGGTTGTGTCTTTTTCTGTTACCTCTTGGAATGTGTTTCTTGTCAGCGTTTTGGATAGTTTTAATGAGTATGTGTACAACATTGTTGATGTTAGTGATGGGTGTACTGTTTAGAGTTGTGAAGTGTTGTTCTGTCTCATTTGTGAATGCTTCCCAGTTAGCTCTTTTATAATTGGTGTATGTGTGTTTGTGGCTAGCTGGGGTGAGTCTGGTTTTGGTGGTGATAATGATCGGGAGGTGGTCAGAGCCTAAGGTTCTGACCACCCTCCAGGATGTTGTGGGGGCGAGTTCTGGGGAGCAGAAGGTGATGTCTGGAGATGATGGGTTATAGAGGGCTTGGTGAGGAATATGGGTATGTTGATGGATGTCGTTAAGGATGATGAGGTTATCGGTTTGGTTTTGTAGTACCAGCCCTCTGTCTGTGTCGGGGTTGTCGACAAACCAGGCCGACGTCTTGGCGTTGAAGTCACCACCCAGGATGATGTGTGGGGTGTTTGTGATGTGTTGTAAGTGTGGTCTGTATTCATTTGGTACTGTAGGGGATGTTTGGGGAGGGATGTATGTGTTTATGATGGTTATGTTGGAGTTGTTGCCAGTGCGTATTTTAATTGACTGTATTTCTGTTGTGTTATCATTTGGGGGGAGGAGGGATTTGGTTTGTACACTGGTTTCTACGTATGATATTTCTTTGTGTACCAGGGTGATGAGTCCACCGCCCCCGCCGACAGCCCGGTCTTGTCTGATGGTGGTGAAATTATGAAATGTGGGTGTTTTTTGTGTTGAGCGGAGTTTTGTTTCTTGCAAGATGGCAATGTGTATGTTGTGTTGTTTGATGAAGTGTTTATTTACTGTTATTCTATATTGTTATACATGTTTTCACCCTAGAACTCTATCAAACTTAAAACAACAAAACACTCCCAAAAAACCCCATTGGAGATACATTTGTACATTTTCCGGTAGAAAAATGGCCCGGCCGAATGCCGATTCCTACTAGATTCTGGCTCGCTATCGCTTGACAGGAAAAAGTCGACACCAAAATGGCACTAAAGGTCTTATTATTGACAACAACAATTGGAGCGATAAGTCTTAACATCGCCAAAATTAGGAGGTGAACGTCTTAAGATCTCATAACTAATTGGGCTAAACATGAGGGAGAAGGGTGTCTGAAAAATCGAATACCTCACCTTAAGGTACACGTAATTCTGTGTTCGACCTTGCCCATTAATTTCTCCATCAAATACCCATTACATAATACCATCATTACTACCATAATACTCACTGTTCCCACCCTACATCTATTACGACCCATAAATAGTATTATATCTTAATTTGTCATCCATTCATCACAATTATATGACAGCTATCTCTCTCTCTATTTTAACCAGTTCTCATGGATGTTATTAGCCACATTACATGATAACTAATATACTGTATATATACTAGTTATCATGTAATGTGGCTAATAACATTTATGAGAACTGGTTAAATATTTATTGTGTACTAGGACACAATAGTTTGGGCATACGGAGTTAATACACTAATCTCTCTACTGTGGGAAAGATAACACTAATTAAAGCTAGGTACGGTGAGGTAGTTAGTATTAATAGGCAACCAACCTACATTTGGGGATATACACCGTTGCCAAGACATACGTAGTGTGTAAATGGTGCAGAAGACTGGTTTAATGTTATCATCATAACATTTCCAAAATCAACCAAAAAATATTCAGTGTGCAAGACCAAAGTTCCTCAATTTCCATGTATACATTTTGATAAATGTTTATAACACACACACATACACACACACACACACTAGTGGAGGCGAAGAGAGCGGACGGCTTCACAAATAATTGTGCGTTTTGTTATCAATATTGAGCAAAATAGAGCTCCCTAAGCTAATGTTATGACTGCTGAGTGTAACTGAATAACGAACATTATGTGTTTTTAGCTCATTGTAAGAGAAAGAGAATAAAACAAGCTCAAATTTCCTACTAATAATATTTGATTATATATGAATAATTATAATTCGTCATTCTTCAGGAATATTTTCTAACACTCCTATCTGTCTAAATGTAATATAAGTGATACAAGAATTGCTCACAAGGTGATACAAGCATAACACTTTCCACAATAGTTCACAAAGACCTATTTTACAATTTCAGGGCAGGAGCCACCGAGATTTCAGTGTTGCATAGCAACGGTTGCTAGGCAAATAATTTTCCTTAGCAACCGGCAGCAACAATGCAGTTTCTGGAAAACTGTGAGGTGCTATGGTTTTTTTCTCAACTCCTTGTTCTAAAAAACATGTAGCATTGCATTTGGAGATCATATACAAGAATTATGTGGCATAAAATCCAATTTAGGGCAAGTCAGGCTATAAAAATGCCACTCCTAAAGCTTCAGACACTGTTGTCACAGTCACTTTTGCATTTGCAGTAGGCTGTGCATTTTAGATGCGCATCAACACATTTGCAGTCTGTGCATCCTCCTCGGCAAGAACACTTCAGTAGTTCTGGGCAGGTTGCACTGGCTTCGGGCAAGTTAGACCACAGAGGCCTCCACATTTCTGGGCAAGTCCATCCCCACTCACTTGGAGAGGGCAACTGTCGTTATGGCACCGTGGTGCAGCCCCAGTGGTGTCCACCTTGTAGTACTGCCCTCTTCATGTGTTGCTGTAGAGCAGCCTTGGTTGGAGGTAGACATGATATCTGACGTCCTTTGTGGATGAACAGATTCTTTCTGACTTCATTGATGGAACGAGAAGTTGCTGTCCTGTCATAGAGTCGAATGGTGAAATGCTCCAGAGAAGCCTCAGTCGCTTCACCAATTTGTTCAGGTGCATTGTGCAGCTCATAGAATGTCGCAGTAAATTCATCATGTGCCTCCCACACTTTCCATGCAGTCTTCTTTCCCACCTGGACCAGATGGGACACGGTATCACAACCTGTATAAGCATGGAACACAGGCAGTGCCAAGGATCTTTCTGTGCCAAGTGAAGCACATATTTCATGAGCTGGGATGTACCTAAAGTCCTTTCCACAACCAAAGGCAATCCAGAGTTCTATCTGCTGTCTCTGAGCCAGCTGCTGTACGACTGCCACTGCCAATACTACCACGTCAGTGTCCACAGTTCGAACAAGGATCTTGTGGAAGCCCTGCATAACAGCATCACTAACATGCACCATGATCCTCGAGTGTGCCTCCTTATGGTTGCAGGGAGCAATGTTGCTGGTGTCTCGTGTAGATAAGCATAGCACATTGGCACCATCAGTAACAATGAGAGTCTGGTCTCCTGATGCATTGTCCAGCAGTTCCTTGTTCAGGAATGTAAACAGGTCTGTCTTGTTGTTGGCCAAGCGAAGGAACTGCTGCCAGTTCTTTGGTGTTGGGCTAGACGCCCCAACTCGTCTGCGCTGAATAGGACCAGTGACACGTTGTTCTCTTGTCTGTGACTTGAGGCTGTTATCGAAGTACTGGTCCCAGACAACATCTACTCTCAGAGCCTGACTTTGAGCATTGTTTATGTATGGAAGAAAGACCTTGGCAGCATAGTCTCCAAATGTCTTGCAGCCCTCAGGTCTAAGAAAGTGAACAAGTGCCGCACCATCCATGATTCGCACTTCAGTCTCTGGTGTCACATCATTTGATGACCCTACTTTCTTTTCAAGACATTCTATGAGATCAGACTTCTTCCCTGGACGTAGCTGCCCATAGGCAGACAGAGATGGAGGAAATGGGAGGTTTTCATGATTGAAGAAATTGTTCAAGTCACCTTTCCTTGTCTGACATGCAACATACAGACTTGCAAACAGCGAAGATTCACTTTTGAGGAGACTGACTTTGTCCCCTGATTTGTTTGATCGTTTGCCTTGGACATTGAACAGTACCACCTTGTTGTTGTTGTTGTTGTTGTTCCCTAAGCTGCCTGGCCGAACAGCCCCGAGTCCCTGAGAAAGGCCATGGCCACAATCGGGCTTTCCCACAGAGCTCTCATTGAGTGTAGATTGTGTTGTTGGCATAAGTGGTTGTGTGAAATGCAGTCTTCTATGATGTGTTTAATGGTATGGGGTGCTGTGTTACATCCCGGGCAGGTGTCGACAACGGAGTCATCCAGTCTCTTCTGATAGCTCAGGAGAGCTGGATGGTGTCCGCATCTCAGCCTGGCCAGGTGGACTCTGTCCTCGCGAGGAAGGGAGGATTCGGAAGGATGGATTTCGGGAGGTCGTGCATGCAGCTGCGTGTTGTCTGTGAGTGAGTGGATGGATCGGTGAGAGATATGAGTATGGATGTGCTTCTGGAAGTTGGTTCGGGGTGGGCAGGGAGGGAGAGAGGACAATAATTGTGTGTGATACCGTGTGCTGGGTGTTGTTTTGATATTTCTTGGTGTCTGTGGGTGTGTTGCCATGTAGTTTAGTGGGTGGTCTTGGTTCGTGGAGGCTGCTGCCAGGAATTGAGTGCCTCTCATGTCCAGATGGTCTTTGACTTTGAGGATTTTGGTTTCTTGATGTAGGTGATCTGTGGGTGCAGTAGCTGTGCAGCCTGTAATGATCTTCAGGGCTTTGTTTTGAATAGTCTGTAAGGTCTTATGATGTGTTTCAGCTAGGTTAGAAGCCCAGGCTGGGCTTGCGTATTCCATCACTGATCTTATGTATTGTTTATATACTGTGGTGGTAGTTTCTTTGTTGTGTCCAAATTTTGTGTGAGCAAGTGACCTGAGGGCGTTAAGTCTGGGTGTCAGTTTCTTTTTAATGTTTGTGGTGTGCTGTTTGAATGTCATATGAGTATCATATGTTACTCCTAGGATTTTGGGTGTGTGTGTATGTGTTAGGGGTGTGTTGTTTATGGTGAGTTGAGGGATGTATTCGTGTTCTCCTGTCCAACTTGTGAGCAGGGTTGCGGTGGATTTGGCTGGGGCTAGATTAAGTCTGTTTGTAGTGCACCAGTCATGTAGTGTGTTGAGATAGGGTTGAAGGAGATCTGTTGCTCTTTTTGGGTCATGGTGTGTGCATGTGAGTGTTATGTCAT
Organism: Paralithodes platypus; assembly: GCA_032716605.1. Classification (NCBI taxonomy): domain Eukaryota; kingdom Metazoa; phylum Arthropoda; class Malacostraca; order Decapoda; family Lithodidae; genus Paralithodes; species Paralithodes platypus. The sequence continues at coordinate 35,408,665 of CM064531.1, read as the reverse complement.
CTGCATAGGAGGCTAAGTTTATTTGGGGCGTATTGGGTGTAGTTATATCGTGCATGTACAGATTGAAGAGTGCGGGCGATAGGACGGATCCTTGTGGGACTCCGTTTGGAAAGTTTCTGATTTTAGAGGACTGACCGGCAAAAGATACGTGTGCACATCTGCCTGCTAGGAAGTTGGCCAGCCACCGTTTTGTGTTCTTGTGCATGTTTGTGTTATAGATTTTGTTTGTTAGGTTGTGGCGGGGGATGGCATCGAAGGCTTTACTAATGTCGAGTGTGGCTAATAGTGATCTGTGTGGTGGTCTAGCTGAATTGATGCCATCGAAAGCTCTTTGTGTAAGGTCTGTGAGAAGAGTGTTTGTGGAGTGCAGTGGCCTAAAGCCATGTTGTGTTGGAGCTAGGGGTAGGTCAGGTGTAATTAGTTGTAATACTAGGCGTTCCATGACTTTGGAGGGGGAGCAAAGGAGTGTGATGGGGCGGTGCGAGGAGGGTAGCGTGGGGTCTTTGTTGGGTTTGGGGAATGTGATGATGATACCATGCTTCCAAATGTCTGGTATTGTGTTGTGTGAATAGCTGTAGTTTGATATGTTAGTGAGTGCTTGTATGCCTTGTGGTCCCAGGTGTCTGAGGTGTATGTTGCTTATGTTGTCTAGGCCACAGGCGGGTGAGTGCTTGAGATTGTTGATGATATGCTTTGTCTGGTGATTGGTGAAGGGTGTATAGTCAGGGTCTGTGGGGAATTGTCTCTTACGTCGGATGACACGTCGGTCGTCTTTGTGAGGTTTTAGGTGGCTGACATGTGAGAAGTGATTGATGAGAGTGTTTGCTTGTTGTTTACATGAAGGAGTAGAGTCTGTTGTTGTGATTGCAGCATGTGATTGTGTTGTGTTGCTGTTGGAAAGTGTGATGCTGTTTAGTGTTTTGTAGTTTTTTGGGGTTTGTTTTGTGATCAAGTGTTTGTAGGAAGTTATTCCAATTTAGTTTTTGTGTTCTTGTATTTTGTTGTTAGTTTGGGTGTTGAGTGCTTGAATTTGTTGTGTGATGTCTTGTGTGTGGGGTGCTGGGGAGTGTTTCAGTATGTCGCGTTGTCTGATGAGGTTTTGAATTTTTGGTGTGAAGTTGGGGTTGTGTCTTTTTCTGTTACCTCTTGGAATGTGTTTCTTGTCAGCGTTTTGGATAGTTTTATTGAGTATGTGTACAGCATTGTTGATGTTAGTGATGGGTGTACTGTTTAGAGTTGTGAAGTGTTGTTCTGTCTCATTTGTGAATGCTTCCCAGTTAGCTCTTTTATAATTGGTGTATGTGTGTTTGTGGCTAGCTGGGGTGAGTCTGGTTTTGGTGGTGATAATGATCGGGAGGTGGTCAGAGCCTAAGGTTCTGACCACCCTCCAGGATGTTGTGGGGGCGAGTTCTGGGGAGCAAAAGGTGATGTCTGGAGATGATGGGTTATAGAGGGCTTGGTGAGGAATATGGGTATGTTGATGGATGTCGTTAAGGATGATGAGGTTATCGGTTTGGTTTTGTAGTACCAGCCCTCTGTCTGTGTCGGGGTTGTCGACAAACCAGGCCGACGTCTTGGCGTTGAAGTCACCACCCAGGATGATGTGTGGGTGTGTGGGGTGTTTGTGATGTGTTGTAAGTGTGGTCTGTATTCATTTGGTACTGTAGGGGATGTTTGGGGAGGGATGTATGTGTTTATGATGGTTATGTTGGAGTTGTTACCAGTGCGTATTTTAATTGACTGTATTTCTGTTGTGTTATCATTTGGGGGGAGGAGTGATTTGGTTTGTACACTGGTTACTATGTATGATATTTCTTTGTGTACCAGGGTGATGAGTCCACCGCCCCCGCCGACAGCCCGGTCTTGTCTGATGGTGGTGAAATTATGAAATGTGGGTGTTTTTTGTGTTGTGCGGAGTTTTGTTTCTTGTAAGATGGCAATGTGTATGTTGTGTTGTTTGATGAAGTGTGAGAGTTCGTGTTTCTTTGTGTTGATGCCATCTATGTTCAGTTGAAGAATGTTAATGTTATGTGCACGATGTATGTTGGGTGCTGCTGCACGAGGATGGGGTGGGGGTGGGGGTGATGGTGAGGGTGGGGGTGAGGGAGGGACTGGGGGTTGGGATGGGTGAGGTGGGGGTGGGGATTGGGGAGCAGGAGATGGGGGTTGGAATGGATTAGGATGGGGTGTGGTGTGTTGAGTTGAGGATGTGGATGGTATGGGAAGGTTAGGTGGGTTAGGGAGGAGAGGTGGACGGGTTTTAGGGGGGGGAGTGGATGATATGGGAAGGTTAGGTGGGTTGGGGAGGAGAGGTGGACGGGTTTTAGGTGAGGGATTTGACTGGGAGAGGGAGGGGCATGAGGAACAGGTCCAGGTGTTTGTGTAGTGTTTCTTGGAGGCAAGTGTTATGCAGGTGAAGTGGGTCCAGTTCCCGCATGAATTGCAGAGAACTGAACCCTTAGTATGGCGACTCGAAGTGATGGGTTTTGAGCAAGTTGGACATATGTATGTGAACGTGGGTCCTGGGTTGCTCTCAATGTCTCCGGCTAGAAGAAGTCTTCGAGAAATGACAGCCGGAGAGTCATTTCTCGGTGTAGGAAAAACTGTGTGATGTGTGTGTGGTGTGAGAGGTGTGGAAATTCCCGGCGCGACCGAAGCCGTTCCAAGGACCCGTGCCCCCAGGAGGGGGGCAGGGGATGGTTGTGACGGTTTGGCTCCCGAAACTGCTCCCCGCGGCCGGCATCCGGTTTTCCTCCACTGGTCGTTGATTTTGTCTTCGGCTGTGGAGGGTCGGCAGCCATCCGCGGTTGGCAGCCTCGGGAGGTGGCCCCACGGCGTAGACGCCGCCACATCAGTACCACCTTGTTCCTGGTAATTGTTGCTGTGATTGGCTTAGTATTGGTTCTGAGCCGCTCTTCCACAAATGTTGCATACTGCTCCTGACCCTTTGATGCGAGAGTGGTTAGACACTCGACTGACTGCTCATCCATGATGTCCTTTGTATGGAGTCTGAGAAGGTCCTGCCCTTCCTCCTCAAATGGGCTCCCCATGTCCTCCATTACACTAACTACCGCCTGAACCTGTCCAGCAAACAACTTCTTGGTTGACCGGGTTTGTTCATGATGGTTTCTTTGCCCAGAACTTTGTTGTTTCCCTACCATGGTCGCTTCAAACTCAGAAATTACTCTGACAAGTTCTTGCCCTGCCACTGCCCATCTCAAGAGGGAGTTTGCATCCTGGGTAAGCCTGATGATTCCGCCTTCATCCTTCATTACTCCATTGTTTTGTTCATGGCAGTGATCGACAGCAATGAGGGAGAATTTTCTCTGGGATTTTGCCACAACAAACTTGCCTTGCTGAAATTCTTTGGCAACATCTGGATGAGTGTGAGATAGACTGCTCATGTCACGCATATGTACGGACATCCAACGTGCGTAGTGGGTGTGGTTGAGACTGAAGAACCAAGGTGTCAATTTCTTCAATGTATCCACATACAAATCAAAGTCACCAGTACGTAGTGATCGCACAAATGTGAACAAGAGAAGTTCCAGCTCTAGACTCGTATGCCAGTACATGGACTGAGGACTTTCAGCTTTTCGCCGTTCACACCATGTGCTGAAAGTGTCTGTGGATTCTTCGGAATTGTTTGCAACATATCCATCATAAACAAAAGAAGCATTTGGGACAATTGCTGCCAACTGTTCCACTTGAGGCAGTATCACCACCACTGCTAGTGCTACGTGTGAAAATTCGTTTTGAAGCAGTCCCATCTTCCTCAGACTTGTGCTTTTGTTTTGCGCGTTCCAGTTTGGTATGTGAAAACTTCTGATAACAAGATTTGTGCCACTTTGCATTCTGTTCTTTCTATGTTAATTGAATACCATTCCCATGGTCAAGTCGTGCCAGATTGATTTTGATTGGCATTGAGTCAAGGTTACTAAACTGGGTGATGTTGTCTACTATGGTTTCATAGCCTCTGTCAGTTGGTGATATGAGAGACTCTTTGGTGTCCAGTTGACAAAAAACACAGATAGTCCAATCAGTTGCTTGAACAGATGAAGATGAGGCACTGGCCATTTCTGTGAATATTCAGTACGTCTTGACTATCACTGTGCGCAGATCAAATATATCAAACTTGCTGAAACTGGAAACAAAATATGATTAAGGCCGAGGGTTTATCCTTTTACCACCTTTATCAAATACATCTGTTGCACACATTCCTTTATGGGATACAACTAGGTTCAGTTTCCCTACACCTAGCCCGATCGTTCATCCAGTGCCATTTAAGTCCCGTGCGATCTGTACACCTTCCGGGTAATTCTTAAGCCCCGTTACCCTTGGCTCGGCTCTCCCGCGCTGGCACATCCTGTCAATTCAGGCGCGGCTATCTAACTACATCTACCAACTACAAACTACAGTTTAGTAGCTAGTGGATTTGGGGCTGTTAGATAGCATTTGGGACACTGATCTAGATATACTAGTACTTATTAAAGTACTAGTATATCTAGATCAGCTGGCACTGAACCCCATGCTGAGTTACACATGAGTGCTGACATTCACTCTATTATATAGATATATATGCTTTTATGCATCTTTTGAACAATTTTAGGAGTGAATATAGGAAAATAAATAAAAGTACAAACTCATAACACTTCATAGTAGTTCAGAAACTGCATCGTTGCTGCCGGTTGCTAAGGAAAATGCTTTGCCTAGCAACCGTTGCTATGCAATACAGAAATCTCGGTGGCTCCTGCTCTGAACTTGTAAAGTAGGTCCTTGTGAACATTTCCGGGAAGTTTCATGCTTGTATCACCTTGTGAGCAATTCTTTCACCCATTTCCTTGACTAATTGTCCAGACGCAATTTATGCCATGTTCAAAGCGGCAGAGGACCGACCGCAGTTCACCACTTGACTGCCACGATAAACTGAGTAGTGAGGAGTCGGCCTCTCTCCAGGGTTACCAAATCAAAATTCAAAATCCCGCTAGATTCAGTCTTAAAAGTCGCTAGAAGGCCGGTAGATAGTAAATACATTCCGAAAATTGCTAGAATATTGCTGCAATCTCCAGAATATCGCTCAAAATGGCTCAAATATCCAGTATATTGCTAGAATTAATGTTGATAGATGTAAACAATTTTCCACTAAATCAAAATAAATACTTGATCTAGATGGAATAGCTATATTGGCAACACTGCCTTTCTCTATTTACCACGAAAGTGGATGTTATGTTGCCAAGGTTTTCATCCACTGCTGCCAAAACTTATCGTAGCCCAATTTATATGCAACTAGAGTATTCAATCGAATACGCAAATTGTTCATCCATGCATTTAGAGACACCCTTCCTGAATACGTGATTTGTGTATCCATCGGCGAGAGAGTGAACTAGGTTGAACAAATGCAAAGCATTATCACACGATGGGTACCAGGGATACAGAAACTACAGGACGAAAATAGGCCACATGTTAAAATTACAGCACTTGCAGAGAGATGAGAATTTATGTTATGCTAGCAATGCTAAGATAACGTTTAAGCGATTGCTATCCCTTGAATACATTGTTTAGGAAGATGTGCTGACTAGTATTAAACACAGAGAAAATCATCAGTGGAATACATTGCAAAGCAAATTGTTCTTGGTCATATAATAACCCTATTTTAACTAAAACAAAATCATAAAATATGATAAACTAAACTTGTTGGGAACACTACAAGAATATATATCAGGTATATATAACATAAAGAGATAAATACATCACACACATAGTTTGAATAAACACCAGCTGGTGAAATAATATACCTGTAAGAACATCGTGACAAATCTCATGAAGGATTATTGGAAAGAGAACAGGTTTTTCAGTATCGTTTCGGGTGCATGCAAATTATGGCTCTTAAGACCTTCTTCCATGTTTCACTTGACAGACTCGCGTGATTTTTGGCAAAGTTTGTGTCGTGAGATCCGAGTAAGGCGCCTGATTAACAGAGATATTCTTGCAGATAGAGATCGAACATACTTTCTCTTTATGCACTGTGTTGTTGGTTGAGACACATACATTGCCATATAATATATTGCTTTTGAGGAAATGGAATAGGATCTTTGTTTATATCTCTTCCGACTCTAAAAGTTATCTACTAAACATACTGACATAATATTATTATAATATAATTTAGTAATCGTAATGGCTTATGATGGCAGAGTGATATCAATATAGTTTATCATAGGTAGTATACGGTCATAAAACAAAAAGCTTGCTGATCTGTTCTGCTTACACGTTGCATGAAATGAAGTTGTGTTGGTAGACAACACTATCTGGTGCAACGTCTCGGGAGTTATAATGATATGTTGAAATGTTATTGAGGCTATTGATTGTCATTGCCATTATCGACACATGTATTTTAAGTTTCAAAAAACTAACAAAGACCCCTCCCCTGACCTCCATAAAAAAAAAAAAAAAAAAAAAAAAGACACCCAGACGCTCTTCAAGGTGATTATGATTGTGGTGTGGTTGAGTAGATACACAAAAAGTACTTTGAGGTGGAATGGTCATGTTCAGAGAATGGATGAAGACAGAATGTCAAGAATGACATATGGAAGTCCGGTGAGTGGAACAGCTAGTAGTCGAAGACCACCTATGGTATGAGAAAAGAAAGTGGAAAAATATATTTAGGAAAAACTTCCACGTAGTAGAAGGGGCATTGTGGCACGGGCAAAGGAAGCATGTCTTGATAAAGTTGCCTGAAGACGTTTCTGTCATGGCCATCCTTTAGCGAGGATTTCCCAAGGGGAAACAAGGCGTCGGAGATGATGATGATTTTTCAGTAGAAATATGACCCGGCCAAAAGCCAGCTTCTCCTATATTAATGGCTTGTTATCACGCGCTCTGAAACTAAATCGACTCCTGAATTGGGTGAAGTGTCTTATAATTGCCAAACTAATGAGGTGAAACGCTTTAAAATCTCCAAACCAATGGACGGTTCGAAAAGGACCCGCCCTGCACCAGATAGGGTTGAGGTTAGGGGTAGATTGAGTACTAAGATTATGTTGGTGGTCTCAAAATCTGGACTCTTAATTGTGGAATAGCAGATGATTCCACTATTGATGCCGTTAACAATTCTCGCTACCAAGAATACACCTGAGACCTCTGGTGGACGCTTCTGAACTAGCGCCATAGCTACAACTGTTGACATCAACAATACTCGACACCTAGGACATGCACAGTTTCTTCTGATTATACTTTTTTTATTATACAGTATACAACTAAACTAAATACTTATACAGTATAGTAGTCATGGGGATGTCCATATGCAGCTGATAATAACTACAATCATAACTAGCAGGGGTACCAGGCGTTGCCCGGGTTTAAATTCTACCATTTTTTTATGAACACATGAAACATCTATTGAACCTTAACACAAACACAGAGAATCCAACACAACATACTGACATTCAGATACTACACATGACAAATATGATTCTAGATTCTGGATGGTTATTCTTTAGCGCAGTGCTCTTGGGTACACAATGTTGCTCGTCTTCCTGGAAGGACCCAACAAAAAGAGGTTCCGGCTTGTGTGACGTTAACCACTCCGTTGGAACCGCATGGCTTGTCCTACAGTGACTCGCTAGGATCGCCAGGGCAGTGGATGTGGCTACAGTTGATGTATTATTGTGTGCTTTATTTCATATGAAAGCTTGTGTCATGGGCAGTCCAGAAAGGCTCTTTGTTTTCGCCCATGTCAAGGCTTTATATATTTAATTGCAAAGTATATGTTTTATCATTAAGTAGTAAGGATAGGATTTGAGAGAGAGAGAGAGAGAGAGTAGAACAGAGTGAGAGGAGGCGCGCAGTGTTTTTTGCCATGCTTGATGACGTCACAGCTGGCTGGCCTCTTGGAGGAGTTTTTTACCATGCTTGGTGACGTCATGTTTGGCTAGCTTCTTTAGCATTGGCTAGAGGACTTGTTACCGCTTTTCTACGCGGCTCGAGCTAGTGCTAGTATATATACAGCTCTCTCGCCACTCTCTCCCTCAGATCTGGTTTCTAGAACGCATCCCTCTTATCCCTTTGATACCTGTTCCCCTCTCTCCACCTGAGAACCTTTTCCTCTGCCTATCTCTCTCAGTTTCCATACCTTTCACCACCTTTTATTAATATTAGATCCCCTCTGGTTAACTCTGCATAATCAGCTTCATGCTGGCCAGTTGTATTGTGCGTTAAGGTCTGATATAACCCATGTATGTTAGTTGTTAAGATAAGTTGATCACGAAGCATTGGTTGGCATTCATATTGTTCAGTACCGCTTCCTATAATTATTAGTGTTCTGCTGGATTAGATAATGCTAGACTAGGAGTCTGATACTATAAGGTATTGTTTCCGATGGGTGCTGGCTTTAGTTAAAAGCTGCACAACATACCTGAGAACTGGAGTTGATTGGGTAAATTCTAGTCTGTGTGCCATTGAGAGTAGAGCATGCACGAATGAGGGCTTTTTGCCTATACCATTCTGCACTATTCTAAGCTCGTTGTTTGTCTTTGAGGTACGCCAGGAGAACGCTTAATACTTCGGTATTAAGGTTTCTCAAGAGAGCTACCCTTCCCTATAACGTAATATTTGATGCACAGACTTGAGATTTGCACTAGGCTATGCGGCATGCCATGTGCACCAGTATCTCGTATCATTGACTCTAGCTATACTTTATCAGTCACAGTAGACATTAAGTATATTAAACCAATTACTCTTTTTATGCATACCCGTTTTGATTACACAAGCATTTCGCAGCCTAGTTTGATGTATTGAGACACAAACGACTTAGGCTCTTTTTGTTGATAGGAATACTGCATTGTCGTGGCGATAATTATTATTGTTGTGGCGTTTAGGATATTCTTGGCTCCGACTGCATTATATCTCCTGCCTTTTTGTGTGCATAGCCTGCACAAGCATTGTTCCGCTGCCTGCCTTTTTGGGTTCCATTTCTGATTCGAGCATCTTGATAGCATCTAACATTTAACCCGTGGAGCCCCGGCTAGTTTTGTAATGTTTGCGCACCAGAACCCGGCCGGTTTTCAAAAAATGGTTTTATTCCAGAAACAATAGCGAATGGGTTAGGAATGAAGGAAAAACCACGAAAAACCGCTCAAAAAGCTTAAAAAATGGTCCTACAGAGCCCCCGAAAACGGATTTTACAAGAGTAAAAAATTGAAGGCAATTATCCCAAAAAAATAGGTTATTGCGCGCTCGCGCGCACGCACGTGGACTTTGAGAGTTTTCAACCATCGGCACGGTTGCGTGGGATACGTACACAGTTCCCATACAAATCTGAACCCTCTTGAGTGGCTACACCTGAGGTTACGGTCGGCGCAATTAGGGTGACGCGCCAGGCGCGTCTCTGGGGCTGTGCGTTACATACATCGCCGACGCGTCAGACGCGTCGCTGGGGCTATACGGGTACCCGTCCAGCCCCGGCTAGTTTTGTAATGTTTGTTCACCAGAACCCGGCCGTTTTTCAAAAAATGGTTTTATTCCAGAAACAATAGCGAATGGGTTAGGAATGAAGGAAAAACCACGAAAAACCGCTCAAAAAGCTTAAAAAATGGTCCTACAGAGCCCCCGAAAACGTATTTTACAAGAGTAAAAAATTGAAGGCAATTACCCCAAAAAACCAGGTTATTGCGCGCTCACGCGCACGCATGTGGACTTTGAGAGTTTTCAACCATCGGCACGGTTGCGTGGGATACGTACACAGTTCCCATACAAATCTGAGCCCTCTTGAGTGGCTACACCTGAGGTTACGGTCGGCGCAATTAGGGTGACACGCCAGGCGCGTCTCTGGGGCTGTGCGTTACATACATCGCCGACGCGTCAGGTGCGTCGCTGGGGCTGTACGGGTTAAAGAAGATTCCTTGTTGGTGTTGAAGGACTTTAGTGCACTTTCTTTCATGCAGGAGTGCCTGACATTTATTGATTAAAGTAACGTAAGCTGTAACTTCTCTTACCACCTTACTTTGCATACCATAACCAAGCATATTCGGTTATAGGTAGTAATAGGCTGTTTTCACATAACATTAAGCCTAGAGTTGACGCACATTTATTGAGATTTTGATTACCTATTATTGCATATAGAACTCTGGAGAGTATTTGTGTTCTTTGTTCACTGGGAATATACATCAGAGGTTGGATCTAGCGCTTTCCGTTGTAGCATTTATGCCATTACTAGTCCAATGAATAAGAGCCCCGATATATTTAAACCTCAGTCGTAACACTTGCTCCAACTCTCGAGCAGGCCACGTAGAATTGCCCATGTGCAAAGCAGGGTGATGTGAGGTCTATCCCAGCAGCCTTCAGCGACTGCCCCTGCGCCTTGTTGATGGTCATGGCGAAGGCGAGCCAGATGGGAAACTGGAGCCTCATGAAGTTGAATGGTGTGTCGTTTGGGATGATGGGGATCCTGGGGATGAACACATCCTCCCCTTTGACACAGCCAGTCATGATGGTGGCCTCAATGACATGCGGCATGAGTCTCTTCACCACAAGTCGAGTTCCGTTGCAGAGCCTGGGAGCGTCCAGATTTCTCAGGAGCATGATCGGTGCTCCTACCTTCAACGTCAGGTTGTGTGGAGGGAGTAGAGAGTTCAGGAACTCAACTGAATAGTGCACTGCTTGGTCCGGGTCCACTACGGTGTCGATTGATCTTGATGATGTTACAGTTCCTGGCATGCGCTGCAAGACCCTGTTGTTGATGGCATCAACGGTGTCATTCTTGGGGGCCAGGATGGCTCTTTCGGACAGCCATTGCGGCCAGTCTGGCAGGTGGAAGTGCTGGGCCATGTTGGGGTAGACCTTCTGCAGGAAACCGATAGGCTTGTCCACCACAGTGCCGCAGCCTTGCGGGATAGTGATCTCACCATTGCAGTCAGCTGGGATGGCGCCATTGCCAACCTTGAGAAGCATCTTGGAGAACTCACCCGCTGAAGTGTCTCCCTGCAGCTGGACCCGCATGTTTGTCGAGAGTTGGAGTCTGTGCACATGGCCCCATAGGGTGGAGGCCTTGAGACATGCCTTGAGCTCATCAGCTGGAGTGCCCCTTGGGACCACAGGGAGAGTCTGTCTGAAGTCTCCTGACAGCAGCACTATCAAACCTCCCATGATGCGGTTGTCTTTCCTGATGTCCCGCCGGGTGCGATTCAGGGCTTCCAGCATCTTTGCATGAGCCATGGTGCACTCGTCCCAGACGATCATCTGGCATTCCTTCAGGACGGCTGCTGCTCCTGTTCCCTTGCGGATGTTGCACACTGGTGTCTCTATGGAGTTGATGTCGAGAGGCAGCTTGAAAGTTGAGTGGTCTGTTCTTCCCCCAGGAAGCAGGGTGGCGGCGATGCCAGAGGTGGCCACTGCTACGGCAATCCTCCTCTCTGACCGGACCTTGGCCAGGACCAGGTTGATGATGAAAGTCTTACCAGTGCCACCTGGAGCATCCAGGAAGAAGAGCTTCTTCTCATGCCCTAGAACAGACTTTCCGATTTGCGCATACACTGCCTTTTGCTGTTGATCGAGGCGAGGCTCATTGTGGATGACGTAGTTGCTCAGCTCTCCAGGGTTGTAGTTCATCTCTCTCAACATCTACCTCGACAGTGCGTTCTGGACATTCCTCTGAGGCTTGACATTCTGGAGGCCTACCAGCTCCAGCCCCTTGCCGCACATTGTCTGCACCAGGTCCTCGATCCGGATGAGGGCCTCATACATGGCTCCTGTGAAGTCCATTTGCTGCTGCGGATTCTGCTGCCGGACCTGGTGCAAGATGTCCTCGGTGAGGTTGTCGCAGTGAGACTGCCACAGCTGGATTTGGTCGGACAGGCTGCACACAGAGAGGATGATGGCGAAGAGGCGCCTGAGCTTTCCAGCCGACTCTGAGACGCTGGCCTCTCGCATGGTCTGGTCCCAGTGTGAGTCATCCTCCAGGAGGCCCCTCCTCTGACAGGCCTCCCGGAAGGTCTGGCAGATGTGGCCATCCGACAGGGTCCTTAGGTGCTGGAAGGATGTTGGGCCATGCACGTGATGGAGCAAGAGTCTGAGCTAGAAGCACTCATCCTGGCTTGGGTGGACAGTGTAGACTCTGCCGATTGTTGGGCTTCCCTTGACCCCTGGACAGCTCTCCACCGCAGGTCCTCGCATCCGCCTCTGAAACGACTTGCTGTCACGCTGCCATGTGTAGTACCTTGGCACATTGCAGTATAGCAAGGTCCTGGCAAAATCATCCCTGCTACAGAGGTCGAAGAAGGCTGTCAGCTTGGTTTGAGCCTCTCCCCTGCTGCTCTCTGCATCGCAGTGGCTGCATTGAAGTAGACCCTTTCTCCATTCTCCATATCACCGAGAAGACAGCCTGGTAGCTTCCCTTGTTGACATATTTGCAGACATACTTGATGGACTTGATGGAGTTGCAGTACTCGACGTTGATGTGAGCCTTGAAGATTCTTGACAGGAGGGGGCAGTAGGGCACGACCCAGCGATTGTCTATCTTGATGGTTGGCTGCCCTCTCCTCTCCAGCATGTAGGTGCAGCCACCATCTTGCTCGCTCCTTCTCCTGTAGAGCGGGTAGCCATCTGCTCCTGTCTGGGTCTCTTGGAGGAGCTGTCTTGGGTACCTCTTGGTGCACTTGCGATCTTTCATGTACGGGGATCTGAGATTGAGCTCTCCGCATGGACCATGGAGCATATTGTTGACGAGGACCTCATGGAGGATGGGGTCTTCTTCCTTGTTCGGAATCTCTGCCGAGATGACAGAGTCAATCTGTGTTGGCCTGATCTTCTCCTGGAGCCATACCAGGAGGTGCACATGTGGCAGGCCTCTCTTCTGCCACTAGACAGAGTAAAGGAAGCACCTTCTCGCCCCAAAGATGTCGCTCTTGTTGATGAGGTCCATGAGCTTCACCACCTACTGCCTGAACACCCGGTCCACCAGATCATACCTGTCAATGTCTTGGACCACCCGTGAACAAAGAAGGCAGAATGACCAGCCTGCTGAGGTTCTGGATGTTACCCTCAAAGCTGTTCAAGGCATCTCTGAGGTGCTCGTACTTGTCCACCCTCAGATGGTTCTGGTTGAGCCGAATGTACAGCAGCCGTTCCGACTCTATCTTGGCATACATGTCCACCAGGAACTGATTGAGGAGCTGCCGGATTTTGAGGACATGGTTGCCATCTCCCCTCTCCATCATGAGGTATGAGTAGAAGTCCATGGCTGAGACCACCTTGCCGTTGGTGTACTTGACCTCCAAGTTGTGGCTATCCTGACCTGCCCAGAACATCAGCGGGTACTGCAAAGAGTCATATGACCTGTGAGTCTCAGAGATGGGCTGGAGGGAGCTGTTCCGCTTCTGGAGCACGATGTCACGCTTCTCGAACTGCTGGCCGATGATGAGGATGGCCACCTCGTTCGTTGTGGGCTCATTGTAGCGTAGCTCGTGCTCACCCCGAGGTGCACGATTGGCATGGATCTGGACTCTCATCTCATTGGTCGGCATTCTCTCCAGTGCTGTCTTGAAGACTTGGACATAATTGTTTGAGCTGTGCAGCATCTCTTGCAACTTGAAGACAATTTCCTGCCTCAAGCCAGGCACCACAGAACACCGCCGAGTTGCCTGTTCCTGGTAGTCGCCCATGAAGTAGATCTGTAGGAACTCTGGGGCATTTCCATGAGCTGGCAGGAGAGATCCGACACTGTGGTAGATCTGGCCCTGCACCTTGAACGTGGGCATGAAGCCTTCCTCTCTGACCTCTTTGGCCCCAAAGGAGGTCATCTGGAAGCAGGAGTTGTACTTTCGGATGTTGTTAAGAAAGTGCCTGGACTCTGGTGAGTTGCTGGCAAGGAGGGACTTGAGCGGCTCTGGGGGGCTGCCAAGGGGAAGCAGGCTGACCTTTCCACCGGCGCAGCACATTCCAGGTGTCTCCCCCTTGAACTTTGAACTTTCGGCCTCGAAACGACCTCCGATCGTGGCCTCGCTCCCTCTATGACCTGACCCAGGTCAATTGACACCCACATGCAAAGTTTCAGCTCCCCAGGTCCAAAACTGCGGCCACCAATTAAGAACACACACACACACAGAGAATCGAAAATATTATATAAACTAGCAGGGGTACCCGGCGTTGCCCGGGTACTTCCACCACTACTACTACCATAATCACCATCATCAATCACTACTACCACAATCATCACAATACTACTACTACCATAATCACCGGCCTCGACCTCCCTGTGCCTCATTAAACGGCGACCTCGATTTCGGCCGCTAAATGACCTCCGATTTTGGATCTGACCTCATCCATATCCTCATTTTGGGAGGCTGCGAACAACTTTCGTTCCATACACCTTTTCGATCGGAGGCCTCCTTCTGCCCCAAACGCCAATTTTGTTCTATTATTTAAAAAAAAAATATATATATTTCGGCCTCGAAACGATCTCCGATCGTGGCCTCACCCCCTCTATGACCTGACCCAGGTCAATTGACACCCACATGCAAAGTTTCAGCTCCCCAGGTCCAAAACTGCGGCAGCCTATTAAGAACACACACACACACACAGACAGACAATCGAAAATATAATATAGATAAGCTGATTAATGATCATAACAAAAAGGCGCGAAAATACTTGCTGACTTTGTATTGTAAATATACATTATATATGGGTATGGGTGACTTCAAATTTTAAAATATAATAAACAACATTTATGACTTCAGTTGTCCTTTCCTCTTTTCCTACAGTGTCTCCTCTGATTGTGAACGAAGAGAGCGGGGCTGGACAAAGACGTCGGGGAAGGAAAGTTTTTTATTAATGGGACTCTTCCTGCAGTTCACACCTGGGCACAAAGTTTAATATTGGAGGGGAGATTTCAAATACACGAATAAGTACAGTACAAAAGCATGTATATGGATAAAAAGATATATTTGTAATATGATTAGTATGTACGCATACACACATATTTTATAATTATAAATATTACTACATAAGGCAGCTAAAATTATAAATTACAATGGAAATGGGATATAGGGTAATGCATGAAAAACACAAAATAACAGGCAGACAGTAATAAATATACACAGACACAGAGAGGGAAGGGAGAGATCATAATTTCAGCCTTTCAATCAAATGACGCTAATTGACACTTTTGTTTTATATATTCCAACTACTCCCTCATAGGCATAGGCTGAGAGCCTTTACATTCAACCGTTACACATTGAACAGTGAAGCCCGTGAGGTCTCATTCCAGTGTAGGGGATGACCCATGTGAAGCAATTTACCTGTAACCAGCCCCTACTAGCTTGCCTTCACAGGACGCATGTGGCTTAGTTGCCCACTCACGGCTGGAAACAGACCCATCTCTAAAGATGCCTCACTCTAGTGGTTCACTGTCTCATCCCCTAGACTCGGACCCTCATTCTCAAAACGCCACCTATTGAACAATGAACTCGCTAGGAATTGTCCCCCTGTAGCATATTTTGAATATGGGATTTTTCATACAGTGCTATTTAATCAGGGAACAATGAGAGTATTTATTTGGCATTTTAGTGGGCTTTGTGGTAATGCACTGATACAAGGTATACCACAAATTCCATCCCCATAATATCTTCCCATTGACATATCGGGATTCGAACCCAGGTTCATTTGATTACCAGTCCAGTGGCAAGACCACTCCACCACACCTCCTCTTACTGACGAATTACTGAATGCAAAGGAAGGATGTCTGTGTAGGAAGTTTAATTGATATATTCATTGAACATAAGCATCATAAATGTCCTTCAAATGCTAATATGGTCTGCAATTTGCTAATTAATTTCAAGTTAATTACTTAATCAGTTTAAATGGAGTATTTTAAATAATTATATAGTGTAAGTTGGTTAGATTAGTTTAATAGCTTACCACGTTTTGAAAAAGAAAGCGAAAACGAGAGTATCTTAAACATACAATTTAATTTTTAATAAGATTTCAATTATGACTAGTCTCAAATGAACCCCAAAAGTAAACATGCACATAAATATTAATGGTGTCAAATATAAAATCCAAGTGTATTTGCCAAGTAGGCCTACTTGACTCTACTGTAATACAATGAAACACTTGGCAATGTATTTATTTTGTGTTGGTCTCGTTTCTTTTCAACTATATTTTTACTTGCCGTTGTTATACAGTTCTTATCATATGAGTTTGCCTAGTCATGCATGTTCTTAATTTATATTGAGTCTGTAAATTAAGGTTAATGGGGCGAGATCCTTCTCTCTCTCTCTCATTCTTTTATCTCTTACTACATCTAGCCAAGTACCCACGCCTAAACGATTTTCTTACAAGACGGGAAGGTCGGGCGTGAAAGAGGCTGAGCATTATAACAAAGATAAAGAAGGCGGGTGTCCAACCCCGAAAGGAGTTGAAATAGGGGAGTTATCCCCCCGCCAAAGGCGCCTTTCTAGGGCCTTTCCTAGCTGATGCTGAGAGGATTGGGTTCTAGTCATGTGGTGATGGGCTGGTCTATCAGAGTGAGAGCGGAGCGATCTCTGCCATACCCATAGCTTACTCTGACTGTTCCTTTTCCTTATATATTTTCTAGATCTCAAGTGACGGCGTCTCTTCCATGGATTGACCTCCCTACTGCCAATCTGGAGGTTGGCAGATTGGGAGCCAAAACGTCACAGTTTTCCTTTGCCCCTCAACTTTCCCTTCATAATTGCTGAGGGGCACAAGGCCTTGGGTGGGGCTTTGGTTTCCCGGGCGTTTCCGCCCCACGACCTCCATTATGGTTTTCAAAATACCTCGAGACCCCACTTTGAGAAAAATGTGTACATTTTTGTATTGAAAAATGTCTCCACCAAAGGCAGGTTCCTCCTAAATTGCACGCTCATTATCGCTGACTCGTCAGGAAAAAAACTCGACACCTAAATGGCAAGAAAGGTCTAAAAATTGACAAAGAAAGGAAGCGAATAATATTTAAATCGTCAAACTAAAGAGGTAAACGTTACAAAATTTCAAAACTAATGGGACTAAACATAAGGGAGAAAGGGGTCCAAAAATATAGGAACCATCGCTTAACGCTTTGAGTACCAGTGACGTGTTATATTCTATTCTAGCTAAATTTACACGAAATGATGCCGCTTAGGAAGGATCTGTGGTAGTTTAAAGGATTGGTTGAAATAGTTTGAAGCCTTATTATTGCTACAGGTCCTTCCTAAGCTGAATAAAATCAACTAATTATCAGAATATAATGAAAAGGACGTCACTGGTACTGTATGGGTTAAGAAGGACTCCACGACGTGTACAACATAGCTTAAGGGAACATGGGCCGGTTTTCTGGACCACTTTCTCCCTCATGTTTAGCCCCACTAGTTTTCTGATGCTAAGATGTTTGCCCCATTAGTTAGTCTATTTTAAGACCTTTCGCCCCATTCGTTCATCAATATTTAGACCTTTCGTGCTATTTAGGTGTCAATTTTTTCCCTGGCGAATGATAGTGAGCCTGTAATGTTGGAAGACCCGGCCTTCGGCCGGGAAATTTTTCTACCGAAAAATGTACAAATTAATCTAGAAGGGGGATCTAATGGATGTTTTTTTTAAATTTGATGGAGGTCTTGGGAGGAAACTAGATAAATAATGAATACATGCAAAAATTGCCCAAAAAGTTAACCATCTCCCCTTAATTTAAGTAAACCCGCACTTCCCGCAGACCCTTCTTGAACTGGATTATCATGAGAGCTACATATAATATTGAAATACTTCATAGTACAGAGGGGATAAGGTAAAGTAAATAACGTTCTGAAACTAAGAACTTCACCCTTTGAAGATTAGGACGCCTTTTGACAGTATATTCATCATTAGATGATTATATGCAATTTAGGAAAGGTCTATGGGTATTATCAGAGTACAAACTCTATTAACCCTCAGGCTTCCATATACCCTTCCTAAGATTAATAAACTTGTCTAGCCAGAAACCAGAAAGGAAATGCGGCATCGTATCTTCTGAGGGTTAATTCATATCGGTAAAAGTTAAGGGGGGTAAGACACGAGACCTGTTCTTTCTCCTCTTCCATTTCCTCCAAAATTGGTCTGCTTCGCAAGTGTTATAAAACATTTGCTTGTGACGCCACAGTTATCAAGTCTGTTTATGCTTTTATTTTGCCACAATTCGAGTACTGCTCACCTGTCTGGTTGTCAGCAGCTGACTGCCATCTCAAGTTGCTTGACAGGTCAGTAAATTCTATCAGTTTTATTCTACCTCATTTGTCTCTTGATCTGTGTCATCGACGTAAAGTTGGTGCCCTTAGTCTTTTATTTAAAGTTTTTAACAACCCTCAGCATCCCTTTCATGGGGTTCTGCCAGGGCCCTATGTCCGGGCTCGTGCAACTAGATTCACAAGCAACCTTAATGATCTTGCCATGAGCCGTGTTAATTTTTCTACTACACAGTTTTCACGGTGTTTTGTGCCGGCCATGGTTGACTTGTGGAATAAGTTGCCAAATTACCTAGTCAATTCAGCTCATATCTCCATCTTTAAGTCTAGAGTTAACCTATAAACGGCGAGCAGGGTGTATTGAACACCACTGTTCTGGGCGAGCATATTAGGCTCCATTCATGCCTATAATCGTCATTTTACGATAAATATCGTTATTACTTATTCATATGCGCCTATTTTACCTTCACTATGAAGATAGTAACCTGTAACAACAATAAAACAAGTGGAAATATAATGTTTCTGGTCAAAATCGCGAATATACATGGAGCAGCCCATTCATGAATTATGGAGCAAATTGAGGCAACCCCTTCTTTCATGAGGCCTCAAGCCTGACTGAGCTTACTCATTCACACTCTCACTTGTGTAACACACTCGCTAGGCACATAAGCACATCCTCCACACAGTTTGCTAATGTTAGCACAAAAATATACCAACGAATTAGGGAATAACTGGGAAAATAGGTGATCATTGAAAGTGGAGGGGAAATGGGGGAAGGAGGGGATTTGGAGGAGTGATATGAGGTATAGGAAAAAAATAAATAAAAATTGTAGTGCTACTGGGGCCGTTTAAAATGTTTTTTTTAGGCCTTCCCTCTTAAGAGATTTGCCGCTGTTGCCCAGTAAAACTTCTTAAGAGCTTTCTCGCCGTTGCCGGGGTAATGCTTTGTTGCAGCATTAACACCTTAAGAGCGGCCTATGCGGTTTATTTATATGTACCGCCCAGCGGGGTGTTTTTAGCCAAAATAGGGCTGTTTACGTGATCATTTTCATGCCTAAATAAGACCCAGAACGTAAAACAAGTATCTATCCCTGAAAGGGCATAAACAGAGCTTTCGAATGACACCATAACGATCCTTTTATGATGGCTAGTTTTCTTGCAATAACCGTGCAACGCGAGTGCAAAAAGCATGTAATTAGCCACTTTCCCGATACAATTCCTTATATAGCGAGTGAGAGAGGGAGGAGGGAGCTGGGATTCGTGTCAGTATGTTCGCCGCGGTGGTCTGGAGCAGTCATACGCTCGCTACTCTCCTGCCACCACTTGTCTCTCTCTCTCAGCAACATTACGTGCTGAAATTGACACTCGACCTATGTCGAGCGCCGCCACATAGTCCAGCTTTATTAAATACGACTTATGTGGTGAGCCGCTAATTAAGGGTTAATTCTAATTGTTAAACTTATTTTATTATATTTTATTGTTTTATATTTATATTTGATATCCTTCACTGCATAATATTTTAATATCCAATTTATCTGTGTTTAATATTATGTATATATACAGTACAGTATATATATATTTTTTTTTTTCTCCTAAAGATGCCGTAGTCTCTCTCCAGTGCCTCCGGGTGTTTTGTGTGGATTCATCTTGCTGGTATTTCTGCACCTTGGTTGGAGACTTTGGCATCTCATATAATAATAATAATAATAATCATAATATTGCCATACCTGATAACATTTGTGTGGTAATTTTTTTTTTTTTTTTTTATATCCTTTGCATTGACTTGTATTTTTCACTGACTTAGCCTAAAATGTATCATACATAAAAGTATATCTCACAAACTGATACACTCAAGTTACCGTAAACAATTACTCTGGATGCCTTCAGAATGAGTATTAACACATTCAGTACCGGCGACATCCCTTTCGTTATATTCTGGCAACTACTCGACGATTGAATTCAGTTTAAGGAGGGTGTCCAACAATTAGCAGGCTTCAAACTATCTCAATAATATTATTAACCCTTTTTACTACCACATATCTTTCTTAAGCAGCACAAAATTGGCTAAATATAGCTAGAATAAATTTAAAAAGACGTCACTGGTACACAAAGGGTTAACAGTTGTGTGAATTTAGTATATTCAGTAACTTTATATATGTTTGTCTTTTTGAAAAAGTGGCACTTTTGCGAAATGACCGAGAGCTTTGCAAAATGACCAAAAACCTAGCCTTTTTGTAAAATGACACTTACTGTCTGGCCCATTTGCAAAATGTCCAGCATATTGGCCTTTTTGTAAAATTACCTGTGCCTTTTTGCAAAATGACACCAAACGTCTGGCTAATTTACAAAAAAACAGCATATTGCCCTGTTGTAAAGTTCTAAATAACTGTAAACATATATATTTGTAAAAATTAGGTAGGCCTAATCGAAACAATATTATTTTTTAACATTTTAAGTTAGGTTGTTGTTGTTCCCTAAGCTGCCTGGCCAAACAGCCCCGAGTTCCTGAGGAAGGCCATGGCCACGATCGGGCTTTCCCACAGAGCTCTCATTGAGTGTAGATTGTGTTGTTGGCGTAATTGGTTGTGTGAGATGCAGTCTTCTATGATGTGTTTAATGGTATGGGGTGCTGTGTTACATCCCGGGCAGGCGTCGACAACGGAGTCATCCAGTCTCTTCTGATAGCTCAGGAGAGCTGGATGGTGTCCGCATCTCAGCCTGGCCAGGTGGACTCTGTCCTCGCGAGGGAGGGAGGATTCGGAAGGATGGATTTCGGGAGGTCGTGCATGCAGCTGCGTGTTGTCTGTGAGTGAGTGGATGGATTGGCGAGAGATATGAGTATGGATGTGCTTCTGGAAGTTAGTTCGGGGTGGACAGGGAGGGAGAGAGGACAATAATTGTGTGTGATACCGTGTGCTGGGTGTTGTTTTGATATTTCTTGGTGTCTGTGGGTGTGTTGCCATGTAGTTTAGTGGGTGGTCTTGGTTTGTGGAGGCTGCTGCCAGGAATTGAGTGCCTCTCATGTCCAGATGGTCTTTGACTTTGAGGATTTTGGTTTCTTGATGTAGGTGATCTGTGGGTGCAGTAGCTGTGCAGCCTGTAATGATCTTCAGGGCTTTGTTTTGAATAGTCTGTAAGGTCTTATGATGTGTTTCAGCTAGGTTAGAAGCCCAGGCTGGGCTTGCGTATTCCATCACTGATCTTATGTATTGTTTATATACTGTGGTGGTAGTTTCTTTGTTGTGTCCAAATTTTGTGTGAGCAAGTGACCTGAGGGCGTTAAGTCTGGGTGTCAGTTTCTTTTTAATGTTTGTGGTGTGCTGTGTGAATGTCATATGAGTATCATATGTTACTCCTAGGATTTTGGGTGTGTCTGTATGTGTTAGGTTAGGTTTTAGGTTAGATTAGGTTAGGTTAGGTTAGGTTAGACGTTGGTGTCATTTTGCAAAAGGGCACAGGTAATTTTACAAAAAGGCCAATATGCTGGACATTTTGCAAATGGGCCAGACATTATGTGTCATTTTACAAAAAGGCTAGGTTTTTGGTCATTTTGCAAAGCTCCCGGTCATTTCGCAAAAAGGAAACTTTTTCAAAAAGGCCTTAACATATACGTTCATCATACTGTACATATTGTACATGGGACTGGACTACTGGAGTTCTCGAAAAGGGGCTCCAATCCTGACGCAATATTTGATTTACAGTGTGCTGGCTTAATAATACAGACAGGTTAATAGCCTCTGAAGTCCTATTATAATTAACTAACATAATGTACAATGCATGGAGTAGCATTTTAGTCGTATATGTTCAGTATTTCTAAGCAATTATGCATGGATACGTAAGCCATTGTCAATATATCCAACTGTAGCTAACTACAATGCGAGTGTTTTCTTTTCATATGATTAGCTTGGCCTGTATACATTTAAAATGTAATAATATGGTTGCCATGCAATTGATTTGGATAAATGGAATAGTCGATATCCGTACAAGTAGAAACCAAGCAACATACAGTATATTTGTTGATAAATGATTCCAAAAAATATCAGGTAATCAGACACAAATATATATACAGTTTATACTGAATACTCTTATAACAATATGTCCTATGTAATATTTCGGACCTAATGTTATAAGAGTAGCCTATACAAGATATACTATTTTTGGTATTTGTTATCTATACATATATTCCCTACGGCACTGTGATTGACTTTTGAAAAACTTCGACTTAAACCAAATTGTAATGTGTGGATTACTCTATCTCGAGTATAGTCCCATGATTTGAAGACGCATATACCTTGGTCTACGACCCAAGATCGTATAATCCCAATTGCAGGTTTAACCTGCCCCGAAATCCGAGATTCAAACCACTGTTATAAATTCGGACCTAATAGTACCAGAGTAAGAGTCTACCATTGTACAGGCACTGGTCAGAAAATGTAATACAGTACTTGTTTTTTTTATGAAATACAACAATGACATTGTCACAGTATGTTCTATTGAAATATTAAGTGACAATAATTCACCTATATATGTATAGATATAATAGGCACAGAATAAAAACATGTATATCACCAATAACATGAACACATGCACATGCAACAGCACACGCAAAATATGTAGCATTTTAATACCATACTGTACACGAATATTTTGAAACACAGATAAATATTCGTGTTGTTCTTATCATGCATGCAACTTTTCATACTGTATTTACTTTGCCTTTATTTTCCTCCAGAATCTCCATATATAAACATGTAGTTGTTTACAAAATGCTTCCACCCTACCCCTGCCCACCCCCACCCCCTCTCATCCCGCCCGTCTCTCTCTCTCTCTAAACATTACACTATATATTTGTTGTTAGTCAAAATAATACATGCATAAATACATGTATACGGTAAAAAGCACAAGACCTACTTCTAACTAAATGTAATATGTTATTTACAATTATTTATATTTCCTATATATTTCCTCAGGGAAAGCCAATCGGCTTTCTGCAGACTCCCATTTTCTTATGTTCTTAAGTGGTAGAGATAACTGTCTATGAAGCAGTTCCTTAAGCCTTTGTACAATGATGGCAGCACCCTTCAACGTCTGAACTGTTATAGTGTTACAGGTGGGAGTCTCTGGTGGAAGTCGTAGGGAAGCCAGGTGGTTCACCCCCAGCATATTGGTGTTATAGAAGACCGTACCGTAAGTCCTCCAAAAGTAAAGTCTTGGTATTGCTTTCCTCTAACAGCAACTGCCAGCCCAGTAGTACTTTGTTTGCCTGAAAGTCCAAGAGGAAACACCACATGCATTACCATCCCATAATTCCAATACATCTTCTCAGGAGCATCACCAGGGCTGCCTTCGGAGGCCTATGGTGGGACTACAACCCACATAATTGTACAAGACTTGTATGCTCTTTGTCGATCTGTGTACATATTAATTTAGTCTAATACATTCCTTACTGTAGAGCCGCAATTTGGAATATTACCTAGCTTACCTAGTTGACATAACATGTTTTCAGCTACTTAAAACTTAGTCGCTAAACTGCATCCTACCTTACCCAGTAACGTTTGGCGCCATCTTCAAGTTTCCCTAACCGTACAGTACAATAAAGACTTGCCACAACACAGCTCCATCATGTCATCATTATGGCCGATGTTGGCATAGCGCTAACAGTGTCTCAACGAGACTCGATAAAGTCTCCCTGAAGCACTTGTACCTGGTGAATCTGCACCACACCAGCCTTAACCATGCTACTATGAGGCGGTGGGGTTGCTGCATCCCTACGCCAGAGAGAGAAATGACGACTTATGCCAGTGGGTTGTGATATACTGTATATATATATATATATATATATATATATATATATATATATATATATATATATATGTAATAATAATAATAATAATAATAATAGTAATATTTGTGTGTGTCGATTTATATATATCAATTCACACGTAAAATCGCGAAATTATTACTAAATATTGCTCATTTTCAACGAGCAACCACATTTCATAGGAATAACTTGTCATTATATGCAATGCTCGTGTTTACATTTCTATATTTCCAACTGTATTTTCATTTTCCTCTACTTTTCTTATACTATTTTCCCATTTAACCTATTTCTGCGTACCAATGCCTTTTTCATTAAAGAGGTGAAATATATTGTAATGATCCACTGTTACTTCTTGGATCATCCTACTACAATAGTTAGGCGTATATACTAAACCACGCAAGGATCAACTAATAAAGGATTGTATTACTACTTAATTGATATTTTTAGTTTATAAAATATCAGTGGGAGTTATGGTTAATTGATAACTTTCCAGAGGCCACTCTTTGGGTCAAATATTCTTCTTATTAAGGCAATAATAATGTCACCATATTGGATTGATTAACATCTTCAAGGAGATGATTCCATTGTTATTTCTTGTAGGTAGGCTGACTGTACATAGCAATAGTACGATCCCACATAGAGAACTCGGACATTCAAGTGGATGTCCGCCGTATGTAGCTCTGCTGAGATGAGCTGAGCTGGTACAAGGCAATCAGGTGAGCCTAATTATTCCATTGAGCACCAGACAAAAGTATAATTTCTGTCTGTGATACACAAAACACAGGTACTAAAAGTATCCCACATGAAAGGCCTAAGGATACCCTGGTGGCAGTCATTGTGCAGCATTAGGTATGTACCAGCCAACGACTGCCAGGTAGAGATAACCTCGGTCAACATCCAGCACACATCAACACACCTAAGCCACAACAACAGGAAGGATATGAAATGTAATTACTACTGCTGTCACCCTCAGTAGTCTCAACATGCAGTAGATGAAGCTGGCAGCCAACCCCTGGTGCAAACCACACAACCACATTATTCCACCAAAGCAAAACTTATAACAAGTATTTGCTTATCATTTATCTATAAACATGTGTTGTTGTTTTTTTCTTTTTCTTTTGGTGTGCTCAAAAAGGTAATATTAATTATTTGCTAATAACAGTTTTACCTGTTAAAATGTGCCATATATGTAAATATTGTCTATGGATCTTAGAATACTAGGCCTAATAATGATTAGGAAAGTGTGAGAGAGAGAGAGAGTTTGTGAGTGAAAAGTGAAGGGTTGTGAACTAAATCAAGGCAATAAATTACCTTCATTACTATTTAAACGGTAACAACTACAGTATTGTCATAATACTACTTCCTTCCATAACATTCAACAGCGCGCCACCTTCAAGAGTGTTCACAGTATAATAATTATAAAAATGCTAATGTTGGACAGTCATTCATATAATGCCTACAGTTTCTCTATTAATTAACACATTACGAGCGGGCCCGTAAGGAATTTCTACTACCCGCCAAGCGGGTGGTTTTACCCTAAATGGCCTTGTTTCCGTGCTGTTTTTCATGCATAAACAAGAGCCAGAGCGTAATACAATTATGTATCCCTGAAAGGGCGTTAATTCAGCTTTCCAATGACACCAGAACCATCCTCCTACGACCACACGTTCTCTTGCAACGATCGTGCAGGATAAAGGAAAAATCCCTAAAATACGGTAATTTCTTGACATAATACCCTATGTAGTGAGGGAGGGAGGGTAGATGTGTGTGGAGTAAACGTCAGTAGGCCTGCGGGACCCGTGGCGAACGGTCGGAGCCCGACCGATTTTAAGACGCATGCCCCATCAGTTTAGTACATTTTAAGACATTGCTGGCATATACTGTAGGTGTTGATTTTTTCCTGGCGAGCAATAGCAAGCCTGTAACTTAAGAGGAACAGTCTGCAGACGTGACATTTTTCTACAGACAAATCTAAAATCTTGAAGGGGGTCTTGGCGATATTTGCTGAAACTTTTTGGAGGTATTGGGAAAAAAAGAAAACATTTAGTAAACAGACAAATAAATGAACAAATAAATACACATTTCCCCTTAACCATGTGCACCAATGCGTGGCAACCACCGGTGCATGAACAAGATGCAGACGATACTAAAATGGGGAGATCAATTGATTCAGATAGCGATATAGAGTGCCTCCAAAGGGATCTAGATACCTTACATGAATGGTCAGTAAATTGGCAGATGAAGTTTAACATTGACAAATGCAAGGTATTAAAGATAGGGAAGATGCATACAAATGTTAAATATAAACTAGCTAATTTAGAATTAGAAAATTCAGACTGTGAGAAAGTTCTAGGTGTGTTTGTTAGCAATGATTTGAAGCCTAGAAAACAGTGTATAAGCGTTCGTAATAAGGCAAACAGGATTCTCGGGTTCATCTCTAGGAGTGTGAGTACCAGAACTGCTGATGTTATCTTAAAACTTTACTTGTCATTAGTGAGACCCCATATGGATTATGCTGTCCAATTTTGGTGTCCTTATTACAGAATGGACATAGATTCATTGGAGAGAGTACAGCGTAGAATGACAAAAATGATCCATAATATTAGAAATCTTTCGTATGAAGAAAGGTTGAAGAAATTAGGTTTACATTCGTTAGAGAGACGCAGAGTTAGAGGGGATATGATAGAGGTGTTCAAGTGGGTTAGTGGGATTAACAAAGGGGACATGACAAATGTACTAAAGCTCAGTGATAGCGAAATAACTCGTACCAATGGTTTCAAATTAGATAAATTTCGTTTCAGAAAAGATATAGGCAAATATTGGTTTGGTAACAGAGTTGTAGGTGGGTGGAATGGACTACCAAGTGCTATAGTGGGGTCTAAAATGGTAGGGAGCTTTAAGATAAAATTGGATAAGCATATGGACGAGAAGGGTTGGGTGTGAAGCGGGATCAGCCGGGTTGGGCCAATCAGCACTCTGCATACCCCCATAATCCTGCGTTAATCTCTAACCGTTTTGGTAAGATGATCCTCAGGGTATTAGAGTGTTGAGCCTATAATTGGGCTTTGTAATTTAACTGGGGTTGTGTGGGACAGGGATCTGCCTTGCTTAGGCCAATCGGCTTTCTGCAGACTCCCATTTTCTTATGTTCTTATGTTCTTAAGATGGATATACCATAACATGATATACATACAAGGAGGCACCAATAATGTAGTTATCTTATGGTGGCAGGGAAACACACAACATCCATGCATAATAAACAAACACATGTCAGAAGGCGCTCATTCGCGGAACGTGTTAACCGCCACCTCTGGCAAAACCCGTTATATTATCGCATTATATTGCCACATCCTTCCCGAATCTGGAGCCGTGGTAGGGAGCTATATATGAGAATGTCAACATGGTTGAAAATTGCATAAAGTACGACGCACTTTCGTCCGTGGTGACAGGGCGTTTGCTTAGCCCTAGTTTCTGCATCGCATAGGGTGATACGAACCACCCAGGTGGCGTGTGTTCAGCCAGCCAATGACAGCCCGGCTATGGTACCGCGTGGGCGCCAGCTCAGCCACTCACGGTGCGCGTTGCTCTCTGTTCTCCCGCCACAATACAGTCTAGCTCAGCTCTCACGCCGTACGGATCATTTACCTCGCAGCTGGTGTTGTTTTTGTGCCATTTTGATCGTGTTGCAGTGCTTCCCTGAACAATGAGTGATAGTGAGAGTGAGAGTGATAGTGGGAGCCCACCCCCACCTATAAAAAAGAGGTGTAACCCGGACAATTGGTCTGAAATAATCGCCAGGAACAAGAGAAATTCTGGGAAGGAATATGTCAGCCGCCAAACAGGAAATACAGTGAATGCTAGAGTTATTGGACCGCCTTGCAATGATGGATGCTACGATGAAATTGCTGAACCTATCCGCCAAGCAATCCACAATAACTTCTGGCAAACTGGAGATTGGTTAGTCCAGAATACCTTCATTCAGAAACACGTTCTGTCAGTGCCAGTGAAACGACGAAGAAAGCCTGCCGACATCAACAACCCTGGTCCCCATCGGTCATGCACCCGCAAATTTACTCTCTTCTACCAGTCTACAACTTATAATGTTTGCAAGACAGCCTTCATCAACATTTTAGCCATAGGTAGGACAAGATTAGAGAATGCCCTGACCCATGTGAGTGACACTGGTACACCGAAGAGAGACGGCCGCGGGCAACACAAGAACCGTGTCACCATTGCAGGTCCTGATGCAAAGCGTGTGCACAAACACATTGCATCATTCCCCAGCGTTACCAGCCATTATAGCAGAGCCAAATCGCCCAATTTGCGGTACCTAGAGACATCGTTTAGTTTAAGCCGGATGTACCACCTGTATTCTACCTAGATGGCTGAGAATTATCCTAACAACACCGTAGTCAAGGAAAGTTTTTACCGGAAAGTTTTCAAAAGTAAAGAACTCTCCTTCTCACCACCAAATACTGATACTTGCTCGACCTGTGACCTAGCTAAGAACACTTTGAAACATGCCAGTAATGACGCAGAGAAGGCAACCTTGCAGGGTGAACTTGATGAACATCTGGCGGTGGCACGGCAGGCACAAACACTTATGAAGACTCTGGGGCAGGACAGGGACGATGATACTCGTGTCATAGCCTTGGACCTCCAACAGACACAGCCAATACCTCGTCTCACCACTAATGCTGCCTACTATAAGAAGAAAGTCTGGCTTTACAATTTATACATTTACAACCTCAAGACCGGTGAAAACCAGTTCTTCGTGTGGGATGAGGTGACAGGTGGGCGTGGCTCAGTCGAGGTGGGTTCGTGCATCAAAAAGTGGATCGAGAATGAAGTACTGCTTCATGGTGATTTTGCCAAGCTTATACTATTCAGTGACAATTGTGGTGGACAGAATAAGAACATTAATATCATGCTCTGCCATCTTTACGAACTGCACAGTCGCCGTCTTCAGGAAGTGGTCCATTATTTCCTCATCCCAGGACATAGTTACATGGCGTGTGACAGGGACCATAGAAAAGCGCTTCAGGGTTGAGGGGAACATCTATGATTTTGAACACTATATCAAGGTGATTGAGCGTGCGGTCCACGCAGGTAACAAGGTCATTCCCATGGTGAGAGAGGACTTTCTAAACTTAGACCTGTTGCAAAGTGTCATAACACACCGTACACCAGCCAAGCCACTCCTATTCTCTGAATGTCGCCGATTCTGCTTTACTCTGCAATATAGGGATGGGTATCAGCTGTCTCGAGGCTACGAGGGGCCTCTGCATTGTCTCAGGCTTATGCCAGGTAAAGCCAAGTATGCTCCATCGGCCTTTAATCTGTCACGAGTGCCACTTACCCCCAGCTGCCATCAAACTTCAAGCTGACAAACTCCAAGCCGTCCTAGACCTGCTATCCTACATTCCGCCAATCGACTCGGAGTATTACCAGGAACTTTTTCGTATGCAGAGGGACCTCAGTAGAGCAGCTAGACCAGCATTGGACAACAACTCTGACTCCTCTGATATTGATGACAACCTGCAAGAGTATGCAGATGATAGTGACAGTGATAGCGACACTGCCTGACTACTCGGTGAGTATGAATATATAAATGTAACAATAGAATAGAGTAATAATGCATTTTAGTAAGGTAAAATTGTTAAACAATAGCAATCTTTACACAAGAACATTATAGTAACTAGCCATCAAATTCCTTCCTTAGATTTGTAAAATCATGTCCTTCCCAAGCTGAATAAAACATCCCAAATTAATTAATTAACAGTAATACTAGCTTACTTTCTATAATATTAATATCAATAACATTAAAGTAGCAAAATTATTACTCTATTCTTGTGTTTTACTTATTCATTATTATTCACCATGTCTTCCTCCATTTTCTAATCTTTATTATCGCTTATTAATTTTATAAAATTATGTTTCTATTATCTTACCCTACTCTTCCATGTCTTATTATTATTCACTGATAATATTATTTATGTTTTATTGTTATACATTTGCTTTTTCTCAACGTTTCTACAGTATTGAATTGATATGGGGTTATAAAATCATGGGATTATTTCATTCACACTCACGTTACTATTAATTACAAGCAATTTTTTTTTTTTTTTTGTGGTACATGGCTAGATACTATTTTCCGAACATTTTGATAACACTGTCACCTCTCTCCTTAATCGGGTCTAATAGTTACAGCTTTTTATAAGTCGGCAAACTTCAGACGCGATTTACTCCTTTTTTTATTTTGGGTAGTTATCATGTTCTGCGATAAATTACAAGCAATTTATTATTATTTTTTTTTTTGTGGTACGTGGCTAAATACTATTTTCCGAACATTTTGATAACACTGTCACCTCTCTCCTTAATCGGGTCTGATAGTTACAGCTTTTTATAAGTCGCCAAACTTCAGACCCGATTTACTCCGTTTTTTATTTTGGGCGGTTAACACGTTCCCCGAATGAGCGCCTCTTAATAATAAATAATAAATTAAATTTAAAGTCAGAATTAAAAATAAATTAATAAAATAATAATAATAATAATTCTCTATGCCTAACTCATCAACAAATGTAATAATAATAACAATAATAATAATAATAATAATAATAATAATAATAATAATACAAATAACAATGATGATTATAATAATAATATCAATAATAATAATAACAATTGTAGTACTTATTTTCTTATTCCAATATATAGTACTACGGTGGGGGATAATTCGACAGTCATTTAGAGGTTCGTATACTTTATTTAACAAAACTTACTACTACCCTAGTAACTATTTCTCTGTTCGGGTCGAAATGAGTTCAAGACACAGATTGAATATTTCCGTCGACCCACTTTAGGTTGTACATTGGAACTCTAGAGCTCCCGTTACAACCTATTTGGATTCCCGCTATTCAGGTATTGACTCACTTCGACTTTGATCCAAAGTCACGTTACTAGTCTCTAAAATAATATAGCTTTACCGGGCCCTGATGTGTCTACTCCAGAGACCAGGGCATCTAACCTTTATGTCCCTATATAGAACAAGAGATTTATTCTTAACTAAACTCCAAAATAAGATAACTTTACCGGGCCCTACTGTGTCTTCTCAGAGACCAGGGCGTTACTGCCTCTGACACTTTTAGATTCTATATTCTCTTAACCCTATACAATATATCTACTCATGGACGGAAATATTGTACAGCCCAGACTAGAGCCAGGCATTCCTTTTTAGTAACTCTGTAATTCTGTTCACCCTTATTCAGCGTCCGGCTAGCGCACGCTACTATGCCTTCTTTCCCATCCACTTTCTGGGCTAATACGGCCCCTAGTCCTTCATCGGAAGCATCGGTGTATAGTTGAAACGGCTTGGTAAAATCCGGATGGCAAACTATTGGGTTAGAGGTTAATTTTTGTTTCAGTTGATCGAAAACTGTCTGGCAACTCTTATCCCAGTCAAACGTCCAGTCTCTTAGTCATGGGTCGAGCAATTTTAGAGAAGTTTGGTATGAACCTCCGATAATAGGACGCCATTCCCAGAAATGCTCGGATCTCCTTGACAGTGGAAGTAGGTGAAGTTTCTGCAATAGATTTCACTTTAAGGGGGTCGGGTTAGATACCTTTTCTTGAAACTACATGCCCTAGGTATGCCACCTCGCGGGCCCCTAATTGACATTTGGAAGGCTTTAATTTAAGTCTCGCCTTCCTGATCCTCTCTAATACTTCTTGTAATCGATGGATATGTTCTTCCTAACTATTTGAAAAAATTATAATATCATCCAGGTAATCTAAGCTAGTTCTCCATGTTAATCCCCTCAGTACTTCGTTCATGACTCTAGTAAAACTGGCTGGTCCATTACAAACTCCGAAGGGCAAGATCGTGAATTGATAGAGTTTGCCTTCGCTCGTGGCAAATGTGGTGGGGGGATGGATGCTCAAGGTCACCATGCCTTGTCATGTAATTACAACGCAGGCCGCCTGCCAAGACACTCTGCACTAAATGATGTCATAAAACGGGCCCTGCAGAGTGCTAACCGTGCATCAATCCTCGAACCACATGTACTTCACAGAGAAGACGGCAAACGGCCAGATGGGATGACCACTTTCCCTTACAAGAATGGCCGGTGCCTCGTGTGGGATGCCACATGTGTTGACACTTTCTCCACAACCAACATCGCCAGAAACGCCGACGAAGCAGGTGAAGCCGCCCGGATAGCAGAAAATAAAAAGCGAGAAAAATATCAAGCCATCGCCAGAAATCATCAGTTCGAGCCCCTGGTATTCGAAACTTCAGGAGTCTTCGGCCCTACCACCCTTAAGATGGTGAATGAAATAGGCCGTAAAATCAGAGAAGTTTCAGGAGAACCCCGGGAAACCCTCTGGCTCAAGCAAAGACTAGGGATGGCTATCCTCTGGGGCAATGCCACCAGCGTTATTAGCTCAGTTCGACAGGACTGGGTCATGCCACTGTGTGAGGCCCGGGCAGGAGTGGTGTATCCGTAGTCTTTCCACAGTAGGGTAAAACAAAACATAAACTTTATTTGTATGTAACATGTGTGATGCACATAAATAAAAGGGGATGTGTCGGATGGTTGAAAGCCACAGTTGCTCGCGCGTTTGGGGCTAGCAACACATATTATGAAAAACATGTATCCTCCTTCATTCACTGTCCCCCCCATCACTCACTCAACCCCACAATTTGCCGGAGGATAACAGGTTTTTCACAATACATTGACGGAGGTCTTTAAAAAAAAAAAAAAAAAAAAAAATCTCCTGGTCCTCTGACCTAACCGGTACTTACCAGTATCCACTTTGTAGGTCTAGGGTAGAAAACCATGTTGACCCATTTAGTGATTCTAGCGAGTCATCAATACAAGGTAGGGGTTGTGCATTTTTTATGGTGACATCATTTAATTTTATATATTCTACACAGAACCGAGTGGACCCATCTTTTTTTTTTACCAGGACTACTGGGGCTGTAGGATTCTACTACTATTCCTTGCTTGATCATCTCTACTTGTTCCTTTTCCTTCTGTCTCATAATGGGATTTTGTTGCCTATAAGGTTGTCTAATAGGGGGTCCTTGAGTATGTATCTCGTGGGTGTGTCGGGTTCGGGCTGATCCGTGGTCCTCTTCATTTTGAGCAAACACATCTTGGTAAGTCCAGAGCAATTCATGTGAGGTAGTGGCTTGATCTGACGTTAATTGTTTCGGGATCTCAGGTAAGTTAACTGGTCCGTTAGTTCCAACAGTGGTGGGATGCGCGGGTGTAACTTGTCCTAACAGTTTCCCTTTTTGATAATTAATCATGTCATCGCCAAAGTTAGCCAGAACTAATTTCCTCTGATCGGTAGTAATAAAGGTGGGAGATAATTTCACTTGATTTTGTGCTTCAGGTTCAAAAATCCCGGCAGTCATTCCCTGAGATTTAGGAATTTCTATCATTCTCCAAGATCTAGGGGAAGTAGAGAGTTTCCCTATGGTAGCTACTATTTGAGGTCGTAGGGTGGTCGTCGTGTCTTTCGGCCCGCACTGTATAGTTACTCCCAACTGACTCATGAGATCTATTCCCAGATATCCATCGACTCCTCCGCTATTAGACTTTCCTGATAGAACACAAAAATTGGTGGTGAATTTAATTCCCTTCCATTGTACCACCACCGTATTAGTTCTCTCTAGAATCGTCAATGGTTGACCACCGGCTCCTGAAAACTGAATATTAGTTTGATTTAATGGCCCTATTTCTTTCTGACTATTCCTCACAAAATTCTCCAGCAGACAACTTCGGTTGGCCCCTGTATCAATTAACATGTTTGCGGCTTTCCCATTTATTACTATGGTTTCACAAGGCGTTTGTCTCTCTAGTATATTGACCTCACTATATCGCCCTTTTATGTGAGGTTTAACCCTCCTGGCCCGGTTGTCATTTTAAAATGACACCACGAACTAAGGGCAGGAGCCCGGGTGTCATTTTAAAGTCTGTAAGCTTGAAAGCCTATTCAGCTTGGTCTGAACGCTGTGCGTCCAACGCATGTAAGCAAAGCCAATCGTTGCGTCACCGCACCTCCGAAAACAAGAAGGAGAAGACTCTTTTGTTATTGTACGTCTGTATGTCGTTGTTTCAGTTGTGAAAATATCGTCATATTGCTAACATCGCCTGCAAGTGCTCTCCACTGAAATCGTCATCACAACTGAACCAGTTGACATAGAGAGCTCTACTCAACGCCAGTCTACAGATTGGAAACCGCACTACATTTATAGATGCGTGGGAAATTTCTAGCAGTTAAACTAAACAAAAATACGGTAGCCTAGGCCTAGACGTTTTTCGGCCAGATCGCCCGGGTAGCCCACACTGTCATTTTGAGAGCCTGCCCGGGCCAGGAGGGTTAAAGGAAAATGTTCTCCCTCTTCCGGCATTGTGATTTTTGGCTGGATTTCTGTCTCCCTGTATTCTACTGGAAGCATTCCTCCCTGGATTAGATCTGTCACCCTTGGTAGGGGTCGATCATTTGGAGGTGTGGGCCTTGAGTTAAATATAGGTGTTGGGGTTTGGGGACAGTTGGAACAGTTTCTAGCTAGGTGTCCGGTTTGTCTGCATATAAAGAATCGGATCATTGTTCTCTGATACACTTTGTTTGGGTTCTCCTCCTCCCCTTTCTTTTTCTCCTCTCTTAACTCTCTGGCCTCCATTATTTTCTTGATCACCTCCATAGTTCCTTAGTGGTAGTCACTTCATGGATAATGCAGTGCCTTCTAACTTCCACAGGACATGCTTGGATCATAATCTCTCTAATCTCTGTTTCCTGACTCTCTTGGTCCATATGTGGGTACGCAAGTTTGACGTTTTTCGTGATCTCCCTCCTCTGGGCTCTCACGTTCTGGCCGTCTAGTTTCATACTCTTTAGTTTGTCTCTGGCCTTCCTTGTGGAGGTTTCTCGACCAAACTCTTCAATTAGAGCATTCCTAACTTCTGCCCATGACACTAGTCCGTGTAGACGTACTCTTACATCGTTCAGGGCCTTGCCTAAGTGTGCCTTTCCATAGATCTTCTTTCCATCTTCTCCTACGTCAAGTAGCGTGAACTGACATTCTAACTATTCGATCCATAACTCGATTTCTTCTTTCCCCTCTTCCCATCATCTGAACGGTAATACTGCCGTCATTATGTCTGATCTGTTAGATAAATAAACTCAATCTAAACAATTTGTCGAATCCCACCGCTTGCCACCAAAATGTAATACTTTTTTTCTAATTCCAAATATACTACTACGGTGGGGGATAATTTGACAGTCATTTAGAGGTTCGTATACTTTATTTAACAAAACTTACTACTACCCTAGTAAATATTTCTCTGTTCGGGTCGAAATTAATTCAAGACACAGATTGAATATTTTTGTCGACCCACTATAGGTTGTACATTGGAACTCTAGAGCTCCCGTTACAACCTATTTGGATTCCCGCTATTCAGGCATTGAATCACTTCGACTTCGATCCAAAGTCATGTTACTAGTCTCTAAAATAATATAGTTTTACCGGGCCCTGATGTGTCTACTCCATAGATCAGGGCATTAATAAATCTAACCTTTATGTCCCTATATAGAACAATAGATTTATTCTTAACTAAACTCCAAAATAAGATAACTTTACCGGGCCCTACTGTGTCTTCTCAGAGACCAGGGCGTTACTACCTCTGACAATTTTAGATTCTATATTATCTTAACCCTATACAATATATCTACTCAAACGACCAGGGCGTTACTACACTCTTAGATTATATGTTCTCTTAACCCTGTTACCAATAAATTATATGTTACATATATCACCTATTCAATTATAAAACTCAGTAAATGACTTAATATGATCAGTACCTCAAACCCCTACGAGAACAAGATTCACCACTTTAATCCTCTACATAGATTCTATGATTACATTATTATCCTGGACTTAATGCTCGTAACGCTTACCACGAAACTGATCGAATATTCCTTCAAACAATATAATTGATGTTTCCTTGATAACAAAAGATTTCATAGATCATACGGACTAGTGTCCTCCCTACCTGTTTCTCAAACTAAAGCTAATCTAATTGCAACTATTCCTTATTTCCCCTGAGCCTTACAGTTGCTTATCTATTTAAGAATTTCCCCCTCTTACTTTAATGTTAAGCCACTGAGTCCCAGGCAATTTATTATAAATGTACACTCCAGGCCCAACAGGTTGTAATTTGTTTTTCTTTTCAGAAAACACCTGGAATGGGCTAGAAATGAAGGAAAAACCACAACAATCCGATCCCCTAGGTCATTAAGGGGTCCTAAGGGGCGTCCGAAAGTCGGAATTAACATGGGGAAATGAGTAGGCAAAAATAGGTTTTTGCGCGCTCACGCGCACGCGGATGGACTTGAGAGTTTTCAACCATCGGCATTGTTGCATGGGATACTTACACAGTTCCCATACAAATCTGAGCCCTATAGGTGCCATAGGACCGGAGTAATTAAGCGCGACGCACCTTATGTGACGCTGGGGTTTAGCGTTACATACATTGTTGACACATACGCTGTGGTGATGGGATTCTGTGGGTTATTATCTAGTTGCTGTCCTATCAGATCCTATACTATTGATAGTTAATCGGCATGGAGCCTTCTCTATCAAGAATAACTATTATCCTATTAACACATCATCTTTTTATTTATATACATAAGTCTAGTATCTTTCTCTTTAGTTTGTCCTATAAGAACACATCAATTATTATGTATGGAATCACTAGGTTAGTCAAGCATTTTCTTTCTCGTTTGTACCCACTATGGGTCCTATAAAAAACTATGTAGTCCTGCTAGGTGTTTACTGGAACAATTTCACTACCTCAGAGCTGGCCAATAGCTCAACTGGAAATCTTCGCTCCCATCTACTATCTGCCGTCCCTCTTGAACCGCTTGGCTGTAGGTATGCAAGCCAGCGATGTGACGACAGGCGGCTGGATACTGAAGATGTATCCGCCTAGTAGGGGAGAGCGATGCTAGACCCGAGGTGGGCTTTACTAGAACAAGTGATGACGGCTGGGAGGCTGGAATAAGTGGATCCGAGTTCCCATTAGTGCCCAAGCGAGCATGGGCGGGGGGGGGGGGGGGGGGACAGTTGCCCGCCTCCCCCCCCGTGGATATTCAATGTGCTTGGAATTTCACTATAGGGCAAAATATATTTCTTGACTGCAATTCATAATATATTTCAAGCCATAGTCAAAGAAGATTTCTCCAAAGCTGTATTTGTTCACTGTGCATAACACAGGCTTAATTTGGTGGTGAACGACCTGAACTCTGTTGCAATGATACGTAACACAATCGGCACAGTGAAGGCGATTATCACCTTCTTTCGTGAGAGTCCCAACGTCGCCAACCGCTACCAAACATTCCTCTTCTCTGTGAAACAAGATGGAGTGCTAAGTACCAGAGCATTAGGATTTTCAGTACCAACTTCAAGAAAATTCATCAACGGTTGGTTGAGCTTTATTCATGGTCTACAAGAAATACATCTCAATCAGCATAACAGCTGCAATGCGCTTCAGGAAATTCAACTTTCGTCGTTTGCTTAGTTATTATCGCCAAGTACACTGCCATGTTGGAGCCAGTGACACAAGCCCTAAAAGACATACACCTTGATATACTCAAGGTACATAAACACATAGAAGAACTGATAAGCTTATTTGAAGATCAAAGGGAAAAGGCAGAAGAAATCTTCAGAGATGACATTCTACCTGAAATTCTGGACATATGTGATCCACCAGGATTCGAACCCGGGTTATCACACAGAGATTTTTAGACACCTTATCCATTACACCACCTAGACGGGCCAACTATCAGAGCAAGACAGCCAACTCGGCTGAGCCGAGGAGTACTTTCGAGCATCAGTGTTCATTCCGTACCTGGATTCCCTGATAAAATAGTTGAAAACTCAATTTCCAACAGGCGAACATCACCTAATGTTGTTATCTCTACACCCTCGTCTAATGACACAGCTGAATCGTTCAGTTTTCAAGGACCGCATGAGCAAGGTAAGTTATAGTTGAGTAAAATTCGCTCAATGGCTCAGTCTATAGTCTTAAGGGACTGTGTGGGGTGGGGTGGGACCTGGGAACGGGGTGGGGAGGGATGGGGCCGGTGTGAGGTGCTAGAGTGACACCGTGACAGAGTGACAGGTTAAAACAGCTCATATGCCTTATATATAACCAAAATCAGTTAAATCACGACTGTATTTCGATATATCGTTAGCGAGCATAACCTACCTCTACTTACAAAATACTAATGCAGAAAATAACTATAAATATCAATAATTTGGTGGGATAAAGTATATAATGTACTTATAGAAGGTAACGGCTCCCGGGGCGCTAACCACGATTCTATTTCGGTTGATTTTTACTTAATGTTATTGCATTTACTAACTTAACCTAACCAAACTAACAGAATACAATAACATTAAGTAAAATATATCGAAATACAGTCGTGATTTAACTGATTTTGGTTATATATAAGGTATATGGGCTGTTTTAACCTGTCACTCTGGCACAATGTCACTCTAGCACCTCACACCGGCCTGGCCTAACAGTTTCACTGAATGACACACAATAAATTAAAAGCGAGTTACTGTATTATAGCAAAGTAGGAAAACAAAGCCAGATTTATAGAGGCTGTCATAGAACGCTTTTTTTTTTTTTTTTTTTTTTTAAGAGACAATGAACGGAGGAAGGAAAAACACAGATAAAACAAAAAGGTCCATGTGCCTAAAGGCATCCTCCATTCATAAAATGTTTGTAACAACTGGATTTAAACATTTGTAGATTGTAAGTTTGTGGAAAGCAATTCGAGGGAAGTGAATTCCAAAGAGTAGTAGCTCTGGGGATAAATGAATTCTGATAAGCAGAAGTTCTGCATTGTGGAGGAGAAAGTGTAAATTCATGGGCGCTCTCAGCTGCCCTAGTTCTACGGGGAAAGATGTGGAGAGGCGGCACAATTGAAGCAAGTTCCTCGGAACAATTGCTGTGAAAATATCTGTAGAATAATGCAAGGGATGCAACGTTTCTTCGTATGGATAATGTAGGAAGGTCCTGTGTGATTGCAGGGTTATTGATTAATCTAATAGCTTTATTTTGAATTTTGTCCAACTGCCTCAATGCAACCACTCCACTTCCACCCCACAGAGGTGAACAGTAATCCATCTGAGAACGCACATGACTTTTATATATCACGGCCAACTGCTCGTCAGTGAAGAATTCTCGAACTC
Source organism: Paralithodes platypus (assembly GCA_032716605.1). Lineage (NCBI taxonomy): Eukaryota > Metazoa > Arthropoda > Malacostraca > Decapoda > Lithodidae > Paralithodes > Paralithodes platypus. The sequence goes on along the minus strand of CM064531.1, from coordinate 35,369,370 downwards.
TGTACAGGAGTCCCAGTTTTTTAGAGGCATTCTTAGCAATGCTTCTAACATAATGTGTCCAGCTCAAGTTAGTAGTTAATGTTACACCGAGAATGTCAATACTAGGGGAAGTGGGAATATTTACATCATTAAAAAATATATGGGAGTCAGTGAGATTCTGTCGGTTAGAAAATTGAATGTACTTGGTTTTCTGTGCATTAAAGGAAACTAGATTCTTTTGTCCCCATCCATTAATTCTAGAAAGGTCCTGGTTCAGAGAAATTGCAGTGTTTATTTTTGAATTTATAAGATCGGGTTGGGTGAAAGAATTGGTAAATGTGAAGGAACTGTGGAGTGTTGAGTCATCTGCGTAGGAATGTATTGGATTATGAGTGGTAGATATGAGATCATTGATATGAATGAGGAACAGAATTGGGGCCAAAACTGATCCCTGGGGAACACCAGCATTTATTGAGTGAAATTGAGAATAAAGGCCATCTACCATTACACGTATTTTTCTGTTATGAAGATAAGAAGAAATTAGTGGAACTAATGATGCAAGGCCGTAGTGTGACATCTTCGACAATAAGGATTGATGCCAGACTCTATCAAATGCCTTTGATATATCCAGTGCTATTGTATGTGTTTCACCATGTTGGTCTGTAGCTTGGTAGCTTTGTAGCTTTGGTCGTGACAGTCACCGACTTCAGTTTCTTTTCAAGTAGTTCAAGTATTACTTAGTATTACAAGTAAACTTAATAGTCCACTGTCCTATTACCTAATTTGTAATTCCGTTCTTGTTATTATGAATTTATGCCCATATCAATAAAAAATGTGAACATATTTTGTTCATCGAGGCAAGGAATAATTTATACAATGCTTAAAATATATATTTGCAGATAGCCTAATACCTCTTTCAGACATATATGATGCTACCGCGTCATATGGCCGAGTGCGCCAAAAACTCATATGACGCTAGTGCATCATATGGACTTATCTTCATGGCTCGCTAATAAGTTATATGACGCTCTAGCGTCATATGGAGCTCAGTAAGTCCGATAAGTTAGCTTACGATAAAACCGTTGGTGGTAACCTCAGCCACCTCCGATAATTCTAACGGCCGCAGTGTTGTTGTGAGTGTAGTGCGAGGCGGCGGCAAGGATACCGGGCTCCAGCCTCCTCGGACTTATTGGAACATAATATGTCTGAGGGGGTTAAACAGTGATTTATCATCCAAAACTAATTTACACATGCAAATGTACAGACATATGTAATCCTAAGTCCACAATCTAAATATTTTAGAACTTCCCCGGATTACAGTATATTATCCTTGCATTAGATTTGATTAAATGAATGGCGAAACGCATGTTTATGATTGGTAGCCTACATGATCACCACCAGAAATATTGTAGACATATATGGGATTTTTTTTATAGTCAGGGTTCTAAAAAATATTGGCTTTGCCCCCACCCCCTGAAAAAATTCAGCCTATGCAAGCTAGAGAGAATGTGGGTTGCAAGAAGTTAGCCCAGTGGCACCCGAGAGGTGAATGACCCAGGCAACCTCCCCTACCCCCTTGATATAGTCCCGCCTCCCGCTCTCCGGCGCTGTGAATGACTGAGCTGTCCGCTCGGCCGTGCAACATTCTGGCCGCGCGCTTTGAATATTCATACCCTTCGCCTCCACTCTTCTCTCTTCATAATACGTTCCTGGAAGCTGGTTGCGAATGTCTTTTAGTGGCTTACGGGAGTATAGGGCTGGCACTGATGCATTATACCCATGGCAACCAGAGGAAACGGCCTGTGAAGAGAGCGAGAGCGAGTTTAAATGCGAAGCGGTACGTGTAGCGTTCAGCTCCAAAATTGGAGGCTTCGGCCGGGAGGGCGTGGCATGTTTACTTGGTGGGCCCGGAATGTCAAACTCAGCTGGCTTAAAGGGAAGGTTAAAGGGAGCGCAGTGCTTGGCGGATGGCCTTTTTACCTTAACAATAATAATAATAATATTAGTAATGGTAATAATTATCATAAAAATAATAATAATAATAATAAAGTAGGTGTGCAGTTTTCGCATTACCCCCCCCCCCCAAAAAAAAAGGCGTACGCAACTCTGCGACCTAGAATTCTGCAAATAGTATTGAATCGCTTAGGTTCATATACAGTATATATATAGATATACATACTAAATGTTTTTTTATACTCACAGCGGGACTTGAACCACCGACAGTCAGAACAAGTGCCCATACTTTAATCCACTATACCACAGTGTGTGCGTGATAGAGGATACTTGTGTGTAGTGGATTAAAGCATGGACACTTGTCCTAACTGTTGGTGGTTCATTTCTGCCTGGGAGTATATATATATATATAATTACATTTATGATCACATTCAATCTTAACCATTGGAATATTTATCTATAATAAGGCCAGTGTAACACTATTTTGTAGCATTTTGAATATGGTGTAATTCAAATTTAAAATATATATAAGAAAGAAATAGTGACCATAATCTGTGACCTTCAACATTCACCTTGACCTTGAATAACAAAAACACAATATTTGGACAATCGTTGCATTGACCAACCAAATTTGCCAACAAAATTTGGTGATGATCCGTAACCCGTTCAGTACAGTTCGGTCGGTTTAATTTCATACTGGATATTAAGACGATTTTATTTAGTTTATGAAGGGCCTCCATAAAATTAGCAGGCTTTCAACTATCTTAATTAACCCTTTTTACTACCACAGATCCTTCATAAGCTCCACAAAATCATCAAATTATAGCTAATATACAATACAAATGACGTCACCGGTACACAAAGGGTTAAACAGTTTAGGAAGAGTTTAAAGACAATTATTAACACTCTTCTTTTGTTCTTTGTCCTTGACCTTTAACCTTAAGTATTATATATACGGTATATGATTGAAATATATGTAATTTAAGTAAAATGCAACTAACAGTCGTCAGCTTATTGAAAATTGAGTATTTGTTTATGATGAAGGTTAACTTTTGACCTTGGCCTGTGACCTAAACCTTTATGTACGATTATATTTTTGTTTGCTTTGATGTAACCCTAGACAACCAAATAAGAGTGTACAATTTCATTAAGGATCATCAATTAGTTTCAGAGGTATTAAAGGAATAGTTGACCTTGACATTTGACCTTCATCTTGACCTTCATGATGTCTGAAAATTTAACATTTTAATTTTCCCTTAAAGCACAACTGTCTCAACGAATGTTGTTAAGTTTACATGAATAGTAAAGAAATTAGCATATTAACCTTATATTTGGCATTGACCTGCGACCTTGACCTATCAAACGGAATTTAATTTTGTATGAACTTGGTCTAGGCATTCTGAATATGCATGATATGCCTAACGAGAATCTTACATTATATAGGAAATACTAGTAAAAACCATATTTCGACCTTAACCCCTTCAGTACCGGTACCGTCCTTTGAAGTTTATCCTGGCTACTAGTAGACTATTGTCTTCCGTTTTAAAAGGACCTCCGTCAACTAACAGGCTTCGAACTATCTTACTTAACCCTTTTTACTAGCACAGATCCTTCCTAAACGACACCAAATCGTCTAAATATATCTAAAATAAAATTACAAAGACGTTTCCGGTACAGAAGGGGTTATAACTTGACCTTTGACCTTGATCTTCGACCTTAGAATTTCTTATCAAGGATTTAGCTAGCTTAACAGCAATGCTCGTATTAACTAGCATTATGAATACGATGTATTTAGTATAAAAACTTATGATTACAAATAGTGATCATATACTGTGACCTTGACCTTTGAATTAAAATAAAATACATATATTTGGATGTTCGTCGCATTGACGAACTGAATTTGCCTGTATAATTTGGTGACAATACCTTAAACAGTCTAGGAGGAGTTTAGGTAAAATGACAAATACTCTTGTTTTGACCTTGACTTCTGACCTTAACTATTACAATATATATATGTGAAATTTGATATATATGATATTTAAGTAATAAACCATAACACATAACAGTTTTCCAAAATTTGAGTAATCGTTTTTAATAAATAATAAAAGTTGACCTTTGACCTTCACCTGTGATCTTGACCTTTATGTAAGAGTATATTTTTGTTTTCATTGACATTCCCCATGAAAATCAAATAAGCATGCCTAATTTCATTAAAGCCCATCCATTAGTTTTATATATAATAATATAATAGTTGACCTTGACCTTTGACCTTTATCTTGACCTTAATATGTCTCAACATTTATTATTTTCATTTTCAATTAAAGTGCAACTATCTCACCAAAATGTGTGAAGTTTGCATGAAAAGTAAAGAAAATAGCATATTGACCTTTTATTTGACCTTGACCTTCCATTTGGAATTGTGTAGTTTCTTGTATGACCTTGGCCTAAGTATTCCGAATATACATAGTAAGAGAATCTAACAGTTAGTATAAGAAATACTAGTGAAAAACTGATTTTGACCTTTGACCTTGACCTTTGACCTTACCCTTTAGAATATTTACCTAAAATTTGGTCAATGCGATATTAAGGTTACCAGTATCTTGTATAGTCAAAATGAAGACATTTGAGTAAAAATTTAAAAATTGGAAATATTAACCTAATTTTTAACCTTGATCTTTGACCTTAGCCTTTAAGTTATATGGAAAAATTTCTTTTGGCTGACCTAGGCATTGACCAAATGGATATACCTGTGAAATTTGGTGAAAATCCATCAAACGGTCTACGAGGAGTTTCCGGACAGACAGACAGACGACGACGACGACGGACGACGACAGACAATCTGACTGGTAGTGCACTGTATACGGGCAGGATCTGTGTGTGCGATACTACTCTGCTTCGCAGAGTTGATCACTCTATATTTCATAGGGGTAGAGCAAGTGGAAAATCGCGAAACAGGAAAATGTTTCTCACTGTGAGATACCTCCAAATACTCCAATTTATCGACATAATGTGATGGCCACAGAACAGGTACGGACAATTAATTGATGTCTTTGTAAAGCTTAGAACGATTACTTTTCGCTATATACCTCTTTGTTTCCGACAACCTCTTTCTTCACAGACTTAGAGCGATCAAAACATCGTGAACTATGCTAACAGAGAAATGCACGGGGAAGGAATATGCCCCCGGTGCGAGCACAGATTAACAGAGTATTATTTGTTTAGCATTAACATATTTTGTTGTAAATAGTAAGGCAATCCGTACTCGTATCTATGCTAAAAGTTATATATCCTGTCTAAAAATGCAAAATGCAATCTTACACATGAATAACAAAAGTAAATTTTACATGCTATCAAACGTTTGCACACATATAATCCTTGAGGCCACTGTATATATCTGCAACTCCCGATTATTAAAAATGGCCATCAATATGTAAACCAGTTTAGAAGAAGGGGGAGACAGGAGCCTAAAACCTGGTCTGAATACTCTCCGCAGACTCCTTTCTGCCTTTAGCATTTTTTTTTTGTTTTTATTTGGACAACCTTCTCACTCATGTTTAACCCCATTAGCGATTTTAAGACATTTCAGCCATATATGTGTCTATTTTTTCCTTACGAGCGATAGTGAGCCTTTAATATAGTGAGAACCAAGGCCGATATATTTTTCTACTGAAATATATATAACTTAAACTCGAAGGGGCTTCTTTGGGGTATTTTTAAATGCTTGATGGAGGTATTGTGAAGAAAATAATAATAACAAATTATTAATTAAATCAACAAATAAATACAAATCTTCCCTTAACACTTATAAAGTGTGCACCAATATATCGCACTTCGTCCAGTACGTCCAGAACACAATGAGGCTTAACACTTGTACTACTGGTGAGGTCTTTTCATCATATTCTGGTTATTACTAGATGTTGGTATATATTTTAGGAAGGACCTCAAGCAATACAAGGGCTACTGACTATATCAATTAACCATCTTAGTTACTACAGATCCTTCCTAAGAGGCACAAAATCGTCTAAATACAACTAGACTGGAATGTAATAGATGTCAACTGCACATAAAGGATTACAATTGTTGTAACTTTCTTATTTTCTAATATACCATTCTTATCATATAGCTTACTTTAATAGTGCATGACCTGATACTTATAGAAAATATTATTTATTAACATATTAAACTATACTTAAATGTTGTTATAGTTGGACATATGAAACTTACAACAATTTTGAAAACACCATTGTCTTGTAAGTGTGTTCAACTGTAACAAATATTGTACAATTATCAAAATAAAGTGTACAATAAATAGAGAATAATATATTATTGTGCTTAATTCATCTTCTACTCATCACTATTCATATAGGTTTATTTGTATTGCATCTTTTAAAAATACCAGGTAGTCTCTACTACCTATCATGCACTTAATGTGGCATTAGTATGATGAACATCATTCATGAAACCAATAATCCCCAAATGAAATTAATAAAAGCATTTAACCCTTTACCGGGCGAGGAACCATATATGGTAACTTGAATGGGCGTCCAAAAGGGCGCTCCCAAGCCGCCCGGTGTGTGTCTGCCACCACGTCATCATGCCTCAGCCAATCACCGATGATCAGGCTACTTACGTGGGTATGGTGTAAGAGCTGATGCCATCTCAGTATTGGTTGAGAGCAACTCGAAGTTCAGTTGCAGGCCAGACATGAAGAAAGTAGGATCTCAGCAATTTTTCTCTTGACGCCCTCGACCCTAGCTCATCACGTAATATCGGTAAGTTGATAATAATCTGATATTATGCAGTTGAATAGTTGTACTATAACCTGATATAGTTGTCATTTACGTGGAACATACGGAAATTGGTGAAATTTGTTTGCGAAAAAGTGAATGATCAAATATGGACATGCGGCCGGTAAGGGGTAAAGCCCAAGTGATCATATATGGACTTACGCCCGGTATCCTATAGAATTGAAATTACTAAATATGATCATTTTTCCCGGTAAGGGGTTGTACTCCCAAGTTACATAAAACCATATAACTTTGATGATAGTTACCCAAACCAGCATGGCACATGGCCACAACTTGGGTAGGGATTCTAGAATGTTCAACGTAGAAATAAATGACCAATTTCTATTATTTCCTCATAAGTGTACAGTGAAATAAATATGAGTTTGGTAAGTTTAGTGAGTTCACAAATATTTTAGTGAGTTCACATATATTTTTGATATTGTGAGGCATATACTGAAGTTTTTTTGAGATATGAGTACTGTCACATAAAGAAATACCAATTTTCATGGGGATCCTATGCCCAAAATTTGCTGAAATTCATTGGTCAGGGGGAACCTCTGCCCAAATTTTGCTGGAATTAATTGTCCATGGGGAACCTATGCCAAAATGTTGCTGGAATTCTGTGTTCATGGGGAAGATATGCCCAAATGTTGCTGGAATTACTTGTTCAGGGGGAACCTATGCCCAATTTGTTTTTTGGAATTAATTATTCATGGGGTACCAGACAGTGTCTGGGTTGTGAAAAGTACCTAAACTAAAATATTCATATATAATCTATTTATATACTTATTAACCCTCTCCGACATATGACGCGATTTTGAGCCTATTAGGAATACTTTAACCCTTATTTAGCGGGTGGTAAGGTATTTTACACTGTTCCGCTCAGCGGGCATAATCCCGAAATATTCGCTCAATTTCACTCGCCCTAGCGCCGTTACTATGGCTCCAATGCGAACGAAACTATCATTTTTGGAAAGAGCAACTCTTCGTCTCCCCATATAAGTCTATGAATGGATGTTATGAATGAGTGTGGAGGGTGGAAAGAGGTGAGGAAGAGGAGGTACTTTTTGGTCTATTTCCCGGACGCGTTCGGTTGCGTTCGCTTTGGCCTGACTTCGGCCTCTAGGGCGTCTACTATTCCTTCGGTAATCGGTCTTATTTTTCTCTTATTTCTCCTTATTTCTGTATTCTCTCTCTCTCTCTCTCTTTCTTTCTCTCTCTCTTACTCCTGTCTGTCTGTCTGTCTCTCTCTCTCTCTCTCTGGCTCGCTCGCTTTCCCTCTCTCGCGCGCTCTGTCTCTCTCTCTCTTCCTCATCCGTATATGTAATTCTCATTATTATTTTCTCTAATCTCTCTCACTCCTCCTGTCTGTCTGTCTGTCTCTCTGGCTCGCTCGCTTTCCCTCTCTTGTGCTCCCTTTCTCTCTTCCTCATCCGTATAATTATGTATTTCTCATTATTATTTTCTCTAACTAATCCCTCTATTTCATTTATTTGCTTGTAATATTTCTGTATTATTATATCTTTTTCACTCTGTCTTCAGTTCAGTTTCTGTATTCTCTCTACTAATCCGTCAAGAACCGCGAATTTGGATAAAGCTCCACCAACACGACCCAAATTCAAAACCGTCAGGGATAACGACCGAGGACCGAGGACAGCCATGAATGTAAATGTAGATCCGACCAGAACCAAAAATTCGATGAAAGAACGATCTGCGAGTTCTAAAACCGCAACTTTAAAGGTTTTCTATGCAAACGCTCGTAGCATACGCAATAAATTTTCAGATTTAGAGGAACTAGTGTTTACAGAAAATTATGATGTGATTGGCATAACAGAATCAGAGTTACATATTGCGAATCAAAGTAAAACAAACCAATTCCTTAGTCCGCCCTCTTCTGGAATACTGCGTTCAATCCTGGTGCCCTTATTACCAAAAAGATATAAACAAGCTAGAACGAGTTCAACGTAGAGTTACCAAAATGATACCTAGCCTAAAGAACAAACCATACGAAGAGCGTCTTAGAGAATTAAATCTATTTCCTTTAACCCAGCGCAGATTAAGAGGCGACTTAATTCAAGTGTTCAAAATCATCAAAGGCATCGACAATATGAACTGTAGTAAGTACTTCACTATCGACCAATCTAATTACACGCGGGGAAACGGTTGCAAAATTATTGGTAAATCTTTTAACTCGCACGAATCTAAGAATTTCTTCTTCAATCGAGTTGTCAACTTGTGGAATGGGCTTCCCCGAGACGTTATAGACTGCAGCACCGTTGATTCATTTAAATTCCGCCTAGACAAATATCTCGCATCAAACCCGCGACTGACTGCGTTTGTAAATGAATAACTTTATCCTCCCCTCAGTTACTAACCCATATGTCCCCTACTAACTTCCTAGTCCTGCCACGTTAGTGGCAGGGCAGTAGTTCCCTTTCCAATGTTCCCTTACCCACTCTAAACCACTGTTTGGACACTTGATCCTCAGTGTTTTGGAGGACAAGCAACCTAGAAGGGTCACTAGATCTGTTGTTGCTTGATTTCCTTTGTACTCCTTTGTACGGCGGGAATGGTATTTCGTATGAGGGATGTGCAGCACAAATATTCAATCTTTCGTTGTTTGGTTGTTTGTATTACCGTAAGAAATTTACTGAACGCCTGCAAATAATACGCTATAAAATGCTTGCAATCAAACTCTCAAGCAATTTCAAGGTCACATGCAATTATAAATGTAGGCTATAGGTAGACCCAGAGAGGAAGAGACAAGAGAGAGAGAGTGTCGTGATAATATAACAATGTTACATATGTATCATATATATGAAAAAATAATATATACGGTAGGCCTACATCTGTTCCCCACAATCATATAATGCCAAGCACAAATATTCAATCTTTCATTGTTTGTATTACCGTAAGAAATGTACTGAACGCCTGCAAATAATACGCTATAAAATGCTTGCAATCTCTCTATTTTCTCTAATCTCTCTCACTCCTGTATCTCTCTCTCTCTCTCTCTGGCTCGCTCGCTTCCCCTCTTCCTCATCCGTATTATGTATTTCTCATTATTATTTTCTCTAACTAATCCCTCTATTTAATTTATTTGCTTGTAATATTTCTGTATTATTATATCTTTTTCACTCTTTCTTCAGTTAAATTTCTGCATTCTCTCTCTCTCTCTATCTCTCTGTTTCGCTTGCTTTGCAGGAATTTTGTTTTTGTTTTATATATAATATATAATAATTTACTTATCATTACTTACTATATCGTATAAACAATAGTAGGTAGCCAACTTACCATAATACCGATACACCAAACCGATCCGCATGCGTTTTTGTTTATCACCTGTTTACTAAAGTGCCACCATTATCGATTTTCTTGGAGCCGACTCGAGCGGGAGGGTTACCAATTGAAGTTAAAAGAGAGTACAGAGGAGTACAAACAAAGAGAGTGAGACACAGAGAGAGAGAGAGAGAGAGAGAGTCGTGATAATATAATTTTTTTACACATGTATCATATACTGTATATGAAAACATAATATATACGGTAGGCCTACATCTGTTCCCCACAATCATATAATGCCAAGCACAAATATTCAATCTTTCGTTGTTTGTATTACCGTAAGAAATTTACCGAACGGCCTACAAATAATACGCTATAAAATGCAAAGGAAATTTCTTGTAGAGTGCAATTTTGAGGACGTAATGTGCTCTGAGAGAGAGCGGAGCGGTGATTAGGAGCATAAATTACCTCAAGACCGCTCGCCACACAGGGAATTATATAAGGAAATTACCGTATTTTAGGGTTTTTTCACTCGTGTTTTACGATCGTTGAAAGACAACCAGTGATCGTAAAAGGATGGTTCGGGTGTCATTGGAAAGCCCATTTTACGCACTTTCAGGATACATACTTGTATTACGCTCTGGGTCTTGTTTATGCATGAAAAAGAGAACGGAACAACCCCATTTAGGGTAAAAAAAAAAACCCGCTGGGCGGCACAGTGAAATATACTCCACCAGCCGCTCGTAAGGTGATAAAATGCTTGCAATCACATTTTCAAGCAATTATAAAATATAAATTGTACTTACCAACACCCACACCAGTATGTTCTTCGTCAGGAACGTCTCCAATTTGCTCAAGGGTCTGTCCAATATCAACCACAACATCCACCCCACGCAAATTATGCTTGGGGTGAAAGCCTATGATCGGGTTATTTTCGTCTTCCGAGTCATCCACACTACCAAAACTCTCACCCAGACCTTCGACGGTTTCATCCAACAGCTTATTAGAAAGTTCTGAAGAGTTCAGCATGATATCTAGTTCCTGGGTGGTAAGCCGGGCGTGGTTAGTAGGGTGGCGCGACGCACTAGGGATGGCGGCCACCGAATCGAACACGGGCAAATCTTGACCTTCCATTATGGCTGCTTGAGGGTCACTTAGTCACGGTCACGCAGTGGGGATGTATGGGTGGGCCCTTGTAGTACACCGCCTGACCACCAAGTTTCGCTTTCCACCTAAATTAGGGCGGGAATACGCCCACGGACTTAAGTCCGACCCCGCCATTTAGTCCAATTTTTTCGTATAAGACTTAAGTCCGACCCCGCTAAATAAGGGTTAAAGCCTTTGTTACCATCAGGGGTATTTAGAAACCTTTAGTTTAGTTAATTCAACCTCTTCAGTTGTCTTTGAGTTAGCTGTGGGCAGAAAATTAATTTTGGAAAGATAATTATAAGAGTGAAAGAACTCTATTTCTTATTGCTAATCTGACAACCTCTGCGTCATATGTGCGTGAAAGGGTTAAAATAAAACGCTTATTTTTGGGTAATATAATGATATAACGGTCAATATTTACGAGTCGCACCACAGCTGGGATCTCATTTCTAATGGTAGTTTTGGGTTCCTATTATTATATGCACCTACTAGTCCTTACTAGGCTGCTTGTAAAATATAAATTGTACAGCCATCAACTGAAGAGCTTCAGGTAACTTGATAAGGAAGAGTAAGACGAGCGCAGCCGTGAATATTTTCTCTTTTATAATTATTTAATAACAAATATACTCTCTGAATATTTCGATAACTCAGTATGGCAAAGACGATTGTTTGTCCTTTGGAGTTTCTTCAAAAAATAAAAATAATGGTAAGAATAATTGCAGGGGCTGCCTACTATGACCACACAAATATTATCTTTAAACATAACGTGTCAATTAAAAATTGTAAATATTCATAAACTGGTATCTCCAAGATTCGTTCACAGTCATCTCTATTATAGACAGATTATCACTTTCGATAGTCCCTCTAACATTCACAATTTGAACACTAAAAATCAAAATCAAATAAGACCACCAAAACCAAGAACTGAATGAAGTAATCACAAATAAAATGTCCTACTCTGGATGTAAAGAATGGAATAGTCTGCCCTAAAACTTGAAAGAAATAGTTGATAAGACAACTTTGAAGATTAATACGAAACAATATATTGTAAGTTCTTATTGACATTTAATGCAATGATACAATATTTAACCACACTATATGATATAACCCCCTTACGTTCATGTACTATATAGCAAAAATGTTCTTGGTTGGATTACTTGAACATTATAGATATAATATATCTATATAATATTTTCGATTGTCTGTGTGTGTGTGTGTGTGTGTGTGTTCTTAATAGGCAGCCGCAGTTTTGGACCTGGGGAGCTGAAACTTTGCATGTGGGTGTCAATTGACCTGGGTCAGGTCATAGAGGGGGCGAGGCCACGATCGGAAGTCGTTTCGAGGCCGAAATTGAAAAAAAAAAGGCGAAAAAAATTGAACAAAATTGCCGTTCGGGGCAGAAGGAGGCCTCCGATCGAAAAGGTGTATGGAACGAAAGTTGTTCGCAGCCCCCCAAAATGGGGGTATGGATGAGGTCAGATCCAAAATCGGAGGTCATTTAGCGGCCGAAATCGAGGTCGCCGTTTAATGAGGCACAGGGAGGTCGAGGCCGGTGATTATGGTAGTAGTAGTATTGTGATGATTGTGGTAGTAGTGATTGATGATGGTGATTATGGTAGTAGTAGTGGTGGTAGTAGTGATTTTAAACCCGGGCAACGCCGGGTACCCATGCTAGTAATCTATATTATTAAATCAGTTGCTGTGTCTGTTTGTCTGTGTGTTCTTAATAGGCGGCCGCAGTTTTGGACCTGGGGAGCTGAAACTTTGCATGTGGGTGTCAATTGACCTGGGTCAGGTCATAGAGGGGGCGAGGCCACGATCGGAGGTCGTTTCGAGGCCGAAATTGAAGAACAGAAAATGAAAAAAATTGCCATTTGGGACAGAAGGAGGCCTCCGATCGAAAAGGTGTATAGAACGAAAGTTGTTCGCAGCCCACCAAAATGGGGGTACGGATGAGGTCAGATCCAGAATCGGAGGTCATTTAGCGGCCGAAATCGAGGTTGCTCTTTAATGAGGCACAGGGAGGTCGAGGCCGGTGATTATGGTAGTAGTAGTATTGTGATGATTGTGGTAGTAGTGATTGATGATGGTGATTATGGTAGTAGTAGTGGTGGTAGTAGTGATGGTGATTATGGTGGTACAGATTTATTATTAAATATCAAAGCCTGTCATAATATAGAGCGATATCCACTTTTTGGGTTCACAGCTACGCCAAGCTTCAGGATCATCTCTAGCCCTTCCTGAACATCCAGCAGAGCTTTCAGCAGTCAATGTTGTTACGACCGGGGCTACAAATAAAACAAGGGCACTTAATGATTGGACTAGTAATAGGGCACTATGCAACAACGGTACGCTAGATCCAAACTCTCGAACTTATATGCCGGCGAACAAAAACACTTATACCCTCCAGAGTTAATCTGCGATAATGGGGTATCCTTAACTGGGCATAAATGTACTCTACTTCTGGCTAACCCACACTGGTATAGCCTGATAACAAACAAGATGCAAGTTATGTTAAAATACATAAAAAGGAATTTATGGAAAGATCAATTAAATCACTGCAAGATTTAATACAATAAAAAGATGCTTCAATACAGTTACTCTAAACAACAATAAACTCTTCACTCCTATCTGAAAGAGAGTGAAGTATAGTCCTACAGCATAGACCTGGAAACTTCTGAAGAAAGTCTGATGCTCATAAGATGCTCGTATCTAATCTTGAACTATATAAAGGCAGGAGGCAGGACACCACACGTGTAAATGGAATACACTAAAAGATAGGACATATAATGTTAACTGACACGAGAATACTATAAATGCGCAACGGTAGCAATGCTCGACACTAAAAGAAGTACTTCCTCATCAACGAAACAGTCTGCTATGGTTGTGCAACTCAACAACAACCTAGACTAATAAATGCTGTGAATAATAGTGCGTACATATTATCAAAGAGCTTATATTAATACTAATAAGTGTCTACTCGATTAATAATGTCTAGCTGGAATACTCTAGGTAAGGAACTGTGGTTGAGCAAGACAGGCTCATAGCCTAGCGATATCCTTAAGACTGCATCCTTTAAGTTACGTTAATTAACTAGGGTGCTCTCTTGATAGATCCAGATCACAAGTATCTGGTTCTATCCTGGCGACCTCTAAAGACAAGGAAAGAGGCAGCAAAGTGTGGAACTGGAACAGGCTACAACCCTCAGTCAACACAATGCTGCACTCGTAAAAAATGCAAGCGAAAAGACAACACAGGCTACCACAGGACCGGTCGAAGTCGTGTAGGTATAAGCAAACCATACACACATCAGTGACGACGACTACAGATACCTTATCCCAGTCTAGCATTAAATCAAAGAGCAGAAACACTAAATCAATAATGGAGACACACTAAGTTCCCAACTTCTACTAACTAAGAACCCTCAAAACCTATTCTAAGTACATGTAAATATCTCGGAGGACGGCGCATGCAATACAATGGGCCGGCTATGGAAACCGTATGCAGAACCCAAGGGGACAAGTAATTGAATAAAGGTGAGAAGCAATGGAAAAGAAGAAGGTCAGAGAGAGAGACAGTGGTAAAGGGGGTGATCGGGAGAGAGTATGCAAAGGGTGTTAGAAGCATGTGCGCCTAGCCTGTCCTGAGGAGAACAGCTCCTGTGGACAGCAGGAGCCCACAAAGGGGCGATGGTCGGCCAATCACGGGCCGATACGTCACAAGGCAGCAGGCCCCTGGGACGCGCCAGGAACCGCCAGCCAATCAAAGGCGCGGGAAAGCCCGCGCGGGTGGGAAAACTCCTCCGAGCAAGGGAGGCAGCAACATACATACACACGTACACACTACCACCACGCTGCCTCTATCGCTCTTTCTCCTTAACTTTACACCATGCATCTTATATTCTACTAATGATATAAAATACTTCCCGTTGTCACAGACGAAAACAAAGACCACCACTGGACTGTCTGTGACAATGCAGTTATTAAGAAAGAAAGAACAACATTCTCTGACAACTGTAGCCCATTTCACTGCCCTGGCGAGCACTAGTGGCTAACGAGAGGCGATTCTGCCAACACTGGTAGACGTCACAATGTGTCCACAGCCATGGGGCCCAAGAAGCGATCTTCCCTGGGGAGGAAGAGTTCTACAGCAAGATGGATGGGAGAGGCCAGGGCTGAGGAGTATGAAGAGCAACAGGCACTACTCCGAGCCGACATCCAGGCAAGGATGGCAGCTGCCCGGGCAACTGAGGACACGCCAACAAAGACAGCACGTCGAGACGAGGACAGGGTCAGAACAGGTACTGCCCGAGCTGCAGAGATGACCTCAACAAGGGAAGCACGCCAAGGAGAGGAGCGGATCAGAGCAGCGGCTGCCCGAGCTGCAGAGACGACTCCGACAAGAGAAGTACGTCAAGAAGGGGACAGGGTCAGAGCAGCGGCTTCCCGAGCAGCAGAGACGACTCCGATAAGGGGAGCACGCCGTGCTGACAACCAGGTCAGGATGGCAGCTACCAGACGTGCAGTCTGGCAAGACACAAGGTTGCTGCCTTCAACTACGACAAGTCCATCGACTACGAGGCAAATGCCAAGGTCATCATCGGCAAAATGGACCAGCTCTGCCAGCACTGTGGGGCGCTCAAGTTCAAGCGCGAGACACCTGGAATGTGCTGCGCCGGTGGAAAGGTCAGCCTGCCTCCCCTTGGCAGCCCCCCAGAGCCGCTCAAGTCCCTCCTTGCCATCAACTCACCGGAGTCCAGGCACTTTCTTAACACCATCCGAAAGTACAACTCCTGCTTCCAGATGACCTCCTTTGGGGCCAAAGAGGTCAGAGAGGAAGGCTTCATGCCCACGTTCAAGGTGCAGGGCCAGATCTACCACAGTGTCGGATCTCTCCTGCAAGCTCCTGGAAATGCCCCAGAGTTCCTACAAATCTACTTCATGGGCAACTACCAGGAACAGGCGAGTCGGCGGTGTTCTGTGGTGCCTGGCTTGAGGCAGGAAATTGTCTTCAAGTTGCAAGAGATGCTGCACAGCTCAAACAAGTACGTCCAAGCCTTCAAGACAGCACTGGAGAGAATACCGACCGATGAGATGAGAGTCCAGATCCACGCCAATCGAGCACCTCGGGGTGAGCACGAGCGACGCTACAATGAGCCCACAACGAACGAGGTGGCCATCCTCATCGTCGGCCAGCAGTTCGAGAAGCGTGACATCGTGCTCCAGAAGCGGAACAGCTCCCTGCAGCGCATCTCTGAGACTCACAGGGCGTATTACTCTTTGCAGTACCCGCTGATATTCTGGGCAGGGCAGGATGGCCACAACTTGGAGGTCAAGTACACCAACGGCAAGGTGGTTTCAGCCATGGACTTCTACTAATACCTCATGATGGAGAGGGGAGATGGCAACCATGTCCTCAAGTTCCGGTAGCTCCTCAACCAGTTCCTGGTGGGCATGTATGCCAAGATGGAGTCAGAACCGCTGCTGTACATTTGGCTCAACCAGAACCATCTGAGGGTGGACAAGTACGAGCACCTCAGAGATGCCTTGAACAGCAATGAGGGTAACGTCCAGAACCTCGGCAGGCTGGTCAGTCTGCTGTCTTCATTCACGGATGGTCCAAGACACATACACGAGTACACCCAAGATGCACTCACGTATGTCAGACTCTACGGGACGCCCGACCTCTTCATCACCTTCACCTGCATCCCGAAGTGGCAAGAGATAGAATCAGCTCTCATGCCGGGTCAAAAAGCCATTGACTGGTATGATCTGGTGGACCGGGTATTCAGGCAGAAGGTGGTCAAGCTCATGGACCTCATCAACAAGAGCGACATCTTTGGGGCGAGAAGGTGCTTCCTTTACTCTGTCGAGTGGCAGAAGAGAGCCCTGCCACATGTGCACCTCCTGGTATGGCTCCAGGAGAAGATCAGGCCAACACAAATCGACTCTGTAATCTCGGCAGAGATCCCGAACAAGGAAGAAGACCCCATCCTCCATGAGGTCGTCGTCAACAATATGCTCCATGGTCCCTGCGGAGGGCTCAACCTCAGATCCCTGTGCATGAAAGATCGCAAGTGCACCAAGAGGTACCCAAGACAGCTCCTCCAAGAGACCCAGACAGGAGAAAATGGCTACCCGCTCTACAGGAGAAGGAGCGAGCAAGATGGTGGCTGCACCTACAGTACATGCTGGAGAGGAGAGGGCAGCCAACCATCAAGATAGACAATCGCTGGGTCGTGCCCTACTTCCCCCTCCTGTCAAGAATCTTCAAGGCTCACATCAACGTCGAGTACTGCAACTCCATCAAGTCCATCAAGTACGTCTGCAAATACGTCAACAAGGGAAGCAAACAGGCTGTCTTCTCAGTGCAGGGACAGGACGCACAGCTCGACGAGATCCGCAAGTTCTAGGAAGGACGGTACATCTGCACGAGCGAGGCCATCTGGAGGCTCCTCTCCTTCGACATCCATGAGCGGTTTCCCCCCGTCCTGACCCTGGACGTCCATCTGAAGAATAGAGAAAGGGTCTACTTCAATGCAGCCACTTCGATGCAGAGAGCAGCAGGGGAGAGGCCCAAGACTAAGCTGACAGCCTTCTTCGACCTCTGTAGCAGGGATGATTTTGCCAGGACCTTGCTATACTGCAATGTGCCAAGGTACTACACATGGCAGCGTGACAGCAAGTCGTTTCAGAGGCGGATGCGAGGAGCTGCGGTGGAGGGCTGTCCAGGGGTCAAGGGAAGCCCAACAATCGGCAGAGTCTACGCTGTCCACCCAAGCCAGGATGAGTGCTTCTACCTCAGACTCTTGCTCCATCACGTGCATGGCCCAACATCCTTCCAGCACCTAAGGACCCTGTCGGATGGCCACTTCTGCCAGACCTTCCGGGAAGCCTGTCAGAGGAGGGGCCTCCTGGAGGATGACTCACACTGGGACCAGACCATGCGAGAGGCCAGCATCTCAGAGTTGGCTGGAAAGCTCAGGCGCCTCTTCGCCATCATCCTCTCTGGGTGCAGCCCGTCCGACCCAATCCAGCTGTGGCAGTCTCACCGCGACAACCTCACCGAGGACATCTTGCACCAGGCCTGGCAGCAGAATCCGCAGCAGCAAATGGACTTCACAGAAGCCATGTACGAAGCCCTCATCCGGATCGAGGACCTGGTGCAGACAATGTGCGGCAAGGGGCTGGAGCTGGAGGCAGTGTACGCGCAAATCGGAAAGTCTGTTCTAGGGCATGAGAAGAAGCTCTTATTCCTGGATGCTCCAGGTGGCACTGGCAAGACGTTCATTATCAACCTGGTCCTGGCCAAGATGCGGTCAGAGAGGAGGATTGCCGTAGCAGTGGCCACATCTGGCATCGCCGCCACCCTGCTTCCTGGGGGAAGAACAGCCCACTCAGCTTTCAAGCTTCCTCTCGACATCAACTCCATAGAGACACCAGTGTGCAACATCCACAAGGGAACAGGAGCAGCAGCCGTCCTGAAGGAATGCCAGATGATCGTCTGGGACGAGTGCACCATGGCTCATGCAAAGATGCTGGAAGCCCTGGATCGCACCCTGCAGGACATCAGGGAAGACAACCACCTCATGGGAGGTCTGACAGTGCTGCTGTCAGGAGACTTCAGACAGACTCTCCCTGTGGTCCCAAAGGGCACTCCAGCTGATGAGCTCAAGGCATGTCTCATGGCGTCCACCCTATGGGGCCATGTGCAGACTCCAACTCTCGACAAACATGCAGGTCCAGCTGAAGGGAGACACTTCAGCGGGTGAGTTCTCCAAGATGCTTCTCAAGGTTGGCAATGGCGCCATCCCAGCTGACTGCAATGGTGAGATCACTATCCCGCAAGGCTGTGGCACTGTGGATACAAGCCTATCGATCTCCTGCAGAAGGTCTACCCCAACATGGACCAGCACTTCCACCTGCCATCCTGGCCGCAATGGCTGTCCGAAAGAGCCATCCTGGCCCCCAAGAATGACACCGTTGATGCCATCAACAACAGGGTCTTGCAGCGCATGCCAGGAACTGCAACATCATCAAGATCAATCGACACCGTAGTGGACCCGGACCAAGCAGTGCACTATCCAGTTGAGTTCCTGAACTCTCTACTGCCACCCGGGATGCCTCCACACAACCTGACGTTGAAGGTAGGAGCACCGATCATGCTCCTGAAAAATCTGAACGCTCCCAGGCTCTGCAACGGAACTCGACTGGTGGTGAAGAGACTAATGCCGCACGTCATTGAGGCCACCATCATGACTGGCCGTGCCAAATGGGAGGACATGTTCATCCCCAGGATCCCCATCATCCCAAACGACAAACCATTCAACTTCAAGAGGCTCCAGTTTCCCATCCGGCTCGCCTTCGCCATGACCATCAACAAGGCGCAGGGGCAGTCGCTGAAGGCTGCTGGGATAGACCTCACATCACCCTGCTTTGCACATGGGCAATTCTACGTGGCCTGCTCGAGAGTTGGAGCAAGCCGGAACCTCTTTTTGTTGGGTCCTTCCAGGAAGACGAGCAACATTGTTTACCCAAGAGCACTGCGCTAAAGAATAACCATCCAGAATCTAGAATTATATTTGTCATGTGTAGAATCTGAATGTCAGTATGTTGTGTTGGATTCTATGTGTTTGTGTTAAGGTTCAATAGATGTTTCATGTGTTCATAAATAAATGGTAGAATTTAAACCCGGGCAACGCCGGGTACCCCTGCTAGTTATTAATAAAGTGTATATAAATATATATATATATATATATATATATATATATATATATATAATATATACTATATCAGATCAGATGAAGTATTGAGGGTTAAGCCTTTACAACGGCACCTCATATCTTCTACTTTTCTTATTTTTCTGAAGAGTGTAGAGAGGGGAGAAGGGGTGTTGGAGAGAGAGGAAGCTGTTGGAGTGTGTGTGTGTACGGTTTGTATTTTTAACTCTAAGTAGACAAGAATTTACTAGTGTGTACGAGATAGTAAATTGCAGTGGCCAATAAATCACAATGTAAGGTATCTTTAAATTCTCAGTGTCATGTACTCATCAAGGAAGTACCAAGAATAATCAGGCAAAAGTAGATTTGCGCATTCTGTATTAGTACAATGTTAAACATAATATATGACAATATATAATATGAACACATTTATTGGTGAAGTCCGATCAGTTTCGCGTTTGTATAACATATGATAATGTATTTTAGGAGCCTTAAATTAATATTACTATTTAAAAGGCTCACTCTTACTTATATAAAATATGATTAATATGTAAATAGCCCATGATCAAACTGTACAAAAGACTAATATATTATTTTGTTTTGTGTGTTTGTAAATTAATCAGACGTTTCGAAGCATCATGTATCCATTATCAGTGCTAAAAATAAATAAAAAAACACGTTTCAGCATCAGCTAAAACATAAACCATTCAGTTTCGATCTTTCTTATTAAATGTGTATATCTGTGTTGGTGGTGTAATGGTTTAGATGGTTATGTTCTGGGTGTAGTATCCCATGTTCGAGTCCCGGGAGGAACAAATGCTGTCATTAGTTTATTCAAGAACATTGGGATTTTTAATTGATGATTAATGTTAAGAACGTGATGTTACTTATTACTAATAGTAATAAGATATAAAGAGATCCTATATTTCGAAATACTAAGATATATATCCTAGGACTTCTGAAACACCAACCAACATTTAAAGACAAAATTAATATCCTGGTGAATCTACAAGATTTGAGCTATTTATGTGGACGAAATGTTAACCAAAATTATATTAAATGTGATATGTATTAAACAACAAGATAATGCCTAAAATGTATTTATATATGAGTAAGGCTAACTCATTTAAAATACACTTATCACTTACGCAATCATCCTACTACTTAAAATGCAATACAATAATGTATATTGTGCTTTGATATTCATAACAACTAACTACCAAAGTAATCAAATGAAATAATAGAGTATTTAGTAACGAATACAGTATTTATGACGAACTAATACTGTTATTATTACAATTATCTAAGTTCCCGGTCTCAGTCTGCAACACGTGATCACTGTCACACGTTGACCATCCACTTGCTGCCAGGGATGTTAACATTCTGGCCTCTGCCCGCAACAATTTCTCTCTACTCGCCACCATGTTGCATCTCTCTCACTCTTCTAACGCTATTTCACTAGTTAGTTTTCTTCAGAGCGTTCTCAGTGTATACTTCCTCCTTACGGAGAGTGAGGGGCACCCACCTTTCAACACACTCCCAACCCTAGTCTGCCAACTCTCTAACCCAAGACAGAACCGATTCTCCCAGTCTTTCTTCCCTACATATAAAGATAAACTATAGGGCAAATACATCCTTCACAATTCCAAAGGAATGAGCAATGTATATTTTTCTCTAGCAAGCTGTGGAAAGGAAACAACGCAGTTGCTTACTATCACTTGGAATATATCGATGGTTCTGACTGTCGCTGCCTCCGAGTCGTTATTTATCACCACTTCTGTCAAACCCAGCATCCCACTTCATGAGGTACACTTCGTCAGCTATCGAATCGTTGCCCAAGTAACTTGTGGCTGAAAATATCTGTACCGAAATTGACATACGTAACGATGGGAACAAGGGCAAATTATAATCGTCCGAAGAAAGTTTTGGTTAACTTATATATAAGCAGAGTAAGTTGATACATAGGTTTGTTTGTCTATCCATATGAAGGAGACACAAGGTAGAGCTGCCTGTAACAAGTGTCCCCCCAAAGTGGAAAGTTAATTGTTGAATTATATGTTCTTGAGAAGTGTGTGGTTTGCTTGTTCAGTGTAGTGAAATGAAAAGGATCAGGTGTTTGTGAGAGATATCTGAATTATACTCTGTGTAGGTGAGGCAAAAAGAGAAGCATCGAGGGAAGATAGACATAATTAAACAGGAGTTCAAAACACTATTTATCACATGCCTAAAAGGCTTCTCCTGGATCTTGCACTGCTCGATTGGTGTCTACAATATGTCCAATCATAGGTGTGTGTTTGTGCAAAGGTGTGTTTTCTAAATATAATAATTTCCCTACTTATTTGTTCTTAGTGAAATGCATTAATCGATGTGAACGTTGTTATAAATTGTGGGTTGATGACTCCGCTGTTGCTAAGGTTTAATGTATATTTTGATAAATGTGTTATCACTGGTTTGAGAGCGAGTTACACAGAGTTACATATATATACTCAGACCATACATACCTTGCGGTCCCTACTATATGGTCCGGCCTCAGTACTACTATACAGGGTCAATATATAATGGAAGAATAGAACAGCATAGTAGAAGGCTCTATCACCACCCTCCGACTAAGAAGCTGTACCGAAAAATAGGATGAAGTGTAACCTTATGGGTCAGGAAACGCCCACAAGGAAAGGTTTCATAGAGTATAGAAAGATAATAGTTTGAAAGGGAATTTATATTTACCTACTGTTTCATTTATATTTAGCCAATCTCCATCAGATGAGCGTTCAGTCTCTTCTGAAACGTATCAATTGAATTACTATTCACCACCTCCATCCGTAAACTGTTCCATCCTCTGACCACACTGTATGTGAAGAATGTTCTGTGACATCTAGGCATGCTTTCTTTCTGTATAATTTCATTACATTACCTCGGGTTGTAGCATCGTTATTAATCGTGAACAGTGCACTGATACTTACTCTGTCAAATCCATTTTGTATCATAAAAAACTCAATAAGTTGGCCTAGTAACCTCCTTCTATTTAGAGAGAACAAAATTAATTTAGTGAGGTTAATCTGTCATAATATGGCGTGTATCTCCGAGAGGGGAATAGCTTAGTTGGTTTAAATCTAACAATGTTTTGAGTAACGGCAATATAATGTTCTCGTTTATAAAGGTAAAATTACTTTTGATAAATCCCAAGGCTTAGATAGCTATATTTGCCGCAAAAAATAGAGAGAGAGAGTCATCAATCAGCCTGGATTTCGTGCATCCACAATGCCATACAAGTTAATTACCACATCACTGAAACAATATTGTTCAAAATCGTTTTATCTTTACAGAATTTTGCATATGCAGCCAACAGCTGTTGATCTGATTTCTCATTTAACCCGAAACTCCCATGCAATATTGTTTGTATCCTAATTGGGCGCATAATGTCATACCCCTTCATCCGATATCTTGAAACAAAATTACAGATTAAGAAACGTATACGTCTTCATTTCAATTCATAATTGAGTGTGTACAGTACTTTATAATTAAACAAGTTACATCTTCATAATCAAGATAGGAACATGACAAGTCTTCGTCTGGTACAAATGAACAAATGAAATGGTATGCCCCACATTGTACAAAATATATATCCTATTTGCTATACATACAGTATATATCCTTATTATTTTGTTACCTCCACCAACCGACTTTACTCCTAAATTCAAATAATGAAATCAACAAATACATGTGGCAGTCCAGGGATTCGAACCTAGGATGCTCATACCGAAATTCAGTGCATTTATCCATATGCTACGAAGACAGTTAACACCTTATTGGCGGGCTAGGCGGTCTATTTATATGTACCACCCAGCGGGGTGTTTTTAGCCAAAATAGGGCTGTTTACGTGATCATTTTCATGCCTAAATAAGATTCAGAGCGTAAAACAAGCATCTATCCCTGAAAGGGCATAAACAGAGCTTTCCAATGACACCACAACGATCCTTGTATGACCGCTAGTTTTCTTGCAACAACCGCGCAACACGAGTGCAAAAACCATGTAATTCGGTACTTCCCCATACATTTCAGTATGTAGCGAGTGTGAGAGGGTGGAGGAGGGTGGGATTTGTGTCAGTAGGCCCGCCGCGGTGGTCTGGAGCAGTCATACGCTCGCTACACTCCTGCCACCACTTGTCTCTCTCTCTCAGCAACATTACGTGCTGAAATTGCCACACGACCTATGTCGCGCGCCGCCACATAGTCCAAATTGATTTAAATCGACTTATGTTGCGCGCCGCCAATAAGGGGTTAAAGAATGGTGGACAAGCCTACGATTTATTATGCAGTTTCGAATCCTGCATATCAATCTAAGCATGTACACACTTTCGAACTGCGCTATCATAGGCTATGGATAGATGAATGGAAGGAGTAATTAGTGTTATATATATATTAGATAGATTTATCACTACCTTTAAAGAGTAAACTATCGTGGACCCAATAGTTATCCTTTCCATACCCTCTTTGAATACGTAAACATATTCATGTAAGACTTTAAAGTCAGTTAGGTTAGGTGAAAATATAAAATTATCTTGTTAGAGTTAGGTGAAGTTAGAATGTTGAGTTATTATGGTTCCTTTAGATTTAGCAAGTTGATATAAGGTATGACACATAACAATCAAAGTAATTGCCTCATAAACACATACAATACACCTGTAATTAAATTGATAGGGTGATCTTGACATTCGTTTCCACTAACTAAGCTTTGTTATTCATATATCGCTAACTGTAATATATGTAATAACTCTGACATTGCGAGAACTGCTCCCCGAGGGTAATTTTATTCTCTTGTCTAATATAAATATCCTATAAACTACACTTGTTTAATCATCCTGTATGATAGCTGCTGAAAGCTACTTATAATAGAAGGTTACAATAATGTTGAAGGAATAATGGAATGTTTATTTCATATTTGGTCTATGTGTATGAATGAGACAAAAGGCAGGCTACCTGTAACGAGAGTCTCTCCCAAACCCAACAAAGTCACAGAGGGCCACACTCAAGGCACGTTGGGCTAAAAATGCCAGGCTACACAAAGTTGAAAGCATAAGATGAAGAAAAGACTGATTGAGGGAGAGAGTTCCAGAGTTCAGTTATTGAGTTGAAGAAAAAATTAGAAAATGTGCTAATTCTTGGGTTGGAGAGCTGGATAAAATTAGAGTGGGAATGTGTTGAAAGGCGGGTGCCTTGCACTCGCCGCAAGGGAGGGGGTATGCACTGAGAGAGCTCTGTCGAACACTGATTGATGTAATAGCGATAGCAGAGTGATAGAGATGCAATATTGCGGCGTGTAGAAAGAGACTGTAGGGAGCTTGTAAGGGAAGGTGAGTTGATGAGGCGATATTCTTTTGATTCCACTCTTTCGAGAAGTGCGGCATGGGTGGAACCTCCCCACACATGCGAACAATACTCGATATATGGGCGCACTGTGCCTCTATACCAGTGGTCAGCAACCCTTAAAGCTAGGACACATTTTTGTTTTACGTTTCATAACATGTTGTACTGTCGGAGCCGCAATACAAAACATTTGGTATCATAAACCAAAATCAACAATACTTCAGAAATAAAAGAATTTACCCTACTTCTGAACAAAACAAATAATAATGATATTGTTCACTTGTCTTGTATTCACAAAGCTTAGGGAATACTTATGTCACATTTATAAAAATCATAATCATATTGATGCCTATAGATATTTTCGAAGTTGGATAAAAAACATCTAATGTTGCCTTGAAAGTGTTATATGATGCCTTCGTTTTACGGGAATACATTTTGTTTTCTGAAACTTCAGGAGCAACTCGTGTCTTGAAAGAGCCGCAAGCGCCTCCTGATCCACAGATTGCTGACCCGTGACCTATAAAGAACAAGAAGCTGTGCGGAGGTGCGGAAACCATGGAGACGGTTGAGCACTCCTAACTTCTGGGAAGCTGTTTTAGCAAGAGTGGTGATATGATCTTTCCTAGAAAGGTCGGGTGAAGAAGGAACACCAAGAATATTGAGAAAATATGATGGGTTCATTTGCGTATTGTTGAAGAGTAACTGATAGTACACTCAATAGCTATAACTTTCTTCATATAAAGCGTAAGTAATTATATAATTATCTCTATATATAAGAGGATAGAGGACGTGTTAGCAATAGCATATTGATTCAAAGAGTGAAACAATCTTTCGTATTCCAAATATGGATAGAGAGAGATAGCTTTTCCTGGTCCCTTAAATCTGTGTTTTATGTAAGGTATATGAGGGTGGAGGGAGGAGTGTACCGGGGCTTCCATCATCCATCAGCTCCACCATAGAGACCATCATAACACATTAATCACACACAGAGGACAAATATCACAGGGAGGAAAACACACGGGCCGGTTCCCATTTTTGGGTTGTCTTAGTCATACGAGGACAAGAGGTACGTTATAAATAAATTATAGGCTTGGACAAGGGTTTTCTAAGTGGTCTTATCTCTAAACCTTCTAAAGGTTTAAAAATAAAACAATCTTAATGATACACTTTTGGTATTGCAGTAAACTCTTCTTATAAAACTTTTGAAAACGTATACTGCAACTCTCAATACCTTTATATTGAATTATCTGACGATGTTATATATGCAAATATATTAATTTCGAATTATTGTCATATTTAATCGACTATATATTAACAAATACATATTTATTTATCAATATATGGCCGATTTGAATTTAACACCAATCTTAATGGATATATTTGCATAAAAAAAGTTGCAAGAGCTCACAAACATTTGTCAGTAGGTGTACATTGTATGCAGTTAGCCCTTTACATATATAATGCAATACAGTAAGCCCTTACAATAAACCTATTTAGATGTACTGTACTGCAACACAGTAAATCATCATATTATGTTATACGGTAATGCAGTAAACCCTAATACTAAACCATTTATGGCTATACAACTTATTTAACCTTTATTAGTAATAAGGTTTGTACTGATTACAATTGAATTTGCCAATTTACTAGATAAACTCTTTAACAGTAAAACACTAATTTAACCATTACTTTTCATGTATTATGCATATTAAACGTAATTAGGTGCATACAATGAAAGTTCAGTTCATATAACAAGACTTGTTCCTCCTTACGAATAGGTGATAATACACAAACAAACAAATAACATTATAGAACAGTAACATCAAATACAGGAGTACTCTATGAACTCTATGAACTCACAAATTAAAGGCAAAGAGGCAGCTGCAATTGTCCAGCAGCTCTCCTATCGAGAAGGAAAAGGGACCTCCATCCACTCAGCCTCCGATACCAGCCAAGTTGCCTTGCGATTCCAGCTATCTCAGCTCAAAAGCCGGTGATACCAACCACACCTCCCCTTCCCAACAACCTATGATACCAGCCGAGTGGTCTATGATACCAACCACATCCTCCCCAGCCTTGACAAGAAGAAGAAGAAGACGCCATCTCTGGTCGTAACAAGAGGAAGAAGAGAGAAGAAGAAGGACAGTGACCTATTTTTGACTCCATCTCTCCTTCCCATGCTTAAGTAGAGACGCTTCCCTATAGTTTAGAAGCCACCTCCTGTGAAACGATATAGTTTCAACAAGTTATCATAGTAATGTATTTGTTCCTTTTGAGGGATCAATGCTTAATGTAAAGAACAAAGTACAAATCCCCACAATCCTTGCCAATTGTCTAAAATACTTATAGCTTGAATCAGGCTTGACGAGTCCGCCAGCACCGTAACATATATATATCAAGCTATACAGTACAAGGTATTGTTACCTAAACTTGTCTTTCCCGAACAGTGACATAAAATGGACCCCTTCCCTCGCTCCCTCATTACTTTCCTCCCTTTGATTTGTGAAGGTCGCGCACATCTCTCCCGAATAAAGTGAAGTATTTTTGCATAGCATCGATGTTCTACTGTGTTGCTTTGCTTTAGCAATTGTGCAGACATGCCCAACAACTGTGCAGTGTTTGGGTGTTTCTCAAGCAGGAAAAAACCAAGTGATAAACATCTTACTTTTCATCAGTTTCCCAAAGACGACGATACAAAGAGGATATGGATTCACCTTTGTAAGAGATCTGACTTTATTAATGATGCTAATTAGAGATGGACCGAATATTCGTTTATTATTCGTATGTCCGAATATTCGCTATGTTTTTCAATATTCGTATTCGTATTCGTATTCGTATTTCCATTCATAGCTATTTGCAAACGTGCGAATATTTTCACGAAACCAATAGAAGATATACAAAAATGTAAAATATTACATTTTAAAGCTTGCGTTCGCTTGTATGATGTCGGGGAAAGGCATGCTTCTTTATTAAACCCTCAAAGTACCATAGTATGTGAATGTTTTTTAAACTAATGGAACTGAAATTGTGTACATCGACTTCCAAACCAATCTGATGATCTCTGAACTTTGAAATAACTGTAATAGTTCCGAAATCTGACCTTGTTCATTATAACGGAATAAATGGTATTGGTACAATGTTGCCAATGTACCGGCTACCGCTAGATCCAGCGAATCACTTCCATCACTTCCATCTAGCGACATCAAGATGTGATGAATTCTAGCGATATTCAAATTATGTTCCCTATTTTTAGGAATTGTAGAGATGTTTCGATTGTTAAAGATTATACTAGATACTTCAACATATGTTTTCTAGTGACATACAAGTGTTTAGTGTCTGGTGACTATCTAGCGATTTGTCAATGCTATTCTAGCATACATTTGTGCTTTAGTTTATCATTCATTGTTTAATATATTTGCCCAATTTCTCCAGAAGACTTCCTACATGATATAGTGTATTGTTCTAGTGATAATTAAATATTATATAGGGCTATTTTAAGTTGGCTGATGATTATGAAACAGTAATATGCTGGACGATGAGAATACTGTATGTAAACATGTCTCGCATATTACTGATAATTGTTGGCATTTTCTGCCAATAGCCCAATGGCTAATCAGTGGTGGTAACGAAACACGCAGCTTCACACATTCACGTCGTCATTGGCTTGCGGTAATTAATATCATAGTAATTTAATTAACGTTTGTTGGTGATATAAAAACAATTACCAGTTCTTAATATTCATGATGGTGGAAGCGAGGTCAAAGTATACATTTCACTATAGTCGATGTTTGACTTCACTATTATTCCAATTTATCTCATTGATTAAAAATGCCGACATTGGTTTCGGTAAGAAACGACTTTATTCAGCAGAAGAAGAACCTATACGAATCAAAAGGGAATATACAGTATATCTCAAATAACCTTCCGACTCTCACAGGTTTTGTTTTCAAATCTGAAAACATCGTCTATTGATAACCCAGGCTACATTAGCACACTAGTGAAAGACAACTGTGTTTGAGGTTGACAGAGTAATAGGGCACACAAGGGAGAGGTAATCTTGTGGTAGTATGTTGCTCTGTGTACTGTACGTAATGTTAGTGTTGTGTTAACAGATATAGGGACATATAATATGTCTGGGTGTGTCAGTATCTGTGCGTGTTGAGTCTGTGTACGCAGACAATGTAACATTATATATACTGTATAATTATTTGATATTACTCCCTTTGTATTATCAGGTACGTATATATTTACTTATTTTCTGCATAACCAATGTCAAAAAGTTTATCTTCGAGAAACAAGAATCACAAAACACCAATTCAATGGTTTACAGTGATAGTGTCCTTCATGTTGAACCGCTCCATGTCTTGCTTCACTTGATCCCTTGAGGATTATGACGCGTTTTGACAGTATATTTTTGTTATCATTTGACGGGTTTAGACAACTTAGGAAAGATCTAAGAAAATTATAAGGGTAAAGACTATCACAATTAACCCTCTGACTTCCATATACCCTTGCTAACTGAATAATATCGTCTAATATTAGCCAATAATATACTGTCAAAATGCATTATAACCCTCAAGGGTTTAACACGGTAATTACAGTGTTAGTGTTCTATATACACACTGTGAATTATGTCTAACACACACACACACACACACTGATTCATCAATGAATGTTTTGCAAGACACAAGTCAAAGGCGCGTGTGTATGAGAGGCTTTTAAGATTATCTCTCCACGATATGCGCTGCGGTGTTTGCATGTGTGGTATGTGGGCGAATTCTGCATGAGCATTTGTGTGTGTGTGTGTGTCGGAAACTGCATTAGGAAACAAAATTGTGGATGGAAGCCGAAACTACAATTAGTGAAATGCTTAGGGGAAAACAGAGACCTAACGCATAAGCTATAGTTAATGGACCATCCTGAGAGAAATATGGAATATACAGTGCAATATATATATATATATATATATATATATATATATATATATATATACACTATATAATGAATGCAGTACCAGGCAATATAACATATCTTGTGTAAACACATTTAGTTATTATGATACGATAACTTTAGCCCTTAGGACGTACTGATAACCTATGTGAGCAAAATAATAACTGCATTACGTTGTATACCTTGCATTGATAGAAATTCTGTCTATGCTGATATTATCGTCTCGTCTTAGGTAGCATAACATGGAAATGCCGACACCGTACTGAAGGGGTTAATGGTGTGACTTGGATCACAAGCGGTGGTAGAATATATAATGTGTTTGTCAAGAGAAGTGAAGGCGCCCATTTTCAATGTACAGTATATGCTATTAACAGTGTTTGAAACGGATCTCTGATTCTCTAATGATCGCCACTCCTGTTGTTTATTCTAGTGCGTTATCTTCTAACCTTAGTTACTAAAAATAGGACTTCAGAGGCTATCAACCCTATTGAATTATTAAGCCAGCACACTGTAAGTCAATAATAACGTCAGGACTGGAGCCTCTCTGTGAGAACTCCAGTCCCTTCCTCTTCTAACCAACATTTCTTCATACATACTGTATATAATATATCATAAGCTAGATGGAAAATTATGAACATATTATGCAAATTAACCCTTTTGCCCACAAGGACGCGGTGTGCACCATTTATGGGTTACTTAAAAGTGTG
This sequence comes from Paralithodes platypus, assembly GCA_032716605.1. NCBI lineage: Eukaryota > Metazoa > Arthropoda > Malacostraca > Decapoda > Lithodidae > Paralithodes > Paralithodes platypus. The sequence goes on along the minus strand of CM064531.1, from coordinate 35,338,483 downwards.
TGTGACCATCAGGGTCACAAAACAAAACCTTAAGTTTAGTTATTTCAATCTCTGCAGTTGTCTTTGAAGAGCTGAGGCCAGAAATATAATTTGGGAGAAGTCATTATAAGATTAATTGAATAATATTTCTGAATACTAAATGGCAACCCCTGGTGCATGAAAAGGTTGATATACCATAATATGATATACATAAAAGGAGGCACTTATAATGTAATTATCTTATGGTTGTAGGGACACGCATAACCTCCATGCAAAGTAAACTCAAAATATCTCTATACTTAACTCATAAACAAACGACCATGCCAAAGCCGATTTTACACTCCAGGTACCCACTTTTACGTCTGGGTGGGACAAGGCTAACACGAGGGAAAGCCAGCCCAATGACTTATGAGCAATCCTGGTGGCTAATGCCCCTTTCCCACTTATGCGATTTCATACGATTTTCGTCCCGAGGACGTAGTCTTGTCAATTTGCAACGAATTTGTGCGACGTCAACGATTTTGACCGTTAAAACCATTGACAAGTTTACACTCGGCGACGATGTCGCTGATGAATAAGACGAATCGGCGACATTATGCGACGGCATTGGCAAATTGAGCGATGGTTCGCCGATGACCTCGGCGAGAACTGTCACATTTGAATAAAATAATGCGAAGGATGAACGAATCCTCGGCGGATGTTCTGCGACGTCTTTGGCGAATTAAGCGATGGTTCGGCGAATACCTCGGCGAGATTATCCGAAAACTTTTTGCATATATTTCATGGCACAAACATAAGAAAACGGGAGTCTGCAGAAAGCCGATCGGCCCACACAAGGCAGATCCCTGTCACACCCAATGAGGTTAGCCATGAGGAAGAAAGGGGACCAGAAAAATGACCCATCTCACCTTAATTCGGAGATTGGCAATGTCCAGCTTCGCCGGAAATATTTTTCTATCGAAAAATGTACAACTTTAGCTTGCTCTCAAAAAAATATATATATGTTGGCTCGCTACCGCTCACCAGGAAAATATTGAAACCTGGATGAGGGTAAACGTCTTAAAACAGTAGGCTGAACGGGGCCGAACGGATACAAGGCAAAGAGAGAGGGAGAGAAAGAGAGAAAAAAAATAGGAGAGAGGGAGAGAAAGAGAAAACAAAAACAGGGAGGTGGGCTCAATGTTTGCGTTACGGCTTAATTGAGCCCACCTCGCCTTTTTTGTTTTCTCTTTCTCTCCCTCTCTCCTCGTTTTTTTTTTTTTTTCTTTCTCTCCCTCTCTATTTGCCTTGTATCCGTTCGGCCCCGTTCAGCCTACTGTTTTAAGACGTTTACCCCCATCCAGGTTTCAATATTTTCCTGGTGAGCGGTAGCGAGCCAACATATATATATTATTTTTTTGAGAGCAAGTTAAATTTGTAAATTTTTCGATAGAAATTTTTTTCCGGCGAAGCCGGATTTCTCCATATAATACTGGTTCGCTATCGCTTGCCAGGAAGATATCGATACTTGGATGGTGATAAACGTCTTAAAACAGTTGGCTGAATGGGGCTGAATGGATACAAACCAGTGAGAGAGAAAAGGAGAGAAAGAGAAAAAAAAAACAGGTGAAGCCCCCAAGAGAGGTGCATAGAAAAAAGGGTTGACAGGTTCACTATAGGCCTAATAATTTATTTTTACCCACCTCGCCGAAGGTGCTCTTTGGCATCGTCGATGTTCTCAGAACATCTGAGAGCATCGGCGAGCAGAACATCTGAGAGCATCGGCTAGCTGCCGTGCAGCATTGGAAATTTTGTTTTGTGCGAAACCCTCTGCAATGTCTCGCCGATGTCGCCGATGCTCTCAGAGGGCCTCGCAGATCCCTCTGCGATGTTCGACGATGCTTGCGAGGGCTAGGAACCCTCGTGAGTCCTCGTCAAATTTTGTTGAACAGTCCGAACATTTGCGATGACCCGCGAGGGCCCTTGCAAGGCAATGCGAGTCATACGATTATTATGCGAGGGTATACGATTGCTGTGCGACATGTCACGAATGTGCTAATTTATGGGTGCCGGCGACGAAAATCGTATGAAATCTCATATGTGGGAAAGGGGCATAACCAAGTTCTCATTCTCGTGTGTTTGATTGGTTGCAGGAAGCCACCAATCAGGTCTCTGGATTAATTTGAGCCACAACGAATCCAGGTACTCATTTTCGTCTGAGTGAGACGGAATTACACAGGGATTGGAGTTTGTTCAACACTCCTGGGCTACATGGACCCTGGTGGCAAGCCAAGGAAATTTCGCCCACCCTATGTATGTGTGACAACATCTGATCTGTGCTGGTACTGGGCGCTCACCCATCCAGCTACTGCTGTGCTGGTACCGGGCCCCACAACCCCTCCAGCAACTGCTGTGCTGGTACCAGGCGGTACCATCCAGCTACTGACCAGACCCTACGTAGCTTAACCCCGCTGATCAAAACAAGCGTTGCCAACCACATAGGCCAGGGTACTCCTGTTTTTTTTGGGTTTTTTTTTTCCAGGTAGGGGGGGGGGGGGGGGGGGGGGTAGAGAGGCACCATAGAGTGGGTGGGGGGAAGAGACAGTAGAAAAGATGAAGTACATTGGAAGAGAAAAGTTAGTGGGCCGTCCACCTTGCTGTTTTTATTTATTCATCTTATTTTTAGAGCAAGTTACATAGTTGCTGAAGGCAGGAATGATTTTAACAAAGGGATGTCTATGTCTGATCTTTTAATTCTAGCTTTCAGTCTGTTTTTACCTTCATCTGTGAGAGTCCGTTCCAAATGGTCTTGATTTATATGTTTATATGTTTGCCTAACAAAGTTGGGTTCTTCTTCAAAAACGTCACAGAGAAACGCTGCCCAATGTTAGTTCTGATAGCTCGATGGTGGAGGGAGCTGCACCAAGGAGTGGACCGAGGAAGACCTGGGATCGGACTATTCATGCTGATCTCAAATCCAAGAACTTGACCAGTGATGCAGCCCTTAACAGGGTTGCCTTGAATGCCGCCATTAGGACAAGAGACTGAAACTGCACGTATGTGTGGAACACATAGTTTTAACATTTTATGTATGTGTGTATGTATTCCTTCTCCTCATTGGCGCTATTTGGTGGTGTCTCCGTGTTTAACAGGAGGGGGAGGAGTGGTCCTGGGGATCTCTTTCTGGCCGATTTTGGCTTGGTGTTGGGGGAAGCTGGTGGTAATGCTGTGGCTTCCCCAGGTTCCATTGGTGTCTCGTCCTCTTCTAGGTGTTGTTCATAGATGTGAAAAGTTGGGGACTCCTGTAGTTCTGAAACTCGGTGATCTTGTATCTTGGGGGGCTTCTTCTTTATTGACGTCCTTTTGGTGGTTGCAGGGGTCGTGGAGAAGGCCTTCTGAGGGATGGTGATAGTTGGTAGGTTGTTGTGTGACAACAGACTGGGGATCAGCTGGCAGAGTCGGTGTTTATCTGAGCCGGCAATGGCTATAGATGTCTGAATACAGGCAAAGTTCTTGGCCCTCATTACCGCTTCCCCATCTGCTGTGGTTGTAGTTGGTGGCGACTTTAGTGGAGCATTCCGTGGAGAGAATGAGGAGCCCTTGACTGGAGTTCCTTCAGGGCCTGTGATGTTGGTAGCTTCACGTCCCTGTCTCCCTGTATGGATGGTAAATGCCACTGATTCACCATTTCTTAGTGAGGCTTTCTTGTTGTTGTTGTTGTTGTTGCTTATATTGGAGTGGTGGCAGAAGATATCCTCATTGTTCTTCGTCGTAATAAATTCATATCCTGCCTTATAATTATACCATTTGACAGTACCACAGGTAATTGTGTTGTTGGTGGCCATGGTAGCGTGGAGAGGCAGGTGGTTGCAGGCTGGTGGAGCTGCAAGCTGATTGGCCGACGACCAGTGGTGAGAATGGAATGTGGTCAGTGGTGCCCCTCCCTCACGGCTGGGCGCTCTGTGATTGGTCGAGCCACGCACCCGGGAGGAGTCTGGCTATCCCGCTCGCTTTGAACCTATTTACCTCTCACAAGGCTCAGCCAATGTAATGTTAATTTTGTATTATGATTATCATGTGTATGTTCTACTGGCTAAATAAAAAGTTTCAATTCAATTCAATTCAATTTCTCCTTCCTCTCCTGCTCCATTCTATCCTCTAAATATTCTCTTGGCAGCTTGTTTGAGATGTCCTTTAGTGGCTGACGGGAGTGAGAAGGTTGCACCGTAGTAATAGGACATCTGCAACCAGGATAAAATATGCGTGAAAGAACTGGGAGCGAAGTTAGTGGTGAGGATGAGGAAGGACGCCCAGCTTGCTTAAATCGCTGCGTCACAGGAAGTTCTGATTGGCGGACGGAATTACTCCTTTAATGGTAATAATAATAATAAAGTAGACGTGCCGTTTTGCCCAAAATCAAAACGGCATACCCAACTCTGCGAAGGGTCACCATCATCACTAATACTACTACCATTATTACTACTACTATCATCATCACTACAATTGTCACCATCATCACTACTACTCACCATCATCACTAATACTGTCACCATCGTCACTATTGTCATCATGTTCACTACAACTATCATCATTACTTGTCACCATCATCACTACTATTATGACCATCATCACTACTACTAGTACTGTCACCATCATATCTACTACTGTCATCATCATCACTGTCATCATCATCACTACTGTCATCGTCATCACTACAACCATCATCATTGCTTGGGAATAGGTAGAGGGTGGGGGGTTGGGGTTCTGAGAAGGAGAGGGTTGAGCTGGTTGAGTGGGGGTGGGGGGGGGGGGGGAACCATACTTTTTAGAGTAGACGTGCCGTTTCGGCCAAAATCAAAACGGCATAACCAACTCTGCGATGGGTCACCATCATCACTACTACTCACTATCACCATTACCATCATCAACACTACTACTATTATAGTCATCACTATTCTTACCATCATCACTACTACTCTCATCATCACTACTACTGTCATCATCACTACAACTTTCACCATCATCACTACTACTCACCATCATCACTACTACTGTCACAATCGTCACTACCAGCATCACTAATGTCATCATTATCACTACAACTATCATCATTACTTGTCACCATCATCACTACTATCATGACCATCATCACTACCATAGTTTGGATCTAAAATCATAACTATTGCACAAATTCAAAAAATCTTTTTTGACTGACGTTCGCATTCACCCAACAAATATTTGTGTGAAATTTGGTAAAAGCCGTCCAACGGTCTAGGAGTTTCGGGACAGATGGACGATGACGACGACTACGACAGATTTTTTTTTTCCAGTGGTACCCACTATACAGGGGGGCGATACCAAACTGCTTACTCAGAGTTTACATTTTCCGCTGTTGCCGGCGAGAAAGTTATGGCAAATTCCAACATTAATCCACAACTTACTATCGGTTTGGGCGAGGCAGGAAACATTGCATTCAATAATGACGTGGACGTCTCCTCCACCTACAGTATGGATAGACAGATGCTTCACGGACAATAGGCTGGGGTTATCAGTCGAGCCTCGGCCATCAGGGTCAAGGGGTTTGGTCCCAATCCGAAAATGTTCACATAAATGCGAAAGAGTTGTTAGTGTGTGTGTGCGTGTGCTTTTCTTACACAGTCTCTCCATCTCAATGGGGGTCTTCCTGCCATTCTATCTCCCCTTGTACCTGACTCACATATTCTCTTTGTAAGCCTTTCATCTCCCATTCGTTCAACATGACCATACCAGCTCAGCACCCTTCTGTCCACTCTGGCTGACAAATGTTCCTGCTGCCCCACTCTCCTACGTATCTCTTCATTTCTCAATCTGTCTCTACGAGTAACTCCACACATACTCCTCAAGCAGCTCATCTCCATCACATCCAGCCCTCTTTTCTTCTTTTTCTTCAGAGCCCATGTCCCAGCCCCATACATCACTGTTGGCACAACAATTCCTTGATACCGTGCACTTTTTACTTTCACTCCGAGATTTCTCGTCTTCCACATACTTCCCATTGCTCCGAAAACCTTCCTTCCTTCACACACTCTCTGTTTTACCTCCACTTCCATACCTCCACTCCTGCTTATCATTCCTCCTAGATATTTAAAACACTCTACTTGTTCCAATATTTCCCCATCCAACCTCATATCTCTATTCACCCTATGCTCTCCCCTATTACACACCATTACTTTACTTTTATTGACGTTCACCTTCAGTTTCCTCCTTCCACAAACCACACCAAACTCTTTGACTACCCGCTGCAGTTTCTCATCAGAATCCGCCACCAATGCTGTGTCATCAGCGAACAGCAACTGATTCAACTCCCAATCTCTACCATTCTTTCCTACTAAATTATTTATTCTTTGTCTAAAAATGCAAACTGCAATCCTCTTAAACATGAATAACTAAAGTAAATTATAAATGCTCTCAAACTCTTGTACATAAAAACCCTTGGGGAAAACTGTATATATCTGCAACTCCCTAGTATTAACAATGGCTATCAATATGTAAACCAGTTTAAAGGAAGAGACAGGAACCTGCAACCTGGTCTGACTACTCTCCATAGACTCCTTTATTCATTTATGGGGAAGGGTTTTTTCTGGTTCGTCTTCTCATTTATGTTTAGCCCCATTGGTGTTGAGATTTTGAGACGTCTGCCACATTAGTTTAGCGGTTTTAAGAAATGTCTTCCATTTAGGTGTCTATTTATTTTTCGGCCTTCGGCTGGGTCATTTTTATACAAAACAAAAATGTACCCATTTATCATGAATGGGGTTTTTGAAGCTTGATGGAAGTATTGGGAAGAACCTAAAATAGAAAACTATTAAATAGAAAATACATGAATAAATCTATACATATCTGCCGTTAACCAATATAAGTGTGGCCATGTGAACCAATAGACCGCAGGTGCAGCCCGTGTTAATTCATCCAGTACGTCCACAACACGATAGGGGTTAACACTTTTAGTACGGGTGAGATAATGTCATTATATTTTGATTATTACTAGATGTTGTTATATAGTTTAAGAAGGTCCTCTAGCAATAGAAAGGCTACTAACTATCTCCGTTAACCATCTTGTCTACTAGAGATCCTTCCTAAGAGGCTAAAATCGTCTAAATACATCTAGACTAAAATAGAATAGATGTCAACCTCACGGAAAGGGTTACAATTGTTGTAACTTTCATAGGTTCTAATATACCGACCGTGCCGTTTCGCCCAAAATTTAAACGGCATACCCAACTCTGCGATCGGTCACCATCATCACTACCAGTCACTATCATCATTGATATCATCAGCACTACTACTATTATAATCATCACTAAGCTGGTGGAGGGGGGGGGGGGGGGAGGCAAAACATGTTTTTGGACCTAAGATCATAACTATTGCACAAATTCAAAACATATGTTTTTAATTACCGTGGCATTCACGATCCGAAGGTTCGTGTGAAGTTTGGTGAAAATCCGTCAAACGGTCTAGGAGGAGTTCTCGGACAGACGGACAGACAGACATTTTGGTTTGCATGTACCACTATACGGGGGGCGATACCACTCTGCTTACGCAGAGTTGATAATTAATAGAGAAAGAACAAAACAAAAAAGATCCATGTACCATATATTATTGTTAAAGTGTCATCTATTGTTTTTGTGCATGTTTGTCTAGTGTCTACACAGCTATACATATCTCTATCTAAAATATATATGTACGGTCGAAGTCCATAATTCTTATACAGTTTGAAGCTTCGAACAATATGAAGGAACCTCTATAATATCAGGTAAAGAACTAGTAAGGGGATTCAGTTCAGCCTGAGACAGCTTCGAATATTTACTGAATGTATCGGAATTACTAACCGCGACTGTACATCTTTTCATCTCCAGAATGTAGAGACAACTATGATAAAGTAGACGTGCGGTTTTGCCCAAAATTAAAACGGCATACCCAACTCTGCGAAGAGTTACCATCATTACTAATATTACCACCATCATCACTACTACTATCATCATCACTACAATTATCACCATCTTCACTACTATTACCATCATGTTACGAACTGGCACTCGGATACACAAGGGCTCTCAATCAGGACTCGAATACGGCTCGCTGCCACAACGGAAACACACGATCCCAACCCCTGAGTACTGCCAGCCGAACAAAAAACACCAATACCCTCCAGAGTTCAATCTGCTATAACGGGGTATACAAGAACTCGGTACTAGTGTTCAACAACAGACTAATAAAGAGACAGGAATTATCTAGTCTGGTCAACAATCAAACAATGAAGTAAAAACAACAACACAAAAGAATAGTGTTGGCCGAAGCCGAAGTAATACACCCTTGACTATGAACTTAAGAAGTCCACCACCCTCTACTTCGGATCGGCACTATTACGTTACGTTAATTAATAGTCCTTAAGCATCGAGCAAGGGATCTTCTGAAAAATGTTAGATGCTTCTCGGATGCTCGTAAGAAGTACGTATCGGATTTTGAACAGTAATTCAATAAGCAAAAACACTGGCAATTAAATACTATTAAAGGCTTAAATTGGCATAAGAATAATTAAAAGTATATGCAATAGTAAAGGGCAAACATTAAAAGGAAGTACTCCGCAAATGCAACGGCAATAGCCTACTCGGATTGTGCTCGTGGGCCACTAATCACTAAAGTAGCCAAGCTTGCAACACATTGCATTGCAACGTCCCAAAGCTGCTTGTCAGTACAGCTATTTCTTTAGTAATATAAGGGGACTTCACTCTAACATCAATTCTGTACACTAATTTCTTCAAGCAGAATCCCCTACTCTCCTTTTTTTGACAGAGACTCAAGTAACATCCACATCTGACACATCTAGATTTAATTTTCCAGGTTATCAACTGCTCCAAAATTTCAGACCTATAGGTGGTGTATGTTGCTTCGCAAAATCTGAAATTGCCCTGGAGGAGGTTACTAGTTTCAATTGTCCCTATTTTGATTATTCTATATACAAATTAATTTCTGCTGGTAAATTTAAATACATATGTTGCATCTACCGTTCCCCAAATACTCCTCCAGACCAAAGTCTTTTTGATTCTCTGTCCTCACAACTCAGTGTCCTCAACTTAAATGCTTCTTCTGAAATCACTGTGTTGGGTGATTTTAATGTCCATAATGTTGAATGGCTCACTCATTCAGCCAGGACTGATGATGCTGGTCTTGAATGTGAGCTATTTGCAGACTCATTTAATCTCATTCAACTAGTCAACCAACCCACCCGTGTACCAGATAATCCTAATCATAATTCCCACCTACTGGACTTATTTTTAACAACCAATTCAGAAAATTATGATGTTACAGTGAGGTCCCCACTTGGATCTTTGATCACTGTCTGATACAGGCCACCTGTCTATCACCTACCACACCTTCCCACTCTGAACCTGTTTTGGTGACTAAATGGCATTACGATAGGGCAGACTGGGAGGGTCTTCAAGGTTTCTTTATTGATATTCCCTGGACCTCTTTCTTTTCTAATGATGCACACTCCACCTTGAGCCACATACAAGATTTTGTAAAAATTGGAATGGAAACTTTTATTCCTCATCAAAAGTACAGTAAAAGATCTAATTCACCTAAATGGTTTGACCATATTTGTGCTAGAGTAACTGAACAAAAAGCAATAGCCTACAATGCATACACAAGATCAAAAACACATGAAGCCTTTAATTACTTTAGAAACATCAGAAATCATGCCAAAACTGTATTAAACCTAACTAAATCAAACTTTCTCCATAAGCAGGCAAATAAACTTCTAAATAATCCAAATGATAACAAAATATTTTGGTCTACTCTTAACTCATTCAAATCCAACTTCACTACTGCTTCATCCATTCCACCATTAAAATCTCCGACTGGCAATCTTGTAAGTGACCCACGAGGTAAAGCTAACCTTCTTGCAGATATTTTCTTCACCAACTCAACCTTAGATGACATAAATCAAGATGTCCCTGTACTTAATTTTAATTCACCTGAAATTCCCTCACTTAAGATCCACACCAGACATGTCAAAACTATTTTGCAGAATCTCTCAGTAAATAAGGCTCCTGGTCCAGATGAAATTCCTCCAATAGTACTTAAGAATTGCTCCTTGGTGCTCGCTCCTGTATTGGCAAAATTTTTCCGTCTGTGTACTCATACCTCATGCTTCCCAGTACCCTGGAAAGAAGCAAACATCCATCCAGTTCCTAAAAAAGGTGCCTCTTCAGATCCATCAAACTACAGACCAATAGCTATAACTTCCACTCTTGGCAAAGTTTTTGAAATTATATTAAATAATCACATAATTAAGCATCTGGAGAATAATAAATTAATCAGTGATAGGCAATATGGTTTTAGACGATGTCGATCAACTGCAGACATTCTTTGCCTTCTTACGCATCAAATCAACCAAGCTACAGACCAACATGGTGAAACACATACAATAGCACTGGATATATCAAAGGCATTTGATAGAGTCTGGCATCAATCCTTAGTGTCGAAGATGTCACACTACGGCCTTGCATCATTAGTTCCACTAATTTCTTCTTATCTTCATAACAGAAAAATACGTGTAATGGTAGATGGCCTTTATTCTCAATTTCACTCAATAAATGCTGGTGTTCCCCAGGGATCAGTTTTGGCCCCAACTCTGTTCCTCATTCATATCAATGATCTCATATCTACCACTCATAATCCAATACATTCCTACGCAGATGACTCAACACTCCACAGTTCCTTCACATTTACCAATTCTTTCACCCAACCCGATCTTATAAATTCAAAAATAAACACTGCAATTTCTCTGAACCAGGACCTTTCTAGAATTAATGAATGGGGACAAGAGAATCTAGTTTCCTTTAATGCACAGAAAACCAAGTACATTCAATTTTCTAACCGACAGAATCTCACTGACTCCCATATATTTTTTAATGATGTAAATATTCCCACTTCCCCTAGTATTGACATTCTCGGTGTAACATTAACTACTAACTTGAGCTGGACACATTATGTTAGAAGCATTGCTAAGAATGCCTCTAAAAAACTGGGACAGAGTTCGAGAATTCTTCACTGACGAGCAGTTGGCCGTAATATATAAAAGTCATGTGCGCTCTCAGATGGATTACTGTTCACCTCTGTGGGGTGGAAGTGGAGTGGTTGCATTGAGGCAGTTGGACAAAATTCAAAATAAAGCTATTAGATTAATCAATAACCCTGCAATCACACAGGACCTTCCTACATTAGCCATACGAAGAAACGTTGCATCCCTTGCATTATTCTACAGATATTTTCACAGCAATTGTTCCGAGGAACTTGCTTCAATTGTGCCGCCTCTCCACATCTTTCCCCGTAGAACTAGGGCAGCTGAGAGCGCCCATGAATTTACACTTTCTCCTCCACAATGCAGAACTTCTGCTTATCAGAATTCATTTATCCCCAGAGCTACTACTCTTTGGAATTCACTTCCCTCGAATTGCTTTCCACAAACTTACAATCAACAAATGTTTAAATCCAGTTGTTACAAACATTTTATGAATGGAGGATGCCTTTAGGCACATGGACCTTTTTGTTTTATCTGTGTTTTTCCTTCCTCCGTTCATTGTCTCTTAAAAAAAAAAAAAAAAAAAAAAAACATGAAATCAATAGTGCATAAACAATATCATACATAAGGAAAGCTTCAATACTATTCTGTATCTACTAATCGAGTAATGTCTAGCTGGGGTACTGTTGGCAAAAAGGTAGCAGTGACTGAGCAAAAACGGCTCGTAGCCTAGCGAAGTCCTCACAACTGTTTAAAGTATTACGTTAAAACTAACAAGTGCACTTTGAGAAATCCAGATCCCTTGTATCTGGTTTTCTCCCGGCTCCTTGACAAAGTAAAAACAAACTGTTAATAAAATACAGGGTGGTTAGGCACTTGCCCTCACGCACTGTAAATTATTAACTCAACACAGTCAGCCGCGAAGACAACATAGGCTTCACTGAACCGAAATGAGTATGCAGGTTTATCGCTTAACCACTGCATCAAACAACAACTCGTAACACAGAAAAGCCTTACCCCAGTCTAGCATTACCTAGACTAGCAGAAAACAGGAATAATAATAATAACACACAGGGAAATGCATATACAGGTGCAACAAACATAAAACAATCCTATTCTAAGTCAACCCTTCCAAAATAGGCTATCTAATAGGCAAGTATCTCGTGAGAACTCAAGCGATAATACATTGGCTGACTAGCTCTGCACCAACGGGACCATGGAAGTTAAACAGGGCAGGGAAAAGAGGAAATAAGAATGTAAGGTAGTAGAGAAAGTTCCCATCAGTCAGAAGAATATAAATAGTTAGCAAGGGAAAGGAGAAGTCGCTCTGCCTAATGAGTTCTGATGAAAAAATGGCTAGACTTCCCTTTTATACCCGGCCCTCTAGTGAGCCCAACGTGAACTACTAAGGACCGCCCACTGACAACCATTACGTAATTTCTCTCTCTCCTCTGGGATACACAAAGGTTCCCCCTAGCACTGAGGGAGGGAGGAGTGCTAGTGAGTTAGGCCTACCTCCTGCCTGGCGTACCCACTGACACCTAACTGTGGCTGTTTCTCTTCCCATCATTACAAATAAGTTTTACACACAATACTTATAACTAATGATATCAAATAGAACTTGTTGACTCAGATGAAAACAAAATACATATTCATAATACTTATAGTACAACGGCTCACACGAACTGAGTTAGGAAACTCTACATAGACTACAGCCAAAGTTCCTGCCCTGACGATCCTAGCGAGAGTGGGGCATGCCTAGGCGTTCTGTACAGCATGCTCACACGTGGACATGCGTCACACCTCCCCCAAGATTTTACTCGCTCAACCCTGAGCTAAAATCTGACAAACACAGAACCCCATCAAGCCCCCCACACCCAGCGACCGCATGGCACTAAACCAAAGCTGAGTTTATCACCAAAACACATCTTATTATTAAAAAAAAACAATCACATTTTATAACTCCTCCCAACAATAGCAAAAAGACACAATATCATGCTCCCAGAGCGAGCTTACAGCAGCTCAGCCATTTGATAGTTCGTGGACTACTCAAACTCTATAGGCTATGACAAACTTATACGATTACCTATATCAAAAGAAAGAGTTTTTTATATGATTTTTATATTTTAATATGTTTTTCCCGGCTGCACTATAAGGGCAGCCTATTTTCCTCCACTCAAACCCACACACCTGTGATAGCCTACGACTGATCATCCACCCTTGATAAACAATCCGCGATCACATTGTCACATCCAGCAATATGACGGATGTCCAGGTTATACTCCTGCAACATCAAAGACCACCTGGTCAGTCTCATATTGCGATTGTGAAATTGATTCAGGAATCTCAAAGGTGATGATCAGTGTAGATAACCACGACTGGGCCATAGGCTGGAACATACACCTCGAAGTGCCTGAGCGACAGCACAATCGCCAGTAATTCCTTTTCTATTGTAGAATAGTTCTTTTGTGCAGCATTGAACTCCTTAGAAAAGAAACTTACTGGGTGTTCCACACCTTCATTGTCTGTCTGTAGCAAGACGGCACCAGCCCCTACACCACTAGCATCTGTTGCCAGCTGAAAAGGCCTGTTAAAGTCTGGGGCCCTGAGTATCGGGTGAGTACATAGCAAATGTTTCAGCAAAGTGAAAGCCTTTTCACACTCAGGTGCCCACAAAAACTTTTTGTCTTTAGATAACAAATCTGTGAGAGGTGCCAACACCGTTGAGTAACCTTTTATGAAGCGTCTGTAGTAGCCTATCATACCCAAGAATCTCATAACCTGCTTCTTGGTTGTTGGGTGCGGAAATTTATCGATAGCCTGTACCTTGTTCTGAGGAGGGCACACCTGTCCCCTTCCCACTACAAACCCAAGGTACTGCACAGTGGCTTTTACGAAGTCACACTTTGCCAAATTTACTACCAGACCTGCTTCACTAAGTTTCCGGAACAAGGTCTCAATGTGCTCACAATGGGTCTCAAAGTCGTCATCATAAATGATTACATCGTCCAAATATACGGTGCAATTTGGAATGCCCTTTACAATTTCATTCATCAGGTTCTGAAACGTTGCTGGTGCATTCTTAAGTCCGTAAGGCATAACATTGCACCGGTAGGTACTCCCGTCCACAACAAAACCACATACCTCTTTACCACGCTCGGACAAAGGTACTTGCCAGTAACCTTTTACTAAATCTACTTTAGACAAAAAACGAGCATTACCAATTTTGTCAACACTATCATCAACCCGAGGAAGAGGATATGGGTTAGTTGGAGTCAAACCGTTTAACCTACGGAAATCAATACAAAAGCGTACCTTGCCATCTGGCTTAGGCTGCAGTGTTACGGGGGAAGTCCACTTAACTGTGCCTTTCTCTATCAACCCTCTACCGAGCATATACTCCAACTCATCCCTCAGAGCTGGTAGTTTTATGGGGGGCACACAGTACGGGATTGACTTAAAGGGTATATGGTCCCCCACGTCAACATCATGCATAGCCTGAGTAGTGAGGCCTGGGTGTTCAGCAAATACAGTGGGGTATGAACCGAACAACTGACGGATAGCATCAAACTGCGGCTCAGGCAAATGAGCTACAGCCTCGTCAGCCCTTAGGCTCGAGTTCCCCACCCACTGATCCGCTGAAACATGTTGATCCCAGCTATCCTCCTCAGAAGCTTGACTGTCCCCCTCTCCTTCTCCACCACGGCCGCAACAAGCCAACACAGGGACAGTGAGAGGCTCAGAGGGGCGCCTCACATACTCTTTAATAAGGTTCACGTGACATAACTGGTTCTTTTTCCTCCTGTCTGGAGTGGCAACAAGGTAATCTAAGTCTGAATTTTTTTCTACAATTTTATAAGGTCCAGTGTACTTCGCAGAGAGAGGGTTACCAACCAAAGGCAACAAAATTAATACCTCTTGTCCTACAGTGAACTTCCGGAGCCTCACTTTGCGATCATACCTGTCCTTCATCAAAGCTTGTGATTCTGTCAAATTTTTACCTGCCATCTCCAGACTCTTAAGCATGCGCTCACGGCTTTCAAGCACATACTTTAATAATGGACAAGGCTGCACAGTCCCCTCCCAAATTTCTTTCAGCACGTTAAGGGGGCCCCTGACACGGTATCCAAAAATCAGCTCGCTTGGACTAAATCCCAGGCTCTCACCAGGTACCTCCCGAGCAGCAAACAGCACATAAGGCAATCCAAGATCCCAATCCATACCGTTGTCAGCACAATAACACCTGAGCATGCTTTTAAGTGTAGCATGCCACCGCTCAAGCACCCCTTGACTCTCAGGGTGATACGCTGACGATACTACTGCTCGTATCCCATGCTGTTGCATTGTTTGCTTGAACAATGTGGAGGTGAAATTAGATCCTTGATCAGACTGAATCTCCTCCGGGTACCCGTACCTTGAGAAGTACCACAACAAGTTACTGACTACCGTCTTAGCCATTCCATTTTTCATAGGGTATGCATCGGGGTATCTAGTGGCAACATCCATTATGGTTAACAAACATTTATTTCCAGCCTTAGTGGGAGGGAGTGGACCAACCATGTCAACAATAATTTTACTAAAGGGTGGCCCAATCACAGGAATAGGGTGTAACGGAGCCTTAGGAATAACTTGGTTCGGTTTCCCGACACGTTGACCAATATCACATGAGTTTATCCATGACTGCACATGAGACTTCATCCCCGGCCACCAAAACAATTTCCCCAAAGCCGCCACCGTTTTCTTGGCACCCAAATGTCCTGATAATGGAGAATCATGAGCCAACCTAAGCAAACTTTCCCTGCAGCCCTCTGGCACGACCAGCTGGTCAACTGTACCTGATCCGCCCTCCCAGTTCCTTTTAGGATCTTGATATCGGTGGTATAAAATTCCATTAAAGGAAAAAAAATCCCCTGCCTTTGCATCCCTATCTTCTTCTAACTCCACAGCCCCATTGGTACACTGCAAAACCTCTGGATCCTCTAATTGCAACTTTCGAATGTCTGTGGGAGCCAACATGTCTAACTGCTTGGTCAACAACTCATGCCCTCCCCCAACATCCAACTTAGACATTCGGTTTTCTCGCTGCAGGTAACGGTGCTGTCTCTGAGTCTCTGCCTCCTCCACTACTTTATCAACTGTGTTAGGCACTGGAGTTACAACAGACTCGGTCAAAAGTCCTGCTAGTGGGTCTTTTGGGAGAGCCACTGGTTCTAAACTCTTCAAACTTTTCCCAGCCTTCCGCTTCTCCTTAATTCCCTTCCTCCGTTGTTCTGTGGCCTGGGAAATAGGCTGTGATACCTTAAATGCTTGGGAACGAGTTACCACACATGCCATCTGTTGGTGTTGACAACTCACTACCCACTCTTGTTCCTTCCTACTCACGTCGGCCGGCCTCTCGGCAACGACTAAGGGTGGAACGTCTAAAGTAGGCACCGCAAAGTCGTTGCCGAGAAGAAGGTCGACGCCCTCCACTGGCAATTTCTCAACGATCCCAACATATAAGTCCTTAATCACACCATCAACTTCCAGCTCCACACGAACCAACGGGTATGACCTGGTCGCATTAATACCCTGAACAACAACCACCCGTGCCGCATTAATTGGTCGCCCCGTGAAATTCTTCAAAAGTGTCTGTGAATCTCCAGTATCACGCAAAACTTCCACCTTATGCTGGCAACCCGCCCAACTTACCCTACCGGTCCCTCTATGGGCGCAAAAGACATCACGGACAGGGGACGAGCCTTCCTGAGTCTTATACATAGCCTGTGACACTGCCGCTGGCAAACTACCCTGGGTAAATCCAGACGACATTTCAGCCACACCTATGCTGCGCACCAAAGACACGGCTGCAGCTGGCGGCTTACCAGGACAAGATTTTGCATAATGCCCCTTCTTTCTACAATGAAAACATTCCACTTCCCATATCGGTCTCTTCTGATAAGGGGCGGAGTTCTGACCCTTCTGTAATGGGACGGCTGTAGTCTTTGGTTCAGTCCTGGTATCTTGGCTTTTAAACTGAGGTTTATATCTATAGTGATTGTCCCGAGCTCGAGGGTTTGGAGTATCGCGCCACTTGGGAACTGCATCAACATGCTTTACAGATTCACATCCCCTGATTAGCGACAACCTGAGGTCAGCCATCTCAGCTGCCCCTTGAAGAGTTCTTGGGTTCTTTTCTTTAATAGTTAGTCATTTTTGCACCAGTACACTTATAAAACTGCTCGAGCAGAAACAGCTCAGTCAACTGTTCTGCCGTCTCAGCTTTCTCAGAACGTGTCCAGTTTTTAAGTGCATCTTTTAAGTCCCGGGCATGTTCAAGAAAGGTCGCCTCCCTAGTCTTTGTAACACCCCGAAACTTCAATCGATATGTTTCCGGTTGCAACTCGTATGCCCGTAGGACAGCTCTCTTCAATTTTGGGTAGTCAATGCAAGACTCTAAAGGCAGTGCATCATAAGCCTTCAGACCCTTACCCGTAAGTCTTGAGGAGACTAGAGCTGCCCACTTCTCTTCAGGCCAATTATGCTCCCTACACTTCTTCTCAAAACGATTAAAAAATTCTGTGACTTCAGTTTCACTAAATACCGGCACCAATTTGACTAAGTGGGCCAAGGACTGTTCTCTTACTTGGCCCTCACGGCCCATCCGAGTCCCTGTCAACTCTGCACGAGTCTTATCTAAATCTAATTTAGCACAATATTTCTCTGAGTCGTACCTAAGCTCAGCCTCATGCCTCCTGGTCTCATCCTCCTGCCTCCTAACCTCAATCTCATGCCTCCTGTGTGTATGTGTGTGCCCCTATGGGGCACACACATACAATAGGTAGGTGCGGTGGGGGGTCCTGAAAAGGGGGGGGGGGGGCTAGTTGAGGGAGGGGCTGTTGAGAAGGGGGGGGGGGGGGGGGGGGCAAAACCATATTTTGGACCTAAGATCATAACTATTGCACAAGTTCAATTTTTTGTTTTAATTACCGTCGCATTCACGCACCGAAGGTTCGTGTGAAGTTTGGTGAAAATTCGTCAAACGGTCTAGGAGGAGTTCTCGGACAGACAGACATTTCGGTTTGCATGTACCACTATACGGGGGGCGCGATACCACTCTGCCTACGCAGAGTTGATAAATGAATAAATCTATACATATCTGCCGTTAACTAATATACAGTAAGTGTGGCCATGTGAACCAATAGACCGCAGGTGGTGTTAATTCATCCAGTACGTCCACAACACGATAGGGGTTAACACTTTTAGTACGGGTGAGCTATTGTCATTATATTCTGACTATAACTAGATGTTGTTATATAGTTTAGGAAGGACCTCTAGCAATAAAGTAGACGTGCCGTTTTGCCCAAAATCAAAACGGCATACCCAACTCTGCGATCGGTCACCATCATCACTACTAGTCACTATCATCATTAATATGATCAGCACTACTTCTATTATAATCATCACTACTACTCTCACCATAATTACTACTACCGGTACTCTCATAATCACTACCATCAACACTACTGGCATCATTATCACTACAACCATCATCATTACTTGTCACCATAATCACTACTATTATGACCATCATCACTACTACTAGTACTGTCACCATTACTACCACTACAAGACTAGGAAAGACAGACAGACGTCTCATCATTATCTTCACATCTGAGACATGTGTATGATGTGTGGATTTCTGTGACACACAGTGAATAGGTACAGGGGGGGGGGGGGAACCATTTTTTGGACCTAAAATCATAACTATTGCAGAAATTCATTTTTTTTAAAATTTCCGTCGCATTCACACACCGAAGGTTCGTGTGAAGTTTGGTGAAAATCCGTCAAACGGACTAGGAGGAGTTCTCGGACGGACAGACAGACAGAGAGACAGACATTTCGGTTAGCATGTACCACTATACGGGGGGCGATACCACTCTGCTTACGCAGAGTTGATTATAGAGAATATCACCAACTAGCAGAATAAACTATATTATCATTTCTATAAGTCGGAACATATGAAACTTACAACAATTTTGAAAATAACAACGTCTTCTGAAAGTATGTATCTATTTCTTGTAAATGTTTTTAACTGTAGACAAAAATGGAAAATAATCGAAAAGCTGCGTAAAATCAATACAAAATAATCTATTATTGTGTTTAATTAATTGTATACTCATCATTATTCATGGAAGTTTATTTGTATTGCAACTTTGAGAAATACCAGTAGATTCTACATACCTACTGTACACTTAAAGGGGTATTATTAAAGGCAATATATAGCTATATTGGTTGTGAAAATATTGGCTGTTAAGACAAGCTATCCATTAGGTCATTCATGCAGGCTACTGCTTGGCTATTCATTTGTATACAAAGGCAGTGTTGACAATTTCAGGCAAGTGCGTAACCCAATTTAGCCCCACTCTGTATAACAAATATGATAGCATGATGATTTTATAATACATTTAATTTCATGGCAATACATAGTTGAATAATACTAATGTGAAAATATGAATTCCATTATACAATATTCATACAAACTGTACCCTGAAAGCGGGTCGGTTGTACGAGTCATTCCTAAAGTATGTGTCCACCCATGATATGATTATCAAATATCAATAAAGTAGATGTGCCGTTTTGCCCAAAATCAAAACGGCATACCCAACTCTGCGATGGGTTACCATCATCACTACTAATACCATCATCAATCATAATCAACACAAATACTGCCATCATCACTACAACTGCCACAATCATCAAGACTACTGTCATCATCACCATTACTATGATCATCACTACTACAATTATTACAGTCATCACTACTACTCTCACCATCATCACTACTACTGTCACCATTGTCACTACCATCTTAATCACTACTATCATCATTGATACTACAACTATCAACCATCATTACTACTATCATCACCACCATCTTACAATCAGCATTACTACTGTCACCATCACTACTACTACTACTGCCATCATCACCATTAATATGATCTTCATCATCACAACTATTGTCATCATCACTACAACTTTCACCATTATCACTACTATCACCATCAATCCCACTATTACTACAATCACTTTTAATGCCAACTAAAGTAACTTAACCTTAGTGTGTGAACCCCTTCGGGGCACACACACTAAGAACGCCATCATTGCTGGGTGTGTGGTTGGTTGGGGGGGGGGGGGGGGAACCATATTTTGGACCTAAAATCATAGTTATTGCATATATTCAAAAAACATTTTTTGAATGACCGTCGCATTCACGCACCGAATGTTCGTTAGAAGTGTGTGTGAAAATCCGTTGAACGGTCTAGGTCCTACGAGGAGTTCTCGGAGACACATATATCTCACTAATATCATGACATCTGAGACGTGTATGATGTGTGGGTTTCTGTGATGTGTGTGCCCCTACGGGGCACACACACACACAGGGAAGAAGGTACAGGGTGGGCGGTGGGGGTCCTGAAGGGGGGGGGGGGGGATTTTTAGGACCTAAGATCATAACTATTGCACAAATTATTTGTTTTGGTTTTTTAATTAGCAACATTCACGCACCGAAGGAGGTTCGTGTGAAGTTTGGTGAAAATCCGTCAAACGGTCTAGGAGGAGTTCTCGGACGGACAGACAGACAGACATTTCGGTTAGCATGTACCACTATACGGGGGGCGATACTACTCTGCTTACGCAGAGTTGATTAAACATATAATGCAGTCATTATCCACATTAAGTATACATATTCCAGAATTCTACATTAGAAAACCATTACAATAATCAGTGATTTATTGACTGCACACATTACGTTCATAATCCCCATACTAATGTTATAGGATAAAGAATACACAATGTACTGTGAAACTCATAATTCACCCTAAATCCAGCCAACCTGTGGGTCTTCAGTCTGTCATTAGGGTATGGAAGCTTCAAGGGCGTTCCTGGTTTGTGAGGTGTTTTGAGACCAGGGGGAGGCAGTGAACTGTATCAAAATGGTTGGCGGGGCTGGGGGAGGACATAATCGGATCGGTTTCACACCGCCACATCACGATGGTTAGTTGAAAGACAAGGCTATTTCAATTATCTATCATTCTCTCTCTCTCTCTCTCTCTCTTTATTTATATATATATATATATATACTGTATATATATATGAAGGAGTAATCCCGTTAGCCAATCATAAGCCGGGATTTACGCAGATGTGCCAGCCAGATTTACACCAGAATAGCAACTTGGGTTACTGCCATGACACCCAGGAGCTCTCGGCTAATCACAGGCCGCCCTCGGCGCACCTAGACACCCGCCTCACACCACCTCCCAAATGCACTGCTCATAACTTGCCCTCTGTCCATTCCTGTATTTTATATCCCGGCAAAAAGTGTTCTGATGTAATGGTGCCAACCCCATACTCCCGTCAGCCACTGATAAAAATCATAAATACGTTGCCAGGAAGTTATTATGGAGATAGTAATCTGGAACAGGGCGAGCGTAAACTTCAAAAGTCCCGGGCCTACCCTGGCGAGCCCCAGCGCGCTCCTCAGCCAATCACAGGCCCGCGTTGCTGGGGGTGGTGGGTGCTTTGCACCCACTGCAAGAGATTATTGAAATAGCCATATAAGAGTGAAAGAAATTCAACATTGCGGCATGTAGAAAGAGATTGTAGGGAACTAGTAAGAGTTGATGAGGCTTTTGACTCTACTCTTTCGAGAAGTGCGGTATGAGTGGAACCTCCCCACACATGCGAATAATTCTTGATTCATGGGTACACTGTGCCCCTATACAGAGCAAGAAGCTATGCATGAGTGAAGATCCCACATAGACAGTTGAGCATACCTAACTGCTGGGAAACGGTAATATGATATTTCCAAAGAAAGGTCGGATGGAAAATATACATCAAGAATACTGAGAGAAGATGAAGGGTTGATTTGTGCATTGTTGAAGAGTAATTGATAGTCTTGTGGAAGATTGCGATAAATAGATAGAAGGAGAAATTGGGTCTTGGAGGCATTGAAAGTACACACATTTTCTCTGCCCCAACCATAAATAATTGATAGATCAGAAAATAGGCGTATTATGGCCACGAAACGTGCGTTTTGGAGTGGGTTGTTGTGGGAAACTAATTGAATAATGTAAGGTGGAATCATCAGCATATGAGTGGATAGAACTAGAGGTACAGTTGAGATCATTGATGAATATTACAAAGAGAACTGGAGACAGTACAGAACCCTGAGGAACACCCGAGTTGATAGGTTGAGGAAGTGAGGGATGACCGTCCACAACTGCCGGTATGGAATGGTCAGAAAGGAAATTATAGACAAAGGTACAGATAGAGGGATAGAAAGCGAAGGAGAGTATAGTATGAAAATTAGAGTTTTGTGCCAGACTCTATTGAAGGATTTTGATATGTCTAGTGCAATAGAAGAAAAGGATCTGGGGTTTACAGTATCTTGTGACTTAAAAAACACAGCCTTCAGGTCTTATAATTGAGTATGAAGGCAAATACAGCTTGGAGATCATTTGAATTATATTCCCAAAAATATATTCTACAGTTATATTAATCATTAGTTAGACCCTTTTTGGAATAATGTATGTAATTTTTTGTCCACATACTAAAGTTCAGAGAAGGGTTACAACATTTATAACAACACAGAAGAATACAAACTATAAGGAGCTTCTTAAATATTTGAACATGTTTAGCCTCTTTTCCTTTTGCTTATTATCGAGCAACGTCGTTAGGATTAATTGGATTGATGCCTTTCGGATCTCTTTGCATTCCTTCGTATAATGGGACTGATAAATCTTTCTACCAATTAATTTCATGGATTAAATATTACCAATATATCTTATATGTCCCTACTATTATGGACAGCTTAATTAACCTCTTCATACATTTAAAGGCATAATTTGTTTGTGTGTGTTAAATATAAGAGAAGGGTACTTGCGAAGCTTAGGTTAATCCAGACAAATGTAAACTCAGATAACATGAATATTGTATAATAGTCGCCTATGTATACTTAGATAGTGACAGTCTCTGCTAGTGTGTATTCAGTTATATACTATTTATAAGTAGAGAGATATTATACGAGAACGTACTGTATATTGTCAATGTGTGATGATCATTTTCTCCTAACCATTTTTAATTTATTTGCATTGGTTTCTAATACTTAAATAGAGATAAATTAACCCTCTTAGGATTTTGACAGTATATTCGGGTGTATCGTTAGACGTTGTTATAGCTTAAGAATGATCTGTTAAAACGAAAAGTGTAAAATCTATCTTAATTAATCCCCCGAAATCCAAACACCCTTCCTAAGTTAAACCCAATGGTCTAATGATAACAAAAATAATATGTCAAAGCGCGCCATAAACCTCAAGGGATTTAATTCAAGTATTAAAGTAATGGAACATGTTCACAACAGTTGTGTACGATAAACTTTGATGGAAAAACGCTCTTGTGATACTGGTCATAAATAAGGATATGTTATCGAGGACTTCTAATATACAGCGAACTTAACCTACATTAAATTAAATAAGCAAGGCAACTTGATATTTGGGTCCGGAATTAAAGTCATAATTTTCGGAGCTAAGCAGAGAGCAGGAGCAGGAAGTTAGGGCATATCATATTTTCTGAGGTCTGCATAATTTCCTTCGTAACTTCTAGACATGAAGAAGTATCCTAATTATAGTGTTAAAGGAAGGGGTTGGTATTACAGAATATTATGCTTGCCCGTTTGTCTCTTAATATCTCTCTCTCTCTCTCTCTCTCTCTCTCTCTCTCTCTGTATCTTTCTTGCACAAAGCGACACTCACACGCATGCAATTTCATATTTACGTACTCTCATGTTACTACATCCAGCTAATGAGACAACACTGTGATCATTTACATCTTACAAGACGAGAGAGTCGGACGTGAAAGAGGTTTACTCAGAACACTTCAATAGAGAAAGAGGCGAAGGAGATGTGGTAGAAGAGGAAGACAATGAGATAGAACAACATATAATATTAATAACACTACAATAACAATGATATGAGCAAATTATAGGGATTACATGAGAACAACGAGAAAACTAAAAGAGTAGGAGGAGGATGAATGAGTAGGAAGAACATTATTGAGAAGAGGAAACAGGCATTATTATGAAGCAAGTACCGAAGGAAAAGAAGTAATACAGCGGTGAAGAAATAAAAGGAAATTAGGAAGTACACACATATTATGTACTTACATTCATAAATCTAAAGACTGAATATTCCACACTCGTCGGCGTCTCAGGCAGCCCTGTTCAAAGCTGCCTCACTTGTCAGGTTTATGTGAAGTATACATAGTGACGTAGCAGTAGGTAAAGGTGAATCTGTCGTTACCATCATAAGAGGATAGGGTATATTTATTGGTCGATTTATATATTGATTAATTGTTGTTATAGTTTCCTCCCTTGACCTCCATCAAGCATAAAAACATCCCCAAGATCCAATTTGTACTAGATATATTTGTAACATTTTCGGTAGAAAAACGCGCCGTCCGAAGGCCTATTCCTCAAATATTACAGGCTCGCTATCGCTCGCCAGGAAAAATTCGACACCTAAATGGCACGAAAAGTCTGAATATTTACAAAAAAAATGGACGAAAAATCTTAAAATCGCCAAACTAATGGACCGAACGCCTTCAAATTTGAAAATCTAAGGGATTAAACATGAGGGAGAAAGGGGACCAGAAAAAGCAAGCATATCCCCTTAAAAACAAAACATGACAGAGGGTGAACACTATGACGAAGATAAAGGTAGAACATTGGAAGAGACGGAGAAAAGACGAAGATGAACACAAGGGGACACACTTGAAAAATAGATAGAAGACTAAACAATTAAAGGTACATGATGATGGTTCATTAGTTAAATTCACTGGGATAGCATAATGAACAGAATAACTCCACAGCATCTATGACGACATTGACACTAAAAAAGGAAAACACAAGAGAGAAACTGAATCAGAAAAGGAAATATATCAAGATGGAGGTAGCAGAGGGAGGAAATCATGTAAAGGAAAAACAACAAATGAAACATCAACACCAACAAACACATGTAAGGAGAGGACATTAGGTAACGAGACAATAGGTATAAAGGCGGTTTCACACGAGCGCCTTTTCCGGCAATTTTCGATGAGCACTTTTTCCCCTTACGTTTATGCTCTTCACGTTGCAATCGGAAACTATATCGTAGGTAGATAACGTTAGGTAGTTTAATTCTTACGGAATTACACTTCCAGACAACAATTACCCATAACAAATGACGGAAAAATTACTCGTATGACACCGCCTTATGAGAGCACGATGGCAAGGAGACTAAGGGCAACGATAGTGAGGAGAAGGAGGAGGATAGACACGCTGAAGAGAAAGGCGGGGAGAAGGAGGGAACGAAACAGAAAGAGGTGCGACAATATTGAAGAAGTAGGAGGAGGAGAAGACGGTGGATAGACGACAATGAAAGCACCATAACCAACACAAACGATTATTAATCCTGTGAGTACCAGCGACGTGTGTTATATTCCATTATAGCTATATTTAGAGGATTTTTGGCAGCTTAAAAAGGATCTGTGGTAGTACAAAGGGTTAATTAAGATAGTTCGTAGCCTGTTAATTGCTAGAGGCCCCTTTTAAACTGAATATAACCGTCTAATAGTAGCCAGAAGAAAGTTAAAAGAACGGAACTGGTACTGAACGGGTTAATGGACTGAATACAAATTATCAGTGGATAGCGTAGTATATGCATGGTTACCGAGGATATTGGATACACGGAATCATCATTGAAGATGACAGAACAGACAAGTCAAACATTAAATAAGAGAGAGAGTGAGAGACAACAGTACAATTACCTTAATTAGAGTGTGTTAGTAAGGGAAATGTCCGCCTTAGCAAATGGTGGCGGGAAGCTGTCCACTTAGTTCTCGTAAGGAGATATTTGTTTGTATGTGCTCATTAATGTATTTACATATTGAATACTTTCAGTTTCATCCCAAGACTTCCATCAAGCTTTAAAATTACCCCAAGACACCCCTTTGAGATAAATGTGTAAACAAGAATTGGAGGAAACTGTTCCTGCCGAAGACCGGTTCCTCCTACATTACAGCTCACAATGGCTCGCCACGAAACAATTGACACCTAAATGACAGACAGGTGTTAAAATCGCCAAGCTAATGGGGCTAAACATGAGGGAGAAGGGAGTCTAGAGAAAAACAAACCTTCCCTTAACCCTTTTCAATATATTATTTTACTGGTTAACACTATATGATATTAGGAAGGACATCTTGCCATCAAAGTGTTCTAATATATCTCATTGTTTTCACTCAATGATCCTTTCTAATTTTAATAAAATCGTCTACTTATAGTCCGACTCAAAATACTGAATTAATTATATGGGTTCCTATAACAGTTAATCCTGAAATCTAAGGCATGGCTCAAGTAATATACCAATGTGTATGGGAGGTGTCAGTGAACTCAATTTTACTCAGTTAATACCACACAGAATGGAAATAATGCTATGGACATTATTGACAGTAGAACTAGCAGGAATATCTTTAAGGCGGGTGACCTGCTAGTGTTCTCTCCTTTTCTCTCTGTCTCTCGCTTGTATCCATTCAGCCCCATTCAGCCTACTGTTTTAAGATGTGTATCCCCATTCAGGTGTCGATTTCTTTCTGGCGAGCCAGCATTGTATGGAGGAATCTTGTTTTTCTATCGAAAAAAGAAAACATTTAGCCTGCTTTCAAAAACATGTTTATAAATAATTATGCCGGCTTGCCAGGAAAAAATCGACACCTGGATGGGGACAAACGTCTTAAAACAGTAGGCTGAATGAGGCCGAATGAATACAACGCAGAGAGAAAAAAAAAATATCGAGGTGGGCACCCATAATCAGAATATTAATACTATGTTTATCATTGTTATGTGTACTATTCGTACTTGTTTAATACCGGTACTACTACTTTTAATACTACTACTACTTCTACTAGTAGTAGTATTAATAGTATTATTAGTAATAGTAGTAGTAGTTGTAATGGTCAAAATCTAATTTGTATACTTCATATGTATTTGCGTATATACAAGATATATGATAGTATTGTAAGCTGATAATTATATACTGTAAAATAGTTTAATATACAAGGCGTATAAATTAAAGGGTTCATAGATATAAGTTGTACACATATGATTTGATGCGTCTGGAGAAACTGTATTATAGAGGTTATGCATGTCCACTAATTTATGAAATATGATATCATTTGGATAAAATAGTTTGTCCGCGTGGATTAGCTTGTATGGATATAATTATTCTGTTTGTTTTATATTATACAACCAATTTAATGTATCTCATAAACTTGTATTGTGAAATGTACAGTATATACTACATTTATTTATCAAATATTTGTCTTGCGTATATGTTAGATGGTAAATGATAACAACCAAGGTGTTGCCAGGAAAGTGTTTCGAACTATTGGTTTAATTTTGTATGAAACATCTTGTCAGTGTTTCGAACATTTTCCGAGCCAAACTAGGTAGAGAAGTAGTGAGAGCAGACAGTTTGCTGTGAGCCCCGCCCGAGTGTATACCTGTTTGACCCGGCAAAGGATTACATATGAGCCCAGGATATTTGTGTAGTGTCACTTGGGCGGGACAATGATAGGACGTAACTTGACTGGTCACATTGTTCCGTGAGTAAATCTTATTTAACTATTTGTAAGTTTTGTATAGGATAGGAAACTGTTTAACTCTCCAATTTATGTGAACCTCTTGCTACCATATGTTTGTATAGCCGGCTCGATTAACATACTTCCTAAACTGTAAAGAGTAGCCTATTAGTGATTCAGATTTACCTATATATTTATTGTTAACATTTTATCCTTGATCATAGCGCAGTTTATGGCATATTAGATTTCAGATATTCTAACCTTTCCTTCAAAGAGAGTAGACCCCACGGCCTACACTTAGCAATAGTATGGTCTTCTGTGCAAAATAAACAAGGTTTATCTAAAGCTTTGGGAATAGATGTATTCATATTATCTTTTACTTTACATATGGTAGGATTATTAGTGCTCTTTGGTACTATCCCAGTTGCAAAACTTTTCTTTGGTTTTGTGGAGTTGTGCTGTTCAGATTTATGAGTAGTGGACTTCGTTCCTGCTAAAGCTTCTCTACCATACACAGGGTCCATAGCCTTCCTAGCTTCTAATTTCACAAACCGAGACAGCTGTTCAAATTTGACAAAGCCACTATTTTCTTTAATGTGCTGCACTCTTGATCTCCATTTGTCTTGAAGGTAATATGGTAACTTCTTTACTAAGCCTTTCATATTTTCGGGATTTTCCAGAACTTTGACGGCATCTAGACTACTAATAGCATGTTCACATTCTAACAAGAATACCGAATACTCATCCAGTCCCTTTGAATCATCAGCTTTAATGACTGGCCAATTCAAAGCCCTCTTAATGAACGCACTAGCCACAACCTCTGTATTCCCGTAGCGATCACCAAGTTCTTTAATGGCAGCCGGATAACCTTGTTCAGCATCTAGGTAACTGTATCCCTTCACGACTTTACTTGCTTCACCTGTAGTGAACTGTTCCAAGTAGTTCATTTTCTCATCACAAGAGTCTGAGAAATTTACTACTTTAGTCTGAAATTGTCTCATAAATTGCTTGAACTGCAAAGGGTCGCCACCAAAGTACCTAATGGTCGCTGTGAGTTTCTTAAGTTCTTTAACTAATGAAGCCATAACCTCTGGTGCCTTAACTATAGGCTCTCTTGAATTTTGATCTTGCATAGAACTATATTGGGGCAAATAATGGCTAGGATGAAATGCTATTGCGTTTGGATCAAGATTGGGTTGAGCTTGCGGCAATTCAACATTATTTAGTTTGGGCTGCAGTACCCTAGCATGATCATACTGTTCTAAAACTTCTACTCTTGCCTTTGAGGCAGCTAACTCTGTATCAAGTTTTAACTGTTCTAATTTAGCTTCCAAATCAAACTTTGCCTGTAATGTAGCCGACCTAGCTTTCAATTCCACTTGCTTCTGTTGTTATTTGATCCTAGCTAAGGATACGCTACTAGCTACAGATGTACAGCGTGAACCTTTAGAACTATGTGAACTACCACTCCGGCTTGATTTGTAACTTTTTGTTTTACGAGATACATTTTCCACACTTGTATATTTCTTCTCAAACCAGCTTTCTACACAGACTTTAACCTTCAAACTCGGATGGTACACGTGTGTACCATTATGTTTTGCCCCCAGGAACCCGGGTGGTACAACATTGTACCAGTGGTTGAAAGCCTGTGAGCTTGGTGTGCGAGGCGTCGGTCCGACGCATGTAAACAACAGCCGGCTGGACCGACGCCCCGCATCTCCGGCCACAAGAAGGAGAGCGTCGCTTGTTCGTGTGTGCCTGTATGTTGTTGTTAAGTATCGAAAAGTATTGTAAAGTGGCTGTTGTTGCCGTAAGTTATCTCCACTGAAATCATCATCACAACTCAACCAGTTGACTTAGAGAGCTCTACTTAATGCCATTCTACAGGTAAATAACACGGCTACGCTTGAGGATGCGCGGGAATGCGGGAAGCAGTCAGCATAACAATGATACGGTAGCCTAGCCTAGACGTTTTTCGGCCAAAACACCCGGGTTTCGGCCAATATTTATGTAATGCGTAGCCGGGGCTGGAGGGTTAAAACTCTGCAAAAATGTATCACGATCATCAAATTCACTGTCATGATTATTACAGCGCTCCTGTGGGGGTACTTGAGATATAAGCTGACTATATTCACCTTGGACACATACAAATGTTTCATATAGCTGTAACCACTCACCATACTCATTTTTAACTTGTTCAATGCTAGCATTTTCAGACATGAGCTTACGAACTTTAGTGGCTAAATTCTTATGCTTGGTAAAAAATATCAGCTAAACTCTTTACCTTAACATCCATTTGGTGGTGCAAACCTTTTTCAGTCAGCTTACGATCCCTTTTCTTTTGTTGCTCCTCTGTTGTAGTACCATCCACTGGTGAAGCTTCAGAGTATCCTGTCGCTTCATTCATCGGCGAAGTCGTATGTTGTCCTTCCATAGCCACGTCCGTCGACATCTCTTCAGATTGTTCGTTAATGATGGAAGGAGTAACTCAAACATGGTTCCGGTAATGCATCTTTATTGATGGTGTCGATGATTATGATGATTAACTGCGAACAAAGAACACTACTGTAATTTTCACTCAACAATGCTCTATATCCAACATTCATATTTATTGCCAAATTGATTACCAAGCAAAACATTTTGTACAGGAGTTAATTAATTAACTTATTAATCAGGGGTCTGGCTAGGAATCCTCCTCCCCTTGTACAGTATAATTCTCCTACCCGAAGTGACAGAGAAACTGGCGTGAGAACGCGAAAGTGGTCCTAGACCTTGAGAATAGGAACTTTAAATGTTTCTGTTCGGGCTCTGTCTCGAGTCGGCCACCCCCAGCAATGGGGTATGTGCCTGAGTATATACATACATATACAGTACATCCGCAAAACAAAAGCAATTATAATTCTGCGCTTCAACCACTACAATTAAATATTAAAGGTAGTAAAACTTAACATTGTCAAAACTCCCAACATTAGGTCTCAAAGGACACGTTACACCAAAGTAGAAACAAGCACGAATCAAAGGAGGAATATCAAAGAGGATTAGGTATGAAATTTATTAAACTAAAGGCAATTAAGTTAGGATCATTTCAATAAAGATGCATTACCGGAACCATGTTTGAGTTACTCCTTTCATCATTAACGAACCTCGGTAGTATTAATAAGTTCATTAATTAGTATTCTCCTGTACAAAATGTTTTGCTTGGTAATCAATTTGGCAATAAATAATTTTTATGAATGTTGGATATAGAGCATTGTTGAGTGAAAATTACATTAGTGTTCTTTGTTCGCAGTTAATCATCATAATCATCGACACCATCAATAAAGATGCATTACCGGAACCATGTTTGAGTTACTCCTTTCAGTAGTGTTATTCTTATTATAATTTGTTTTAGTTATTATTAATACAATAATAATAGTATGTGACGCTTCTGCATAGTAACCATGTGCGGGCATGCGCGCGCGTCGGCTGCCCAGCCGTTTAGAAAACCGGCTGGTGGTAGCCGTCCGGCAGGCTTTCCCTTAGTTTATATCCTACGACAATGTAACTAATGTCTGGGATATTCTTATGTTGTTTCACAGCTTGAAGCTGCCCTTATTCTTAACCAACGCATCTTAGTATATTTTATTCTCGATAGTTGATTGTTTCATTATAATATATAAGATGTAAGTCTAGTGAGAGCGGGAAGAGACGAGCGGGAGAGAGAGACCGGCTTGGGACGTTGCTTCGCGCGGAGAGACCAGCTTGGGACGAGCCTGAAGCGCTGCCACATGCATTTGATTGCAACGTTAGGCTTAGTTTCGACTCACGCACGGGGTAGAGGATTTTGACCAGGCAACTGTGTTGAGTGTTGCCAAGCCTGGGATGTATTCTGCATGCCTAGGGGGGGGTCCAGACAGAATCAAGACTCAGAGCTCACCTCATTGTCGTACCCTTCGGACCCCCTTGATATCTATCCCTCTCAACCCCACTTAGAAACTTTCTCTCTTACTTTGTATACCTTCTTTCCACTACTTCACCAATCTATTTAATTATCCCATCCCCTTGATAGACCTTATATCTATTATTGTATTAACGACGAGCTCTCAGATAACTAAATAGGATTTTGGGCCTTATGCAGGGATGTAATTGTTAATGAGACCTAGGAAGCTTTTTTGTTGTCTCATATTTGGTGGTTTCATGCTTGCTAGTGTGTTCTTGTGTCAGGTTAGCAGGGGCTAGACCGGAGGGGAGGCTTTTTGCGATCCTTTAAGTAAAGTCTCCTGGAGCGAGTCCCGTGGACCCGCACGACTTTACTAGGATACCCGTGGGAGTCTGGGGGCATTTTCTTGTCTGTGTCCCTGTGTGTCTAGCGTTGTGTTGTGTGAGGGCCATTGCATAGTCCACTCAGCACTGCGCTAGCACGTTTTTCTTTTGTTTTTGGGTCGCCAGGAGAGAGTCAGATACTTGCGATCTGAGTCTCTCAAGAGAGCACCCTTTCAATTAGAGTAATTTGGCGCACAGACCTGGGAACGTCCCTAGGCTAGAGCAGGTGGCTCAGCCCGGGTATCCGAAGCCTATATCCTTCCGGCTAGACCTCTGCCACCTGGCAGATTAACAGCTGGGGGTTTATTATCTCTGTAAGCTTGTTATTGTGCCACAGTTTACCGTTTTTGTGAGCATTGTGAGTCAGGGAGTGGCTTAGAGACTCTGTCAGAGCAGGCTTGCCTAACTAAGAGTAAGAAGCACACCTGTATGTGGTTATGTTGCGAGTTGCTGCCTTTATTTAATTATACCTATGCCATTATACACTGTATGTCCTATCACTAGTATTTATTCCTGCTTATGAGTTAAGAGTTCTCTAAATCCGTAACATACTTTCTTTGCTAAGCATCAGATCCTACAGTAGCCGTATGCAGTTTAGAGACCCGCATCTTGTCTACCTGTACGATGTTTTGAGGACTGTTTGCTTTCACCTTCTTTCACGCAGGGGTGATTAGTTGTATTAATTAACGTAACGTTAAATGTACTTTCTTCTAGTTTGTTATTAAATTGTTTCTGCAATTTAATTCCGTTATCTATCTTTTCCTTGAAGCTTTAAGTCAACTTAATTGTGTGATCTTTTATATAGCCTGCTTGTCTATCAGCAGTCTATAGTGCGTGCACCCTGTAACCGAGTCATAGGATACCTCGTTGTCCAGGCAGGAGTCTTGACGGTTTAGGGTGGTTTGTTGCCTGCGTTTATAGATAAGGGTTGGATCTAGCGTTTTTCGTTGTTGCTTGTTGCCGCATACCTAGTCCAATAGAAAGAGCCCAGTGTTTATATATCCTAGGACGTAACAAATGGCGACCTTACATAGGATTTACTGAACAGAGGAATATAGTGGTCATTTGTTTTGAGATTCCTTATGATTAGAGGAATACAGTGGACATAGAGTTTTTTTTGGGAGCATCCAATATAACACATTAAAGACTTTAAATACCATTAGTATATACATACTTGCATAGGAGATAAGGCACATTCTATAACCGTGATAATTACTGCAGTACACAAACTTGTCTAATACATCAGAACACAGTGATGGGTCAGGTCACGATACGGGCTCGGTGGGAGAAAGACCTGTGGAGTGGCTAGTCGATAGCGAGGAGGGTGCTAGAAGATTTTTAGAGGTGCCCCTTACCGCTGCCAGGGTGTTGAAGCTGAATAAGTATGGCTTAAAGTGTGTGGCAGGTCTTCAGGGTCACAAGGGTTTAAGTGGCATGAGGAAAGATCAGCTGAGGACTTTGATATTGGGTTTAGAAGGGAGAGACCTGGGTGGAGAGGCGACTGGGGGCCCCGGTCCCCAGCCCCCCCTCCACTCTACCCCCGTATCAAACATCAGGGTGCCTGAATTTAGTACATACCCCCAAGTTGATGGTCAATGGCAGCGTGGAATTCAATCACAGGGACCCTCTCCATTAAATGCACCTTCCCCTCCTCAAGGGTTGACTCCAGATTTGTTGTTTCGGCTTGAGATGGCCAAGGTTGAGGCCGCCGAAAGACAGGTTAGTGTGCAGGCTGAGGTTGCTAGAGCTCAGGCTGAGGCTGCAGAGAGAACAGCTATACGAAAGGCTGAACTGCAGGCAGAGTCTACTAGGTATCGGGCTGACAGGGAGCTGGAGAGATCTCGAGTGGAGGTAACAGGGCGAAATATTGGGGAGGTAACAGACATCGGGACCAATCATTGTCGCACCTGCTTAAACTAGTTCCTGTGTTCGATGAATTATATGTGGCTGAGTTTTTTATGCGATTTGAGAAGAAGTGTCAGGAACACCAGTGGCCTCAGGAAAAGTGGGCAGCATTAGTTTCATCAAGACTCCTAGGAAAGGGGCTAAAAGTGTATGATTCACTACCTTTAGAGTCCTGTGTAGTTTATGATGAGCTAAAGAAGGCTGTGCTACGGGCCTATGAGTTACAACCAGAAACTTACCGCTTGAAGTTTCGGGGTGTTACTAAGGGCAAGGATAGTACCTTCCTCATTGGGACTGAACCCGAGGCTTTCACCAGGTACCTCCGGAGCAGCGTATAAAACATAGGGCAACCCAAGATCCCAATCCTTGCCATTTCCAACACAGTAACAATGCAGCATGCTTTTCAGAGTCGAGTGCCACCTCTCCAACACCCCTTGACTCTCTGGGTGATAGGCTGAAGAGACAACTGTACTGATACCGTGCTGCTGCATGGTCTGTTTGAAAATGTTAGAAGTAAAATTGGACCCTTGGTCTGACTGCAATTCGTGCGGGTACCCGTACCTAGAACAGTACAATAGCAAGTTACGAACAACAGTCTTAGCAGTACCATTTTGCATGGATTATGCATCCGGATAACGAATGGCAACATCCATGATTGTGAGGAGGTACTTGTTGCCTGCACTAGTAGGGGGTAGTGGGCCAACCATGTCGATTATAACCTTACTGAATGGTGGCCCAATTACAGGAATAGGGTGTAACGGAGCCATGGGAATACATTAGTTTGGTTTACCTACTGTCTGGCAGGTACTGCACATTGCCACCCATGACTCCACATGTGCCTTCATACCTGGCCACCAAAACAATTTCGCCAAGGCTGCTACCGTCTTACGTACACCAAAATGCCCTGCCAACGGTACATCATGCGCCAACCTCAGTAGGCTATCATGGCACACACTAGGCACAACCAACTGGTCCACCACTCTCGACTCACCCTCCCAACTCCGTCTGGGATCTAGAAAATGCCTGTACAAAATACTCTCCACACGAAAGAAGTCCCCCGGCTTTGCATCCCCGTCCTCCTCAAGTTCGATTGCACCGTTACTACACTTCTGAAGCTCAGGATCACCTAGCTGCAGCCGACAGATATCCGAAGGAGCCAATTTATCGAGGTGCTCCCGGAGCAACTTATGGCCTCCCCCGGTACTGGACTGTTCGATCCTATCTTGCTTGCGTCATAACGGTGCTGTCTCGGAGTTTTCTCACACCCTACCTCCTCACCAAGTGTGACAGGTTCTGGGGCCACTCCGGACCTTAAAATTGGTGCTAATACTGAGTCGCCAAGAAGAACCGCTGGATCAAAACTCTCAAAACTTTTCCCAACTTTAGCTTTCTCCTTCCGACCGTTCCTCCGCTGGTCTAGAGACTGAGGAATAGGCTGTGACACCTTAGATGCACGAGATTGGGTGACAACACATGCCATCTGCTGTAGTTGATACCTCTCGACCAACTCCTGCCCCTCCCTACTCACGTCGGCCGCCCTCTCGGCAACGACTAAGGGTGGAACCTCAGAAGTAGGCACCGCAAAGTCGTTGCCGAGAAGAAGGTCGACGCCCTCTACTGGCAGTTTCTCCACGATTCCCACATCTATCTCTCGTGTCACACCATCAACCTCCAGCTCCACTCGAACCAACAGGTATGACCGTGTAGCATTAATACCCTGCACCACAACTACCCGTGCCGCGTTTATAGGTTGGCCTGTAAAGTTTTTCATCAGAGTCTGGGATGCACCTGTATCACGCAACAACTCCAACCCATGCTTGCAACCAGCCCAACTCACGCAGCCACGCCCTCTATGGTCGCAAAAAGCATCGCGGACAGGTTTCGAGCCTTCCGGACACTCCTTCACTGGCTGTGCCCCTGCATCTGACATATCACCCCGGGTAAATGCAGAAGACCTCAGAGACACCCCAATGTTGCTAGCCAAAGACACGACTGCTGTAGATTGGTTACTAGGGCAGGAACGTGCAAAATGCCCCTTTTTATGACACTTAAAACACTCTACTTCACCCTTGGACTTCCCCTGAGGTGGGGAAGGGCCCTGACCTTTCTTAAACGGGACGGTTTTCGGTTTGTGATCAAAATTGGTATCATTGCTCTTGCTTTTGTTATTAAATGTTGCATCACTGACTCGGGGGGGGGGGGGGGGGGGGGGGGTAGAGTGTTGCGCCCCTTGTTAACTGCATCGGTCCGTTGTGCAGACCCGCACCCACGAATCAGTGATAATCTCAGCTCAGCCATCTCAGCTGCCTCTTGTAGAGTTTTAGGACGTTCCTCTTTGAAGTTCAAAGTCAGGTCGCCGCACGTGCATTTATAAAATTGCTCTAGAAGGACTAACTGCTCAATCTCTTCGAACGTCGTCACCTTCTCTGACCTCAGCCAATTTCTCAATACATCAGACAGTTCCCGGGCATGTACTAGAAAAGTGCACTCACGACCCTTCGTAACACCCCGAAACTTCAACCTATATGTCTCTGGTTGTAACTCGTACGCCCGCAGAACAGCTTCCTTCAATACCTCATAATTGATGCAAGACTGCAAGGGCAACGCATCATTATGCCCCGAGTCCTTTGCCAACCAACCTAGAGGAAACAAGGGCTGCCCACTTAACCTCGGGCCATTGGTGCTCCCGGCACTTCTTCTCAAAACGCAGGAAAAACTCGGTGACACCCGACTCGTCAAATGCAGGGACTAACTTAAGAAAGTGCGATAAAGACTGATCAAGACCTCGATTACCAGAACCGAGACGCTGCCCTGTCGACTCCACCCGAGACTTCTCAAGGTCTATATCTGCACAGTACTTCGTAGCCTCAACCTGAAGCTCAGCTTCCCGCTGCTGCTGCTGCTGCTGCCTGAGCTCAGCCTCATGTATGGCCTTTCTCTCCTCAGCCTGAATCTTAGCCATCTCAAGCTGGTATTCCTGCTGCTTAGCCATCTTAGCCATCTCAAGCTGGAAGATCATATCTGGAGTTAAACCTTGGGGAGGAGGAGATGCAACAATTGGAGACCCACCCAGTGATCAACCCAGGGGCAAACCACGCTGCCAGTGACTATTGGCCTACGGGAACGTACCCGGCTCCGGAGCCCGAGGGGGCG
This sequence comes from Paralithodes platypus, assembly GCA_032716605.1. Classification (NCBI taxonomy): domain Eukaryota; kingdom Metazoa; phylum Arthropoda; class Malacostraca; order Decapoda; family Lithodidae; genus Paralithodes; species Paralithodes platypus. The sequence goes on along the minus strand of CM064531.1, from coordinate 35,301,447 downwards.
CCATGGTAGGAGTCGAGTGGAATGGGGGCTGGGCCGAAGGTGCCTCAGCTCCCGCTCCACCCGAAGCCCCACGCACCCCACCGAGCACACAGGCCACCAGGTCACTTCTCGTCATGCTGCTAGTGCCAACATGCGCCATGAACGTGGCCAAACACTGGAGACCATACCGGTCAATCCCCGACACCCGGTCAACTGTAATAGGCATCTCCAGAAACTTCCATGCATCCTCCTCACCAGTTACTACTCTATTGCCTTCTAACAAACCCAGCTTCTGCACCTCAGAACCTGCTTCCCATACTGTGTCCTCACTGTGCACTGATCCGTCGTTCGACATAGTGTCCACCAAAAATTCTCAACGTTTATACAAAAAAAGAAGTACCTAAACTCTCATGTAGCACTATTCACTCAAAAAAATGCTAGAAGACAACTCAAGTGCTATACTACGTTGCCCAAAAAAAATTCCAACGTGTCCAAAATATTCCTCCAAAACAAATGTCCAAAAATTCTGCAATTATTTCTTAGTTCATTTGGTATGACGACTAAGATAAGATCTTGGCAAGGTCGCCATTTGTTACGACCGGGGCTACGAATAAAACAAGGGCACTTAATGATTGGACTAGTAATAGGGCACTATGCAACAACGGTACGCTAGATCCAAACCCTCCAACTTATATGCCGGCGAACAAAAACACCTATACCCTCCAGAGTTAATCTGCGATAACGGGGTATCCTTAACTGGGCATAAATGTACTCTACTTCAGGCTAACCCACACTGGTATAGGCTGATAACAAACAAGATGCAAGTTACGTTAAAATGCATGAAAAGGAATCTATGGAAAGATCAATTAAATCACTGCAAGATTTAATACAATAATAAGATGCTTCAATACAGTTACTCTAAATAACAATGAAATCTTCACTCCTATCTGAAAGAAAGTGAAGTATAGTCCTACAGCATAGACCTGGAAACTTCTGAAGAAAGTCTGATGCTCATAAGATGCTCGTATCTTAAACTATATAAAGGCAGGAGGCAGGACACCACACGTGTAAACTGAATACTCTAAAAGATAGGACATATAATGTTAACTGACACGAGAATAATATAAATGCGTAATGGTAGCAATGCTCGACACTAAAAGAAGTACTTCCTCATCAACGAAACAGTCTGCTATGGTTGTGCAACTCAACAACAACCTAGACTAATAAATGCTGTGAATAATAATGCGTACATATCAAAGAGCTTATATTAAATACTAATAAGTGTCTACTCGATTAATAATGTCTAGCTGGAATACTCTAGGTAAGGAACTGTGGTTGAGCAAGACAGGCTCGTAGCCTAGCGATGTCCTTAAGACTGCATCCTTTAACACCTAAAGAGCGGCCTAGGCGGTATATAATATGTAGCCACCAGCAGGGTGTTTTTACCCAAAATATGGCTGTTTACGTGATCATTTTCATGCCTAAATAAGACCCAGAGCGTAAAACAAGTATCTATCCCTGAAAGGGCATAAACAGAGCTTTCCAATGACACCACAACGATCCTTGTATGACCGCTAGTTTTCTTGCAACAACCGCGCAACACGAGTGCAAAAAACATGTAATTCGGTACTTTCCCCATACATTTCACTATGTAGAGAGTGTGAGAGGGTGGAGGAGGGTGGGATTCATGTCAGTTGGTCCGCCACGGTGGTCTGGAGCAGTCATACGCTCGCTACTCTCCTGCCACCACTTGTCTCTCTCTCTCAGCAACATTACGTGCTGAAATTGCCACATGACCTATGTCGCGCGCTGCCACATAGTCCAAATTTATTTCACTCGACCTATGTCGCGCGCCGCCAATAAGGGGTTAAGTTACGTTAATTGACTAGGGTGCTCTCTTGATAGATCCAGATCACAAGTATCTGGTTCTATCCTGGCGACCCTCTAAAGACAAGCAAAGTGTGGAACTGGAACAGGCCAAAACCCTCAGTCAACACAATGCTGCACTCGCAAAGGACGCAAGCGAAAAGACAACACAGGCTACCACAGGACCGGTCGAAGTCGTGTAGGTATAAGCAAACCATACACACATCGGAGACAATGACTACAGTTACCTTATCCTAGTCTAGCATTAAATAAAAGAGCAGAAACACTAAATCAATAATGGAGACACACTAAGTTCTTAACCTATACTAACTAAGAACCCTCCAAACCTATTCTAAGTACAGTAGGGTCCCGCATAAAACGTGTTCGCATAAAACGAGTCTCGATTAAAACGACCGACCTAAAATATTAATATTTAATTTTCGATCAGAACGAATGTGATCACATAAAACGAGTCCGCCGCCAAAGTGGGGCAAATCCGAGGAGTTTTCATATAGAGCGCCGAAATATCTTACAAAACGTAAGAAATATCGTTCGCTTTGTACGAAAATGTTCGCTTACAGTGAACATTGACGATATTGCGCCACCAAAATGCTGTGTTCACATAAAACGAAATCGCATAAAACGCCCTCGTTTATCGACCATAAACTCGTTTTATGTGAGACCCTACTGTACATGTAAATATCTCAGAGGACGGCGCATACAATACAATGGGCCGGCTATGGAAACCGTATGCAGAACCCAATGGGACAAGTAATTGAATAAAGGTGAGAAGCAATGGAAAAGAAGAAGGTCAGAGAGAGAGACAGTGGTAAAGGGGGTGATCGGGAGAGAGTATGCAAAGGGATGTTAGAAGCATGGGCGCCAAGCCTGTCCTGAGGAGAACAGCTGCTGGGAACCCTCATGGAGGAGGTTAGTTACACAGGAGCCCGCAAGGGCGCGATGGTCGGCCAATCACAGGCCGAGACGTCACAAGGCAGCAGGCCCCTAGGACGCGCCAGGATAAGCCAGCCAATCAAGGGCGGGGGAAAGCCTGCGCGCGAGCGGGAAAACTCCTCCGAGCGAGGGAGGCAGCACATACATACACACGCACATACTACTACTACGCTGCCTCTATCGCTCTTTCTCCTTAACTTTACACAATGCATCTTATATTCTATTAATGATATAAAATACTTCCCGTTGTCACAGACGAAAACAAAGACCACCACTGGACAGTCTGTGACAATGCGAGCACAAGGAAAGAAAGAACAACATTCTCGGATAACTGTAGCCCATTTCGATGTCCCTGGCGAGCGCTAGTGGCTAACGAGAGGCGATTCTGCCCACGCTGGTAGACGTCACACCCTCCTCTTCCCTCCTGACGGGTCTGACGATGACGACGCAGGAGCCTCAAGGAAACTCCCCGATGCTAGGAACTTTGGTTGGGGCGGTGAAAGTGGAAACGAGTGTGATAATGGCCACCAATTCAGGGAGGAAGATGAGGAGGAGGACTTGTTGGAGCATCGTGACCACGACAGCGAGCTGTCTGACATCGGCGCAGACGCTGATGTTGATGAAGGAGCTGATCTCATTCGTAAGGCATCAGTTTATTCATTTGTCTGGTCCGAAGGATATGATTTTATGCCAAATTTACACCAGTTTGATGCAAATCAATCTTGGTCAACTACAGATTGGCCCTGAGAAGACCAGGCAAATGAAAGTAATTTCTGTGCATTTTATGACCTGGAGATGACGACGCATCCTGTTTCCCAAACCAATGCATACTATATATCACTGGGTGAAGGAAAGAATTGATGTAATCTCACTGAGGGCAAGAATTCACGCCTGCAGTGATATAATTGTAAAAAAATTCCTGGTGTTCTTTGCAAATATTGTATATCATGCCTCTTTGCCAGAAGCCTGTGACGCACTCATCAACACCCCAATTTTCCAGAAATAAATGACTCATGAAGGATGTTTTTGGCTGCTGCGCTTTTTGTGCTTTGCAAACAACGAAAGTCCAAACACAGATGATCGGATCCGGAAACTCCGGCATCTGTTCACCATGTTATTGCAAAGGTTGAAGAAGTATTTCTACTCCTTTCACAACCTGATGAATGATGAGTCGCTAGTGCTCTTTATAGGGCGCCTGCTGTTCAAAGAGTACATACCCTTGAATAGGCACAGGTTAGGAATCAAGCTGTTTGTATTGTGTGACTGCGAGACAGGCATAGTGCTTGACAATGATCGTCTATACCGGCACAGATATAGATAGTCCTAGAGTCGGTGCCAAAGACCCCTTAGGCATGTCAGAGCACATAGTCAAGAAGATGATTGAGCCCTACATGGGCAAGGGAACACGTTGTACACCGACAATTGGTATACAAGTCCTGCTCTCTGTCAGTTTCTTTATGACAAACAGACAGGGTTATGTGGAACTATCAGAAATATCAGGAAGTACATGCCCAAGTTAACTGGCATTCACCTGGACGACCCTTCCTCCACTGACACCCCTTCTGAGGACGACTTGGCAGAGGAACACCGACAACGGTAAGAGGAACAGCAAAGACGAAAAAAGGAAGACCCATTACAAACAACTGAAGAAGTCTGGGAAAGTTGTGTCTATAAAATGGAACGACAGACGGCCATTCCATTTGCTTTCTACTGTTCACACAAGTGCCCAAGTGGACACTGGTAAAATCCACTACCGTACCAAGAAGCCTATACATAAACCTGTTAAGGTGGTAGTATATACCAAAAACATGCACCTGGTGGACAAGTCAGCTTGCCAACTTGCAGGCTTTGGGTGTCTGAGGAAGAATGTGAAGTTGTATCACAAACTTTTCCTCCACATGGTCGACATCACGAAGCTTAACGCCTACAACTTGTGGCTTATGAAGAAAGACATGAGCCCGAATAAAAAAATCAAGTTTCGGGAGTTCGTCTACAATGTTGCCTACCGGCTCCTCGAAAAACATGGCAGGGCACCTCAACTTTTAGGGGTTGCCGTAAAGTCGAGCTGACCGACAGACTTCTGGATGGCTACCAAATTCACTACCCTGTGTACACAGGAATTTGTTAAACTTACATTCATGAGTTGCAAGTAAATACTGCTTGAAGATGTCATATTGTTATAACTTGCGTTACTAACATAATTTATTGATATTAACCTCCAAAAATACATGCACTATGCCTATCAAGCACTATGTGTAGTCTAATACAACAATAACACAATGCAGTGTATAAGGTCGAGAGTCCCGTGAATGAGCACTGTAACCTGACTCTTTCATCCCTCGCCACCCTCTCACCTCATCCGTTCGCTATTACTTTCCATTTTATCTTCAAATCATTCCTCTTTACGCTTGATTTATCGGCATCTATTCTTCACATGTGCCTCAAAAATACATGCACTCTTCCTTTGAAGCACTATCTTTGTGTAGTCTAATACAACAATAACACATTGCAGTGAATATAGTTGAACGTCCCATCCCATGAATGCACACTGTAACCTGACACTTTTCTCCCTTGCCAGCCTCCCACCTCCTCCGCTCACTATTACTTTCCCTGTCATCTTCCGTCATTCTTCTGTACACTTGATTTATAGGTCTCTATTCTTCACATGTGCCTATTCATTCAAGATTGCTTTACTGGAAAGGACAGCTTAGTTAAACTCATCAACGGGGAAGTATATAATTATCCTCTGGCAGAAGTAGAAATAAACTCTCCTTTTTATTCAGGCAGAGTTTCTGCAGTGTGCATGGACAATCCAGTGTATAAGGTTATAATTGGAAAAATTGATGGGGCTACAACCTTGAGACAACCTAAGGAGATGGTGGGAGTTAGTGCAGTGATGACCAGAGCCACAGCCACAGCCAAGAAGATAAACCATCCTATACTTAACCCGTACAGCCCCAGCGACGCGCCTGACGCGTCGGCGATGTATGTAACGCACAGCCCCAGAGACGCGCCTGGCGCGTCACCCTAATTGCGCCGACCGTAACCTCAGGTGTAGCCACTCAAGAGGGCTCAGATTTGTATGGGAACTGTGTACGTATCCCACGCAATCGTGCCGATGGTTGAAAACTCTCAAAGTCCACGTGCGTGCGCGTGAGCGCGCAATAACCTGTTTTTTTGGGGTAATTGCCTTCAATTTTTTACTCTTGTAAAAACGTTTTCGGGGGCTCTGTAGGACCATTCTTTAAGCTTTTTGAGCGGTTTTTCGTGGTTTTTCCTTCATTCCTAACCCATTCGCTATTGTTTCTGGAATAAAACCATTTTTTGAAAACCGGCCGGGTTCTGGTGAACAAACATTACAAAACTAGCCGGGGCTGGACGGGTTAAGTTGAAGGTACCAGACACAGGGGAAAGCCTTAATATGGATTCTAAACAGATGAAAGCTGCTCAACAGGAAGACGTCAGCCTGGAGAAATGGAGATAATTTGCAAAGGAGGGAAAACTGGTGTCTGGAGGTAAAGGTAGACTTTTCTATGACAATAATCTACTCTACAGAGAATTTAAATCACAGAATCAGCTTGTACTCCCAAATCAGGTACGTGAAGTGGTAATGAAGATAGCCCATGAGAGCCCCATGGGAGGACATCAAGGAATTGGTAGGACTACAGTTAAGGTATCTGTACACTTTACGTGGCCGGGAATGATGGCAGATGTCAAGCGATATTGTCAATCTTATGATGTTTGCCAGAGGACGGTCCAAAAGGGTAAGGTGAGTAGGGTACCACTGGGAGAAACCCCCATAATAGACACTCCCTTCCAACGAGTGGCCGTTGACCTGATCAGACCCCCATAGAACCCAGGAGTGAAAACAAAAACAGGTACATATTAACCCTTGTAGATTATGCTACTAGGTATCCAGAAGCTATTGCCTTGCCATCTATAGAAACCGAGAGAGTAGCGGAGGCACTAATGGATATCTTTTCTAGAGTGGGAGTTCCGGCTGAAATGATAACAGACAGGGGTGGCCAATTTACAGCTAACATGATGGCTGAGGTAAGGCGTTTACTGTCTATCAAACATTTACCCACAACACCCTACCACGCTATGGGAAATGGTTTGGTAGAGAGGTTCAATGGCACGCTTAAATATATGTTAAAGAAAATGTATGGTGAACAACCCAAGCTTTGGGATCGCTTTCTACCCGCTGTATTGTTCGCTTATCGTGAAACTCCACAGGCCAGCATGGGATTCAGCCCCTTTGAGATGCTGTGCAGACGAACGGTGATGGGACCCCTGAGCATCCCACGCGAGGTCTGGGAAAGAGAGAAGATAGACGAGGTACAGACCACCTACCAGTATGTGTTTGACCTGAGGGAGAAGCTGGAGGAGATCTGTAAGTTGGCTAGAGATCAGTTAAGTAAATCCAAGGAAAAGTATAAACACCATTATGATAAGCGAGCAAAGGACTGGAAGTTCTCTGTAGGAGATCAGGTCTTACTATTGTTACCAACATCAAACAACAAGTTACTGCTTCAGTGGAGAGGACCCTATACAGTGAAAGATCAGAAGGGAATCATGGACTATGGGATTGAAGTTAAAGGTGAAGTTAAGATTTTCCAATGCAAACACGATTAAATTATACCATCTTCGAACAGAAACAACAGCTACACTGGAGGGGGTTGCAGCTGAGTCAGTGATAGAAGAGACTCCGGAGGATGAAGAGAACCCCTTGAACCTGCCCAACATACAGCAGAAGGAGACTTGGAGACATGGGAATAACTTAGCCTATTAACAAACAGTTGGATCAGTATGATACTTTGCCAGAGCTTGTTTCACACCGTCCCCTAAATTTCGTCAATATTGTGCATTACCAAAAGTGGAGAATTAAGCCACTTGTCGCTGTGTCATGAGGTTAACGTCACACCTGAATAACTAGGAAACGGACAAGGCTACCGTGCCGTACCTGTGAAACCATCAAACAATTATTGCTCCTCCATCAAGCACGGTCGTTATCAGCCACCACCCAACCGTACTACTACTATCGTTGTTACATTCAGGTTATATGTCACTATCAAATAAATAAAATATATACAAGAATAACACATAATGTTAGTATATTTGTATTTGATAGTGACATAACCTGAAAGTAGCAACGATAGTAGGGTGATAATTGAGGGGGGGGAAAGGGGGGAATTTGGACACATGTGGAGTAATGATAGGGTGTATGGAGAGGAATTATCTCACATATTTACACATTCCTTTGTTTTGAGTGACAGTGGGATGTTTATTTTTTTTAGGCCATGGCTCATATGAGGACACTCGCCCTCCTAGGGTTCAGACTCAACAGAGGACGCTCGCCGTTTATGGGTTAACTTCCATAACAAGAGCATTATCACATAATAATAATAATAATAATAATAATAATCATAATATTTATTCAGTTAGCATTTTACAGAGTTGGTACCACATAGTATGTTATAAATATGACATGTACCAGCCTTGCATAATTCCAACTAAGGATAGCCCAATAATCTTCAAAGGCTTCGATTTTCACACCTTGGAAAACCCTTGCTAATTTAATTAAACCTCTCCGACATATGACGCAATTTTGAGCCTGTTAGGGATATTTTAAAGCCTTTATTACCATCAGGGGTATTTATAAACCTTTAGTTTTGTTACCTCAACCTCTGCAGTTGTCTTTGAGTTAGCTGTGGGCAGAAAACTAATTTTGGAGAGGTAATTATAAGAGTGAGAGAACTCTATTTCTGATTGCTAATCTGGCAACCTCTGCATCATATGAGTCCGAAGGGACTCTGTCTGTTTGAAGCCTTAATTTTGTTATCAATATTCTTACTTATAATTTTACATATAGGGAAGAACATAAATATTATAATTGCTAATTATATATAGGCGACATGCCATGTACAGACGCTCATAATGGTTTATGGACCTCACTTATTTATAATTATAGAAGTATATCTCTGGAAACGAATTAATCAACTACAAAACTATCTGTTCTATTTATTGAAAAACGAGTTCCATCCAAAAATGTATCCAGGTAGTTATAACTGCATAACAATAATCATAGGGAGTCCACAATTGTTTATAAGTGACTGTACACACTACAGCAACTGGAAGAGACACATCAAGTTCAGCATTATGGGCCTGTAGCTCAAATGCCCTGATCACGTGTTGGTTTTAGTGTAACAACCCTGAGTGGAGAAGACCTCTGTCAAGACCATGGCCGGGCCGAGATACTCAAAGATGCCATTACTTAATGTCTATAGATTTATATTTTATTATTGCCGGTATATATACAGTATATATTTGTTTTAGTTTGCTCCCTAGACCTCTATCAAGCTTAACACAAATAAATGCCTCTTCGATAAATTTGTAAATTTTTCGGTAAAATAATATCACGGCCAAAGGCCGGTTCCTCCTAAATTACAGGCTCGCTATCGCTCACCAAGAACAAAATCGACACCTAAATAGGACAAAAGGTGATAAAATTGCAAAACTGGTGGGTCAAACGTCTTACAATTTCATAACTACAGTAATAGGGCTAAACATGACGGAGAAGGAGGTCCAGAAAAAACAACTACTTCTCCTTAAGGCGGTTCAGGGGCATAACCAACCATTCAATTAACAACTGTACTCTTAGCCACATCATATAGTCATCATACTCCGGAGAACTAGATAATCATAATCTAGCATACCAAATTATGACATTATTTTGAGTATTATTGCCGCTAGAAATACGATGTGAGCATTTAGGATACGGTACGGGAAGGAGATAAGGTGTCGGAATGTATCCGGGCTCAGGTATTTTATGGGGGAGGGGAATCGACCAAGCATGTAAAGAGGTGGGGGTGGGGGTAAGTGTCATGGAACTTCGATGCTAGATATACCTGGAAGTGCGGCTGGAAAGGGATCCAGAAAAAAAAGCTCCCTTCCCCTTAACGTAACATCTAGTCAATATGTTGGCCAGTTACCCAGCGTCCAATCTGTTTTGGTAGAGGTGGCTTCCGAGGATCGAACGAAAATGTGGCACTTGCTACCCAAACTGCTTTGCATACATTTCGACTGCCAGTATGGGAATAATTAGAATAGGAGAGAGAGAGAGAGAGAGAGAGAGAGAGAGAGAGAGAGAATGTGAGTGTAATTGAACGTGCATGAGTGCATGTAGAGACCTCCCCAAACTCCAGTTACGCTCTAAAAGTCTAAAGACAAATAGCGTTTTCTTATATTGTTGCACTTAATATTTGAGTGTGTGTGTATGGGTATGTATTGCAGAACACTTGAATGTATATTATGCTTTTTGAGGATACATTAACACTGGTATTTTTTGAGTAAGAGATTGCTATCGTTAATTTATACCTATTGTGTACGGCTAATGAGTGTCTGTTTATATTTTTGTAACATACTTAATTCCTATATCAACTAATGTCGTTCTTAACACCAATAACTCCCAATAAAATTAATGAAAGAATATGATCCTCCGGGGATTCGTACCCAGGACACCACATATAGAACTTACACGCTTTAACCATTATACCACCAAGACAGTTAACAATTGAGTACATGACTACAATTAATTTCCATTTATTGAATACTGGATATGAATTTACATAACTACTATGCCACAAAGACAAGAAAGCTACATGCGACCACCTACACCGAATGTTGTCCTGAGATTCACAATACACGACTAAACAATGATTGTGTGTATTACACCTTATACATTTCCATTTACGTCTGATCCAAAACCTATGACAACTAATATTACTGTATAAGATCTATGAGCTTTAGGTGATTAACTGTTTCTGACAACCAGAAAAATACTCAACTATTGTTATTTATATATATTGGATTATGTTTCCAAAATTCCAGTCACCTTCTTTCGAAATTGATACAAGGAAACAAAAGGTTTGCTAGACCTATAATACTAATTGTATGCTATTATGAATTGCCAGATATATTAAAAAGGCGCTGACTGGACCTTTTATGACTAATCAACTTAATTCCAACTGATTACAAACTGCCCAAAGCGAGAACAGTAATTACATGAATAATGTTAAAGAGTTACTTAGTCGCACTACAAAAAGAGCTGTTAGCATGATTAAATCAGCTTATTGTAGACAACATTCTGAACCCTTATTTATATCTTTGTGTTCTATATAGCATGATTGTACACTTTAGGCGAAACCTCCAAATCACTCGATTTGCGGTCCCCATGCTCTGTTAATCTGTTAAAAGAGTTTTAGGTCAATTTAATCAGTTAATATAATATTCATAGATAACATAAAACATATATTGAAGTACTATGCCCTAATATAATACATCAGATGTAAACCATAGTCAAACATGAGCTTCAATGCATTTAATAGTTTTTGAGTATTTGTACGAACTATTTAGTTATATTTTATATTTATATATCAGATAAGATTCTATTATTAGTAGTAGTATTGATATTATTATTATGATTATTAAAATTATTTTATTAGTAGTAGTAGTAGTACTTATTATGCATGTATTATTCTTACAATGCAAATACTATTTACAGTAAATACTGTAAGGTGAGACAGAGAAGCAGTGAAGGAGGGAGGAGAGAGAGGGGAGTCCTTAATCTACCCAGACAAACATGACAGGTGTCGGGTGGGCATGAGAAAGTCCACCTACCAGAACACGTGGACCATGGAGGCCTGAGAAAATCTATGCTTCCCATGACAGCAGGAAACCTAATCAATTGTCCGTATGACTCTGTTAAAAGACCCATGTGACTCCATTTTCTTGCCGAATGTTAGGGATTAGGAAGGAGATGTCTGTTAGGAGGTAAGAGGTGGAGAGTTAGTACTGTCTGGAGCTTGGCGGAGGTCGGAGGCGGAGAGAGCTCCTCACCCCGGTCTGTGCTCACCCCTCTGTGTTCGTGATTTGCTGTCTCCTAGTTTGTGAGTTAGGACAAGTGAGTGAGTGCACTGTTTGATGTCCTTTGAAGGGAAGATGAGACAGCATAGGTACGTTATTGTGTATGTGTAACGAGCCCTAGTGTATGTGTGGGCCGTGGGGCTCTATGTATTTGGTGGGGTTATGTGTTGTGTAACGAACACTGATTCGTGTTCTTGAGTGCACACGTTATCTGGCGATAATTATCTGAGCACGGTAGCTTGTCAATCTCAATCAATGTTAAATACATGTCCGTGAGGTTGTGTTTGTGTGTCACTCCGTGGTGATATTACATGGTATCATATCTCGGTCTGTAATTGAGTGTGATTCAGTTTACTTTCAGTGTACTAAGAGCAATTCACAGTTTATATTCAGTGTGCTAGGTGTTGATTAACCGTTGTCTTCAAATGTTCTTTTTGTGTGATCATTCCCTGTAACGAGTGCATTTACTCGAAGCCTTCACTCGGTGCTTAATCAATTCTTATTCGTTGGTATTCAAGTGTTTCTTTGGACTTTTTATATCGGAGATCTTTCCCTTGATTAACTGAATTATTGTGCTTATCAACCTGTTCGTTTTCCCTAGTTAATAGTAATATAATTAATACGAAAATTAGTGGTGTTTGATATCATCCTTCTTCATTATTTATCACAATAACCCTTCTTGCCTTCTGATCGCAACTGCATGACGTTGTTTGAATTTTAATCTCTTGGGTTCAGCACTGTAGGGCCGTAACAAGAATTTGGCTACCTTGCCTAGGATCTGGCGAACTTGAACCCGGATTATACAACCTTGTACCCGCATTAGGGACTTGTCTTTTTGTTTACGACTGTTCACCGGGACTCGAACTTACCCACTTAGAACACTACGTAATCACGACGTTATGGTTTGGTCGAATAAGGGTCATACAATAACGTTGTGAAACAATACATTTTAGCAACGTAAGAAATACGTCGTATGTAGACCTTTTTTATGACAAAATCATAACGTCGTAGTTACTCTGTGCATATAATGTTGTTATTTTGTAATTCATGACGTTGTACGACAACGTTATCAATACGTCAAGTAAATATGTAACAAAAACGTAAGCATTAGCCAAATTTAAACGTTGCTGTATAAGCTAATAAAGACGTTATACAATAACATTTTATGAACCTACACATATGGTTAACATTTATGTAATAGATTACGAACGTCTTCTGCATATTAAAGAATGGTTAAAAATAACGTAATGACGTTACCAACAACAAACGTATTGATGAAACGTATTGTAGACGTATACAAAAGGGCGTTATTTACGTCATAATATTACAAATGTTAACGTTTGTCAGAAATGTCTTTCGCATGTACCTACATTGTCATTACAAACATAATGACGTTCCCAATAACAAACGTATTAATGAAACATATTTTGGACGTATACAAAAAGTCATTTATTTACGTAATAGTATTACAAATTTTAACGTTTGATAGAAATGTCTTTCGCACGTATCTACATTGTCATTACAAACGTAATGACATTCCCAACAACAAACGTTTTGATGAAAGGTATTCTAGACGTATACAAAAGGTTGTTATTTATGTAAGAATATTACAAATTTTAGCGTTTGTTAGAAATGTCTTTCGCACGTACATACATTGTCATTACAAACGTACTTGTATTACCAATACCCAATGTTCCGTATAAGGTTTTTTGCACATACAACAATAGTCAGACAATACATAGTTTTGTATTTAGTATATTACGTAAGACAGTAACGTAGTTGACACATATAGGGATGGTCATTGATAATGTAATACTATTATTAAATGTAAATGTAATATGCTGATGTCATCTGTACATAATTGAATTGAGATCAACAACATTAGTAAGTTACAAATAATACACATTTTACAACATCTCGTGCACATGCACTATTTGTAAATAATATTGTAAGACATTCCCAATATCAAACATATTATATTACGTATTCTGGCCATACCCATATGGTTGTCATTAACTTTATAAGATTAAATATTTAAACTTTTTATAGATGTATCTGTCGCACGTACCTGCATGGTCATTACGAACATAGTTATATTCCCAACATTAAACATTGCCCAATAACGTTTTCTGCACATACAGTAATAGTCAGACAATACGTAGTTTCGTGTTTACCATATTACGTAAGACAATTACGTATTTGACACGTATTGATAACCTCATACTGTTTTTAAATGTAAACGTATTATGCTGACGTTGTCTGTACATACCTGAATTGTGATTAACACCATCAGTAAATTACAAATAATAATCGTTTTACAACAACGTCTTGTGCACATACAATATTTGTGAATAATAACATACTAAAATTCCCACCATCAAACATATTATAATACGTATTCTAGACATACCCAAATGGTCGTCATTAACCCTCCCGCCCCGGGCTACCTTACCAAAGGACGGAGGTCGTATCCTTGCGATCAGGCCGAAAAACGTCTAGGCCTAGGCTACCGTATCTTTGTTATTTTAACTGCTAGAAATTTCTCACGCATCCCTAAACGTAGTGCGGTTTCCAATCTGTAGACTGGCGTTGAGTAGAGCTCTCTAAGTCAACTGGTTCAGTTGTGATGACGATTTCCGTGGAGCGAATTTTGCCGCGATGTTGACAATATCGGAGCTTTTCAGACACTAATTTTGTCATATCATACAACAACAACATTGATCCGATATCTCCTTGTTTTCGAAGGTGCAGTGACGCAATGACCGGCTTTGTTTACATGCGTCGGACGCATTGCGTTCAGACCAAGCTTAATAGGCTTTTAAGCTTACTGTCTGTTAATTTAAAAGGACACCCGGGTACCGGCCCATCTGCCGCGGTGTCCTTTTAACACCTAACGAGCGGCCTTGGCGGTAATTTATATGTACCGCCCAGCGGGGTGTTTTTACCCTAAATAGGGTTGTTTACGTGATAATTTTCATGCCTAAATAAGACCCAGAGCGTAAAACAAGTATCTATCCCTGAAAGGGCATAAACAGAGCTTTCCAATGACACCCCAACCATCCTTGTACGACCGCTAGTTTTCTTGCAACGGTCGCGCAACACGAGTGCAAAAACCATGTAATTAGGTACTTTCCCTACATAATTCCCTGTGTAGCGAGTGCGTGAGGGTGGGGGAGGGTGGGATTCATGTCAGTTGGCCCACCGCGGTGGTGTGCTACGGTCATAGCCTTGCTACGCTCCTCACACTGCTCAGCTCTCTCTCTCAGCAACATTACGTGGTGAAAATGGCACACGACATAAGTTGTGAACCGCCACTTATTCCAAATTTCTTTCACACGACATAAGTTGCGCTCGGATAGACAAGGGTTAAAAGGACACCCGGGTCTGGAAGGGTTAACATTGTAAGATTAAAAATTAACTAGTTTTATGGAAATTTCAGAAAATACATAGTTCCGTATTTAACGTATTAAGTAAGACAGTAACGTATTTGACACAAATAAGGCTGGTCATTGATAACGTCATAGTGTTATTAAATGTAAACGTAATATACTAACATCGTCTGTACATACCTGAATTGTGAATAACAACATCAAAAAGTTACAAATTATGATCGTTTTACAAAAACATCTTGTGCACATACAATATTTGTAAATAATAACGTATGAAATTCCCAACATCAAACATATTATATTACGTATTCTGGACATACCCAAATGGTCGTCATTAACTTTATTACATTAAATATTTAAACGTTTCATAGAAATGTCTGTCGCACGTACTGTACCTGCATGGTCATTACGAATGTAGTTATATTACCAATATTAAACTTTGTAGTATACCGTTTTCTGTATATACTGTAATAGTCAGAAAATACGTAGTTTCATATTTACCATATTACGTAAGACAGTAACGTATTTTACACGTATAAGGATGGTCATTGATAACGTTATATTGTTATTAAATGTAAACGTATTATACTGACGTTGTTGTACATTCCTGAATTGTGATTATCTATCTATCTATCTATCTATCTATCTATCTATATGCTCAGGCCCAATCCCCATTTTGGGGGTAGCCGACTCAAGACAGAGCAAGAACAGGGAAAACACAAAAACAACATAAAACAAAAAATAAACACAGATAAAAAACACAAACTCACACTCACACAATTGTGATTATGAACATAAGTAACTTACAAATAACAAATGTTTTACAACATCTTGTGCACAAACAATATTTGTGAATAATAACGTACTAGAATTCCCAACATAAAATGTATTATAATTCGTATTCTAGATATACCCAAATGGTCGTCATTAACTTTGTAAGATAAATAATTAAAACGTTTTGTGGAAGAGTTTCACACATACTTGCATGGCCATTACGAACGAACGTAGTTGTAACACCAATATCAAACGTTGCAGTATAAGGTGTTTTGCACATACAGTTATAGTCAGAAAATACGTAGTTTCGTATTAAACATATTACGTAAGACGGTAACGTATTTGGCACACATAGGGATGGTCATTCATAACGTCATAGTATTATTTAATGTAAACGTAATATGCTGACCTCGTCTATACCTACCTCAATTGTGATTAACAATGTTATACAAATAAATGTTTTACAACAACATCTCGTACACATACAATTTGTTAATAAGAACGCAATAATATTCCTAACATCAAACGCATTCTTATACGTATTCTAGAAATCCCCAAATGGTCGTCATTAACTTTGTAGGATAAACATTTTGAACGTCTTTGGGGAATGTCTTTCGCACGTACAGTTGGTCAAAGTTCCAGCTGACCCACCCTCGCTCTGGGGCTCGCAGAATTATCTGGCAATACTGGTGTAGGATGGAGGTGTGTCTTACAAAGATTGGGATTGGTAGATCTGATTTCGGCTATATCATTGTTAGAACATACACTAAACAAGGGAAAGTAAGCCTATCTCAAATACAAATGCATACATCGCTATAATTATATGATCCCGAACATTCACTCAAAGTTCGTAGATTTTCTTAAATATTCAAATTATTATATTTACTGATTGGCAACGCAAATAAAAACTGCTGGCTGCCACAACATACTTTACTCGATTTTATAAGAATACATATTTCTGTTTTATTGGTGGCTGCTTAACCCCTTCATTACCGTGCCGTCCTTTTAACTTTATTCTGGCTACTATTAGACGCTTTTATTCAGTTAAAAAAGGGCCTCCAGCAATGAACAGGCTTCGAACTATCCAACATGACCATTTTTACTACCACAGCTCCTTTTTAAACTGTATAAAATTGTCTAAATATAGGTACAATAAACTACAAAAGACGTC
Source organism: Paralithodes platypus (assembly GCA_032716605.1). Taxonomy (NCBI): domain Eukaryota; kingdom Metazoa; phylum Arthropoda; class Malacostraca; order Decapoda; family Lithodidae; genus Paralithodes; species Paralithodes platypus. The sequence goes on along the minus strand of CM064531.1, from coordinate 35,284,389 downwards.
GCCGGTACAGAAGGGGTTAATGAAGGAGCATTTAGTCTTCACAACGTGAACATTAAATAGTCTAATTTGCAGTGATATACAGGACAGACACAGGTAACACATTAATGGCAAGTGGTATCCCTGCACCACTACACCAGTATTGCCAGCTAATTCTGCGAGCCCCAGAGCGAGGGTGGGTCAGCTGGAACTTTGACCAACTGTACCTGCATGGTCATTACGAACGTAGTTGTATTACCAATATCAAAGGATACATTCAAACGTTTTCTGCCCATACAGTAATAGTCACAATTAATATGGCTATTTTTTAATATATTACGTAAAACAGTAACCTATTTGACACACAAAAGGATGGTCATTGATAACGTCATAGTTATTTAATGTAAACATAATATACTGACGACGTCTGTACATACCTTAATTGTGAATAGCAACATCAGTAAGTTACAAATGTATATGTAGCCTATATACTCAGGCACATACCCCATTGCTGGGGTGGGGGGTGGGGGAGACAGAGCCCTAACATGAACCCTTAAAGTTCCAATTCTTAGAGTCCGAGACCACTTTCATGTTCCCTCGCCCCTTTCTCTGACTTGTTGAGTCAGAGAATTATACAAGGGGATGAGGATTCCTTGCCTCCTGCTGTCTAGGCAGCTACAAATTGGACCATAAATAGCCATGCAATGTCAAATCTCGATAGTACACACCGACACACGCCTCGCCACCGTACGCTCTCATTTCCCATGGAGCACACACGACTCTCTGACTCGCGCTCAGCTGATTCGCCCAACCATATTGCGGGCGGTGTTAGCAGTCATGGAAGGACCAGCAAGCCCTCCTTCTTATGCACCTGCAACAGTAGTTCAGAAGAGAGTGCAGTAAGAGCACGAAAAATATGTGATGGAGGGGGCAAGACACGTGCAACAGGCACGACACATGCCAAAAGGTCGTTGGCCTCTGCCTCCTCATTCACCACCCCTTCCAGCACTACCACCACCCCCTCAACAGTACGTGGAATACGCACGATGCTCACCACCACACCAGGAGCAAGTGGCCATCCTAGTAATGCAGGATCAGCGGGCGCAGCTGGGAGGAAAGGGAAGGGTCATGCCTATCAGTATACACTGAATAATGTGACACCTTCCACCTCGACTACTACCACCAACCACACCCGTCCCTGCACCACCGCACACTATGGCCGCCCCTGCACTGCCGCCCACGCCCTTGCTTCTGGCCCATCTCCTCACATTAAGAAAACATTGACACCATCAAAGTTTGATGCCCTCCTCTTCCCTCCTGACGGGTCTGACGATGACGACGCAGGAGCCTCAAGGAAACTCCCCGATGCTAGGAACTTTGGTTGGGGCGGTGAAAGTGGAAACGAGTGTGATCATGGCCACCAATTCAGGGAGGAAGATGAGGAGGAGTAGGAGGAGGAGGACTTGTTGGAGCATCGTGACCACGACAGCGAGCTGTCTGACATCGGCGCAGACGCTGATGTTGATGAAGGACCTGATCTCATTCGTAAGGCATCAGTTTATTTATTTGTCTGGTCCGAAGGATATGATTTTATGCCAGATTTACACCAGTTTGATGCAAATCAATCTTGGTCAACTACAGATTGGCCCTGAGAAGACCAGGCAAATGAAAGTAATTTCTGTGCATTCTATGACCTGGAGATGACGACGCATCCTGTTTCCCAAACCAATGCATACTATATATCACTGGGTGAAGGAAAGAATTGATGTAATCTCACCGAGGGCAAGAATTCACGCCTGCAGTGATATAATTGTAACAAAATTCCTGGTGTTCTTTGCAAATATTGTATATCATGCCTCTTTGCCAGAAGCCTGTGACGCACTCATCAACACCCTAATTTTCCAGAAATACATGACTCATGAAGGATATTTTTGGCTGCTGCACTTTTTGTACTTTGCAGACAACGAAAATCCAAACACAGATGATCGAATCTGGAAAGTCCGGCATCTGTTCACCATGTTATTGCAAAGGTTCAAGAAGTATTTCTAATCCTTTCACAACCTGATGATTGATGAGTCGCTAGTGCTCTTTAAAGGGTGCCTACTGTTCAAAGAGTACATACCCTTGAATAGGCACAGGTTTGGAATCAAGCTGTTTGTATTGTGTGACTGCGAGACAGGCATAGTGCTTGACATGATCGTCTATACCGGCACAGATATAGATATTCCTAGAGTCGGTGCCAAAGACACCTTACGCATGTCAGAGCACATAGTCAAGAAGATGATGGAGCCCTACATGGACAAGGGCACACTTTGTACACCGACAATTGGTATACAAGTCCTGCTCTCTGTCAGTTTCTTTATGACAACCAGACGTGGTTATGTGGAACTGTCAGAAATATCAGGAAGTACATGCCCAAGTTAACTGGCCCTCGCATTCACCTGGACGACCCTTCCTCCACTGACACCCCTTCTGAGGACGACTTGGCAGAGGAACACCGACAACGGTAAGAGGAACAGCAAAGACGAACAAAGGAAGACCCATTACAAACAGCTGAAGAAGTCCGGGAAAGTTGTGTCTATAAAATGGAATGACAGACGGCCATTCCATTTGCTTTCTACTGTTCACACAAGTGCCCAAGTGGACACTGGTAAAATTCACTACCGTACTAAGAAGCCTATACAGGAACCTGTTAAGGTGGTAGTATATACCAAGAACATGCACCTGGTGGACAAGTCAGCTTGCCAACTTGCAGGCTTTGGGTGTCTGAGGAAGAATGTAAAGTTGTATCACAAACTTTTCCTCCACATGGTCGACATCACGAAGCTTAACGCCTACAACTTGTTGCTTATGAAGAAAGACGTGACCCCGAACAAAAAAATCAAGTTTCGGGAGTTGTTGTTGTTGTTGTTCCCCAAGCTGCCTGGCCGAACAGCCCCAAGGCCCCGAGCAAGGCCAAGGCCATAACTGAGCGCCCCCACAGAACCCTCTCTGCCTACCACAATAAAGCCTGGGTGACCGAAGCCACTCCATGGCGGGGAGCTGAGGAGGGTGCGGAAACGCCCGGGAAACCAAAGTCCCACCCAGGGCCCTGTGCCCCTCAGCAATTATGAAGAGAAAGTTGAGGGGCAAAGGAAAAATGTGACGCTTTGGCTTCCAATCCTGGTAGATTGGGAGGTCAATCCACGGAAAAGACGCCGTCACTTGAGATCTAGGAAATACATAAGTAAAAGGAACAGTCGGAGTAAGCTATGGGTATGGCAGAGATCGCTCAGTTCTCACTCTGATAGACCAGCCCATCACCATATGACTAGAACCCAATCCTCTCAGCATCAGCTAGGAAAGGCCCTAGAAAGCCGCCTTTGGCGGGGGGATAGCTCCCCTATTTGAACCCCTTTCGGGGTTGGGCACCCGCCCTTTCGGGGTTTCGGGAGTTCATCTACAATGTTGCCTACCGGCTCCTCGAGAAACATGGCAGGCCACCTCAACTTTTAGGGCTTGCCGTAAAGTCGAGCTGACCGACAGACTTCTGGATGGCTACCAAATTCACTACCCTGTGTACACAGGAATTTGTTAAACTTACATTCATGAGTTGCAAGTAAATACTGCTTGAAGATGTCATATTGTTATAACTTGCGTTACTAACATAATTTATTGGTATTGACCTCCAAAAATACATGCACTATGCCTATCAAGCACTATGTGTAGTCTAATACAACAATAACACAATGCAGTGTATAAGGTCGAGAGTGCCGTGAATGAGCACTGTAACCTGACTCATTCATCCCTCGCCACCCTCCCACCTCCTCCGTTCGCTATTACTTTCCATTTTATCTTCCATCATTCCTCTTTACGCTTGATTTATCGGCATCTATTCTTCACATGTGCCTCAAAAATACATGCAATCTTCCTTTGAAGCACTATCTTTGTGTGGTCTAATACAACAATAACACATTGCAGTGAATATAGTTGAATGTCCCATCCCATGAATGCCCACTGTTACCTGACACCTTTCTCCCTTGCCAGCCTCCCATCTCCTCCGCTCACTATTAGTTTCCCTGTCATCTTCCGTCATTCTTCTGTACACTTGATTTATAGGTGTCTATTCTTCACATGTGCCTATTCATTCAAGATTGCTTTACTGGAAAGGAGAGCTTCGTTAAACTCATCAACGGGAAGTATATAATTATCCTCTGGCAGAAGTAGAAATAAACTCTCCTTTTTATTCAGGCAGAGTTTCTGCAGTGTGCATGGACAATCCAGTGTATGAGGTTATAATTGGAAATATTGATAGGCTACAACCGTGAGACAACCTAAGGAGATGGTGGGAGTTAGTGTAGTGATGACCAGAGCCGCAGCCAAGAAGATAAACCATCCTATACGTAAGTTGAAGGTACCAGACACAGGGGAAAGCCTTAATATGGATTCTAAACAGATGAAAGCTGCTCAACAGGAAGACGTCAGCCTGGAGAAATGGAAATCATTTGCAGAGGAGGGAAAACTGGTGTCTGGAGGTAAAGGTAGACTTTTCTATGACAATAATCTACTCTACAGATAATTTAAATCACAGAATCAGCTTGTGCTCCCAAATCAGGTACGTGAAGTGGGTAATGAAGATAGCCCATGAGAGCCCCATGGGAGGACATCAAGGAATTGGTTGGACTACAGTTAAGGTATCTGTACACTTTATGTGGCCGGGAATGATGGCAGATGTCAAGCGATATTTTCAATCTTGTGATGTTTGCCAGAGGACGGTCCAAAAGGGTAAGGTGAGTAGGGTACCACTGGGAGAAACCCCCATAATAGACACTCCCTTCCAACGAGTGGCCGTTGACCTGATCGGACCCATAGAACCCAGGAGTGAAAACAAAAACAGGTACATATTAACCCTTGTAGATTATGATACTAGGTATCCAGAAGCTATTGCCTTGCCATCTATAGAAACCGAGAGAGTAGCGGAGGCACTAATGGATATATTTTCTAGAGTGGGAGTTCCGGCTGAAATGATAACAGACAGGGGTGGCCAATTTACAGCTAACATGATGGCTAAGGTAAGGCGTTTACTGTCTATCAAACATTTACCCACAACACCCTACCACGCTATGGGAAATGGTTTGGTAGAGAGGTTCAATGGCACGCTTAAATCTATGTTAAAGAAAATGTGTGGTGAACAACCCAAGCTTTGGGATCGCTTTCTACCCGCTGTATTGTTCGCTTATCGTGAAACTCCACAGGCCAGCATGGGATTCAGCCCCTTTGAGTTGCTGTACGGACGAATGGTGATGGGACCCCTGAGCATCCTACGTTAGGTCTGGGACAGAGAGAAGATAGACGAGGTACAGACCACCTACCAGTATGTGTTTGACCTGAGGGAGAAGCTGGAGGAGACCTGTAAGTTGGCTAAAGAACAGTTAAGTAAATCCAAGGAAAAGTATAAACACCATTATGATAAGCGAGCAAAGGACCGGAAGTTCTCTGTAGGAGATCAGGTCTTACTATTGTTACCAACATCAAACAACAAGTTACTGCTTCAGTGGAGAGGACCCTATACAGTGAAAGCTCAGAAGGGAATCATGGACTATGGGATTGAAGTTAAAGGTGAAGTTAAGATTTTCCATGCAAACATGATTAAACTATACCATCTTCGAACAGAAACAACAGCTACACTGGAGGGGGTTGCAGCTGCAGCAGTGATAGAAGAGACTCCGGAGGATGAAGAGAACCCCTTGAACCTGCCCAACGTACAGCAGAACGAGACTTGGAGACAGGTAAACATAAATACAGATCTGTCTGCAGAACACCAACAGGAGCTGAAAGACTTGCTACAGAATTTTGAGAAGGTATGGTCGGATGTTCCAGGAAAAACCTCAGCAGTAGAGCACAGGATCAAGCTTAGAGAGGAACAGGTGGTACGTATTAGACCACATAAAATCCCATATGCAATGAGATCAGAAGTAAAGAAGGAAATAGACTCTATGAAACAAATGGGAATTACAGAACATTCTGACTCCCCCTTTTCAGCACCCATGGTCATTGTAAGTAAACCAGACAAAACTCACAGGATCTGTTTGGATTTCCGTAAGTTGAATAACCTAACTGTGTTTGATAGTGAACCCATGAGTGACCCTGAAAAGATTTTTAGTGGTCTGCAACCAAGTAAGTATATCAGTAAGTTTGGACTTGAGCAAATGATATTGGCAGGTTCCTTTAGAGAACAATTCCAGACAATACACCGCTTTCCAAACTGATCAAGGTCTATACCAATTTACGGTCTTGCCATTTGGACTAGTTAATGCCCCATCCACCTTCAATGAATTAATGAGGAAACTTTTTTGGTGATCTAGAGGGAGTGGAATACTTTATGGATGACATTCTTATTCACACAGAAACCTGGAACGATCATCTTCTTCTCATTAAGGAAGTTATGCAGCGGCTGTTAGACGCAGGAATGACAGCCCGTCCAACAAAGTGCTACATGGCGATGCAATCTTTACAGTATTTAGGAAACAGGTTGGGCATGGAAGGACTCTCGCCTCTCAAGGATAAGGTGGAGAAGATAGAAAAGGCACCCCAACCTCGAACCAAGAAGGAGCTAAGGACATTTCTGGGACTTAGTGGATTCTACCGTAAATATATTCCTCATTATTCCACCATTGCTGCTCCACTGACAGACCTAGTGAGGAAGAACCAGCTGAACCAGTTGAAGTGGGAAGAACATCACAGCAGGTCCTTCCTACATGAATCCTACAAGAATTGATAGAGAATTTGAATGTTGGTGATGAATTCAGTAACAGCGACCATCGTACGATAACTTTCACTTTAAAGATTACTAGTAACGAACCAAATAGTAGCATCGAAAAAGTCCCTAATTTCAAGAAAGCAAACTTCCATAAACTTAGAGCTATGTTTAAAGAAACTGACTGGAGCTTTTTAATTAACAATAACGACATAAATACATCTTTGAAGTTATTCGAAACCACTTACCTAAAAGCAGTGCAAGACTGCATACCATCGAAAATACGGCGTCCAGGCCATAATAATAAGCCCAAATGGTGGAATAAAGATATTTCAAACTGCCTGCTTGCTAAAATATTTGCTAATGATAGATTAAAATCCTCACAAAATAACAAAGAACGGGTGAAATTTGTAGAGCTACGAAGCAAAGCCAAAAAGTTAATTAAGCAAAGTAAAGAGACCTTAGAGTTACATATTGCGAATCAAAGTAAAACAAACCCGAAAGAATTCTATAGTTATATCCGAAAGAAAAAAGTAGTTACTTCAACTGTTGGACCGTTAGTCGATGAAAATGGAGAATACACCAAAGACGAAGTACAAATGAGTAATGCCCTCAATACCTTCTTTGTATCAGTTTTTACAACAGAAGACATCAGTGATATCCCTACACCATCGCCGATTCAGATTGATAATTCAGATGTTCTAAGCAAATATCACCGTTACAGAGAGAGAAGTATTAAATTGTTTAGATAAACTCAAGGTAAATAAAACGCCTGGACCTGATACAATCTCGCCTAGAGTTCTAAAGGAAGCTAAGGATGAGCTCTCCAAACCACTGACATTACTATTCAATAAATCCTTGCAATCTGGATCTATGCCTGATCAGTGGAAGCTAGCCAACGTAACACCGATATTCAATAAAGGCAGCAAATCCCTACCCAGTAACTATCATCCAATTAGCTTAACCTCAGTTGTATGTAAAATGCTAGAAACGGTCATACGAGACAGACTCGTAAATCACTTAGAGGAAAATAACATACTTAAAGATACTCAACACGGCTTTCGTAAAAAACGTTCCTGTTTAACAAACCTCTTAGACTTCTTCCGATATCGTCAACCTCTACGATGAGAGTAAAGCTGTAGATATTATATACCTTGATTTTCAAAAGGCCTTTGACAAAGTTCCCCACAAACGTTTACTGCTAAAACTAAAAGCGCATGGAATACAAGACGGTGTGTTGAAATGGATAGAAAATTGGCTCAGCAACAGAAAGCATAGAGTAGTCATAAACGGTAAGGCATCTAAATGAACCAATGTAAGTAGCGGGGTACCCCAGGGATCGGTACTTGGATCAATTATCTTTCTAATTTACATCAATGACATAGATGAGGGTCTCACCTGTACAATCTCAAAATTTGCTGACGATACAAAAATTACAAATAGCGTACTCTCAAAAGAACAAGTTGACGATATGCAACACAATCTAGATAACTTGTCATGTTGGGCCCAAATTTGGCAAATGAGTTTCAATGCGGATAAATGTAAAGTACTACATATCAGATACCTAAATGAGAAAGCAAACTATTCGATGAATGGCACTCAGCTTAAGAATGTAAACAGAGAAACCGATCTGGGAGTAACAATATCGAGTAACCTAAAACCGAGTCAACAATGTTCAGAAGTTGTTAAGAAGGCAAACAAAGTAATTGGCTTTATAGGCAGGTCATTTGAGCATAAATCCAAAGAAGTTATCCTAACCCTTTACAATTCCTTAGTCCGCCCTCTTCTGGAATACTGCATTCAATCCTGGTGCCCTTATTACCAAAAAGATATAAACAAGCTAGAACGAGTTCAACGTAGAGTTACCAAAATGATACCTAGCCTAAAGAACAAACCATACGAAGAGCGTCTTAGAGAATTAAATCTATTTCCTTTAACCCAGCGCAGATTAAGAGGTGACTTAATTCAAGTGTTCAAAATCATCAAAGGCATCGACAATATGAACTGTAGTAAGTACTTCACTATCGACCAATCTAATTACACGCGGGGAAACGGTTACAAAATTATTGGTAAATCTTTTAACTCGCACGAATCTAAGAATTTCTTCTTCAATCGAGTTGTCAACGTGTGGAATGGGCTTCCCCAAAATGTTATAGACTGCATCACCGTTGATTCATTTAAACTCCGCCTAGACAAATATCTCGCATCAAACCCGCGACTGACTGCGTTTGTAAATGAATAACTTTATTTTATCCCCCCCCCAGGTACTAACCCATCTGTCCTCTACTAACTTCCTAATCCTGCCACGGACATTAGTTCCAGGGTAGTAATTCCCTTTCCAATGTTGCCTTACCCACTCTAAACCACTGTTTGGACACTTGATCCTCAGTGTTTTGGAGGACAAGCAACCTAGAAGGGTCACTAGATCTGTTGTTGCTTGATTTCCTTTGTACTCCTTTGTACTTTGTACTACAGCTGAAGTCCAGTCTCTCAGGGAACCTGTGCTAATGTTACCTAACCTGGACCAAGAATTTCTGCTACGTACAGATGCCTCAAATACTGGGATTGGGGTGGTGCTTATGCAGGAGCAGGATGGTGAGAAGAAGCCTATCGCCTACGCAAGCAGAAAACTTCTACCCAGGGAGCAACGGTACTCGGTGGTTGAGAAAGAGTGTCTAGGAATAGTTTGGGGAATACAAAAGTTTTCAGTGTACCTATATGGGAAGCCTTTTGTCCTGGAGACTGATCACAAACCTCTTGCTTATCTTCAATCAGCTAAAACTGAGAATGGGAGATTAATGAGGTGGGCGCTTTTACTTCAGCCATATTTGATGAACATTAGAGTCATTAAGGGTTCTCTGAATGTTGGTGCAGATTATCTTAGTAGGGCCTAAGGAAGAAAATTAGATTTTCATCTTAAGAAGGGAGGTTTGTCACGAAATTATAGAGATATGTGTATATGTCAGACAAGACGAAACACTGATTCAGTTGGTTCAGATGCATAGTGACATGAACACTAGATTCATGGTCGGCTTTAAGTGTTTCAAGTACAAAGATTATTATTCATTGTAGCATTAGAGTTCCAAAGATCTTTTTTATTGTTTCGATCTGTTCATCCATTTGTTTTTCTTTAATCTTAGTTACGTGTTTTATGCAAATTAGCTGACGTAGGTAAAATAGTTTCTGATTGGTAATTTATATCTTTGTGTTTTCTTCCAGCAAAGGATGGATTGAGAAGGCAGTTTAGGGTCGGACATCACTTGCAGTGGAGGTGGTTGGGAGCTGCCGCCATTACCCTGGGGTCACAGGGTCAGTTGGATTTACTACTCGTCCAAGCTACCGCGCCAATGGTTCTACAGTGTTTATCGTGTTCTTACGGTCAAGTTTAATGGGACCTATGTAACAAGTATAGTTCGGTATAGCGTTATTGTGGTAACTTGTGGCTCATTTACGATTTAAAGTTAAAGTAACTGTAGAGTTGCGTAACGCTATTGTGGTAACTTGATGATAATTATGATAACATAATTTAGTTAATCTTGGCCGGTATTTGAAGCTTGGATTGGTGACTGTGACAGGGTGATGCGGTTCCCGGCCATGCCCATCGTAAGTGGTGTCTGGTTTTTTTAGCTAGGTTAGCATAGGAATATTATCTCCATTAATTTAGTATTCATAAGTCAACTATTCAAGTATTGGACTGACGTTACCTTTATTTATGTGATTCTAATAGATTCACTTTGCTTTAACTATTAATTGGAGAGAGTGTACATTAAAAAAAGGATCAAGGACTTCCAAACTCTTACAAGCTTGATGTCCTATGTTATGAGTAGTGAAAAGGATAGTGAATATTTGAATGGTTGATGGTTTGACTTTTAATTGATTCACTTGATTGCTTAAGTAATCGATACAAACTTGTTTAACTTTATATATTAGATTGAGGGTTTGTAATTGATACTTTAACACCTTACGAGCGGCCTATGCGGTTTATTTATATGTACCGCCCAGCGGGGTGTTTTTAGCCAAAATAGGGCTGTTTACGTGATCATTTTCATGCCTAAATAAGACCCAGAACGTAAAACAAGTACCTATCCCTGAAAGGGCATAAACAGAGCTTTCGAATGACACCATAACGATCCTTTTATGATGGCTAGTTTTCTTGCAATAACCGTGCAACGCGAGTGCAAAAAGCATGTAATTCGGTACTTTCCCCATATAATTCAGTATGTAGCGAGTGAGAGAGGGAGGAGGGAGCTGAGATTCGTGTCAGTAGGTTCGCCGCGGTGGTCTGGAGCAGTCATACGCTCGCTAGTCTCCTGCCACCACTTGTCTCTCTTTCTCAGCAACATTACGTGCTGAAATTGCCACTCGACCTATGTCGAGCGCCGCCACATAGTCCAGCTTTATTTAACTCGACTTATGTGGTGAGCCGCTAATTAAGGGTTAAAGGTTGAAGTAGGGGCAAACATTTACAAGCTTAACTTCATATATACTGTATATAAAGCATAGCTAGATTCTTAAATATTTGTTTGTATATACGTTGCTTGTTCATTAAAATAAGAATTGTTCCTGGTGTATTACTCTCCTGTCAAATTATTTGGGTCTGGTATTCTAAGAATTTTATTTGTATAAAGGTAAACGAACCTGGATCCTAGTTTATTAGTAGTGATAATTGCAAAAATAGAACTGAGATCGTGATATAGAGGAAGTGAGTTGATGAGGCGAAATGCTTTTGACTCTACTCTTTCGAAAAGTGTGGTACGGATGGAACCTCTCCACGCATGCGAACAATACTCCATACATAGGTGCACTATACAGAGCAAGAAGCTGTGTGGGGATGAATAACACAATTTTCTCAGAAATGATTTTTAAGAGCATTAGGGATATGTGAATCAGAATTCTTAGAAAATAAATACATACAAATAATATACAGTATATTCTAGCCAAAACACTATGCTACCCTGAAAGTCTGGTAGATCAAAGATTAGCCATAACCGAAACACATTTTATATAATGTAGGTAATAAAGCTCTATTTTCAACACACGCCCACCCCTATTCTGTCCAACTAACTATTCCAAGAGTAAACTGAAAAAGCTTTGGAAATGTTTCCCTCATCCTATGATCTTAACACTCTCTGACTCATATGACGCTATCGCGTCATATGGAAGTATGGCCTAAAAACTCATATGACGCTAGAGCGTCATATGAACTTATTATATTCACCAATAATAAGTTTATGACGCTTTTTGGTTGTTATTTTGGCTGGTAAGTTAGGTAAGTTAGATCTACATGTGGAAATATCTAGCAACCCCGTGGCGTCTCTCTGTGGGCCCCGCAGGTGATGAAGAGGCCAGTCTTCACCCAGCAGTCAAGCTCCTAGGTGGGTCTGTCAGGTCCTTTAAACCGAGGGGCCTCCATTTTGCCCAGCCTGGGTGGTATTTCCACCCTAATATAACCCAAACAAATTGCGTATATCGTTGGGTTATCCATGGATATTGTGTTTGTGTAGTTTAGGGAATTATATAGCATACACTGTCATGCCATCTCAGGGTAAGTACAGTCAAACTTTCTGTCGCCACGGTGGTGGAGGTGGAGGTGGAGGTGGTCGAGCAGCAGCAGTGGTGGTGGTGGAGCAGCAGTGGTGGTGGTGGTGGAGATGGTTGTGGTGGTGAAGATGGTGGAGCAGTGCTGGTGGAGATGGTGGTGGTGATGTATATATTATAGATATATAATATATAATTATATTTATATATTATTTGTATAATTTTGTGTTGTTACTATTTATTTATTATTATGTAATTATAGGCCTATATATATATATATATATATATATATATATATATATATATTTATATATATATATATATATATATATATATATATATATATTATATAATTTTATATATATGCCTCCACATTTCTGTCAATTCAATTCAAATTCAATTCAAATATATTTATTTAGCCTTCAGATAATTATACAATAAGTTCAGAATTTAAATACATGGAAGTCAACTGGCCAAGCCTTATGAAAGAAAACTCTCTTTAAGGCACCTTGATTTAACCCGAATTAATTTACATTTTTACATACATATAATTATAATATATACTCTTTCAATTCGCACTCATAAACTTACACCACATAAACATATTCAGCACAAAAGTAACTTACAATTTGACGGATGTTTTAATATTTACTCAATAAAAATGATTTGAGGGACATCTTAAAACTAGACAGGGAGGGTTTATCCAGAATATGCCGAGGCAGTGCATTCCAGACCTTTACACCATGATAATGAATCAATTTTTGAGATTGATTTGATGCCAAAAAATGGAATATCTAAATCTCTTGTGTTTCTTAAGGTACTGTATATCTTTCATTTAAACGAAAATTAAATATATTTATGGGATTGTAATTATTAATGGCTTTATAAACAAAGATAGCAGTGCAATATATGTTTATGTCTTCCCATTTTAAAAGCCTTAGAGATTTAAATAATTCATTTGTGTGATCATATTTTCTTTTGAAAGTGATTGTCCTAATAATTTTCTTTTGCGCTAGTTTGACTCTCTCTATCTTAGTTTTACCTGTGGTTGCCCAAACAGTGTGACAGTATGAAAAGTAAGGGTACACCAAGGAGTAGTAAAGTTGTTTAAGTACTTCCGAAGGAAAGCAGTTACGAGTTAGATATAATATACCACATTGTTTATTTATCTTGTTTGTTAATGTTTGTATATGTGACTGCCAAGTCAATTGCCTATCTACTACAACACCAAGAAATTTTATATTTTGCTCTTCTATTAACATTGAATTTCCTATGTTAATGGAATCTACATTTGGAGGAACATTCTTTTTTCTGTGATGAATAATATATTTTGTTTTGTCGATATTTAAGGTTAGCTTATTTGCAGTCATCCAACAATAGACATTATTTAGTTCATTATTCACTGATTGCACTAGAGTATTTAAATTGCTGTGACTGGCATAAAGTGTTGTATCGTCTGCAATCATAATTGTTTTAAATAGTACATTTGTGTTAATTAAATCATTCACATATATAATAAACAATAATGGGCCCAGTATGGACCGCTGTGGAACTCCAAAGGCTAAAGATTGTTCACTAGATTTAATATTATTATATTCTACATATTGTTTACGGTCCTTAAGGTAAGATTCAAACCACCTGAATGTAGTATTTTTTATACCATAATGTTTGAGTTTCTCTAATAGAATGTGGTGGTCAACTGTGTCAAAGGCTTTTGACAGATCTAAAAATACACTAATTGTAAACAGTCTATCATCAAAGGCTGCAAGTACGTCATTACTAAATTTTATTAGCGCAGTTTCCGTTGATTTTCCACACCTAAATCCATACTGGGCATCAGAAAATATACGGTTCGATAAACAAAATTCATTTAGTCTATTATACATTAGTTTCTCTAATATTTTGCTCATTACAGGTAAAACTGATATGGGCCGGTGATTATTTAATAGCGTCTTATCCCCAGATATATATATTGGTAACACCTTCGCAATTTTAAGATGATCGGGAAAAAATACCGTGAAAAAGGACATATTACAGAGGTATAAAAAAACTTGTGACATAGAAGGCATCACGATTCATTCGTAATATTTTCATAGGTATCCCATCACAGCCTGGAGAGGAATCCCGCAGTTGCCTAACTGTATTTAGTAATTCTTCTGTAGTAACTGGAGGCATTAAGAATGTTGATGCTTGTAGATTAGTTAAGTATGAATTAAAGGAAACATTTGACTCTGATGTTTTCAGCTAAATTTTTCCCGACTTATACAAAGTATGAATTAAACTGGTGTGCTATTACATCTGGTGCTTTAATTTCATTGTTGTTATGAATAAATGTATCACTTAATTTGCTGTATTTTTGTCTTCCTAGAACTGAGTTAATTATATTCCAAGACTTTTTACCGACACCAGCAGCTTCTTCCAACTTTTGTTTATGGTAGTTTCCTTTGGCTGTTCGTATAGAGGTCGTAACTTGATTACGAAGCCTACGGTATCTCAACACGGTGGTGGTGGTAGTTGTTGTAGTGGTGGTGGTGGTAGTTGTGGTGGTGGTGGTAGTTTTGGTGGTGGTGGTGGTTGTTGTGGTGGTGGTGGTAGTTGTGGTGGTGGTGGTGGTGGTTGTGGTGGTGGTGGTAGTGTTGTGGTGGTGGTGGTGGTGGTGGTGGTGGAGCAGCAGTGGTGATGGTGGTGGTGGAGCGGTGGTGGTGGTGGAGGTGGAGCAGCAGTGGTGGTGGTGGAGATGGTGGTAGTGGTGGTAAAGCAGTGTTGGAGATTGTTATATATTATATATATAAATTATATATATATATATATATATATATATATATATACCTTTATTTTAGTACATACAAATATATGGTCATCACTCAAAATTCCGAGATAGGATGGTGGGAACACAATTATGCAGTCAATATTTTTATTCGGGAGTACGTTTCTATTCTATATTTCCATTTATTTAAATTTTCTTTTTTTATTTTCATGTAGTATAGTCATTCAGCCATATATTCACATACGTTACATAACAATAAACATAATTCTGGTGGCTGGGAATAGAGAAATATGAAGGTTTCGAAAACACTTATGAGCCAAATTCTAGACCCAAAAACTGCGTCAACCGCCTCCTGGAACTTATCGGAACTTAATCCGTCTGAGGGGGTTAACTGCTTCAAGCTCCGTGTGTTCAGACATTTTGGCTCTAACGTACGTGTATTTTGCCATTCTGTCACTCTTTCAACTTTTGGGGAGACACTTGATATGTGCATCACCTTTGGCCTTCTCCTTCATTCCCTTTCAAGGGGGAAACAAATAAATAAAACGCATACAAAATACCTCCCTCCTTCCCTCCCTTCCCTTGTAACCAGTCGGCCAATCGTGTTCAGTTCACGGGCCCATTTGTCAGGTACACCGAAAGATTGATGGTTAGTTGGAGTGTTTTGTTATACCTCTGTTTTATCGTGTGCTCTCTCTCTCTCTCTCTCTCTCCCTCGCTCTCTTTCTCTCTCAGTTCAGTCGGTCAGTGAGGTCGTTCATAAACCTTTCTCTCTCCCTCGAGGTCACTGTGAACCACACCTGCTAGGAGCAGTTTAATCAACTTCAGCCAATGGGAAGTGACTACTAATAATTATTTGTTTTGTTTTATTTGTGTTTATCAAGTGTAAAATAGTTTTTCCATCATGCCTAGTAGGGACCGGAAGGTCTATGCAGTTTGTGTATATATGTAACTATGTAACTCTCTCTCTCTCTCTCTCACACACAGAAAATCTCATCATCTCTCCACCTCACCTACTTTAACCAGGGCCATCCTATCACAGTTATAATTTTCTTCCACCTCCCTTGTTCTCCCGGCCCACAAAATCTCACAACCACCTTCAAAATATTCTTTGACAGTGTTGCCTAGCTGCATTCTATATGAATCCCCTTCTCGCTCATGTTTAGCCGCCCCATTAGTTTTAAAATGTTATGACATTTGACCCATTAGTTTGGCAATTTTAACACATGAACTGCTAGAACATGACTGTGTAAAATACAAACCCAAGTTGAGGGAGGGAGATAGGGTGGGGTATAAAGGGGGGGAGTGGAGAATGTGGTTTGGAATGATGCCATCATTTTCTATGTGTCAAACAAACTTTAGACATTCCTGGCAATGGCATTGTTTTTGAAGGGTTATTTTTACACATGTATAGCCTAAATACCGTGGCTTCCGAGAGGACCTTCGTAGTCCATGGGTTAAGATCTTTTGTGCAATGTATGTATGAGAGAGGGGAGGTGTGGTGGAGTGCTCATGCCACTGGATTGGTAATCCAATGGACCCGGGTTCAAATCCCGATATGTCAATGGGAAGATATTATTGGGATTGAATTTGTGCTGTACCTAGTATCAGTGCATTACCACAAAGCCCACCGAAATGCCAGAAAATACCCTCATTGTTCCCTGATTAAATAACACTGTATGAATATTCCCATATTCAAAATATGTTACAGGGGGACAATGCCTAGTGAGTTCACTGCTCAATAGGTGGTCTTCTGAGAGTGAGGGTCTGAGTCTGGAGGGTGAGACGGTGAAGCACTTGAGCGAGGCAACCAGCCGCTTCAGAGATGGAGCTGCTTCGAGCCATGATGGATGCTTCGCGTGTCTCATTCCCCAGACTGGAGCAAGACCTTACGGGCTTCACCGTGTTGAGAGGTGGAATGTACAGGCTCTCGGCCTATGCCCGAGAGGGAGTAGTTGGAATATTGAAGAAAAAAAACACAAACAAAAAAATGGTCCTGATGAGCAATAGCGAGCCTGCATTCTAGTAGGAACCGTTGTTTGGCCGCCCGGTAAATTTTATAGCGAAAGGGGGTCGTGGGGGTATTTTTTAAAGCTTGATGGAGGGCTAGTGAGGACACTAAAATAATAATTAATTAATGAGTAGGTAAATATGATTCAGCCACCCTTTTAATCACCAGAAGACGCACTAGCGTCTTCCCATACCACCCTCTAAATAATAACCAAAATATACAGCTAAAATACATTGTTATCCTCAAAGGGTTAATCACAGATGGCAGACGGTTGATTTTAATGTCAGATCAGTTTCGTTCCCAAATGGCATACCATTTTTTTAAATAATTACAAATGGAAATGGCGATCATTTTTGGGGGGTTCATATACTCCTTACACTTTGCTTGAAGGGTGACGGGGACCGGGGTTCTTAAAAAGAGGCCTCAGTCCTAAAGCTCTTCTTGACTTACAGTGTGCTGGCCTAATAATCCAGTAAAGCTGATAGCCTCTGAAGACCTATTTTAACCCATACAGTACCGGTGCTATCTTTTTAGCTTACTCTGGCTACCAGTAGACGATACTAGTCAGCATAAGAATGGCCTCCATTAATGAATAGGCTTCGAACTATCTCACTTAGCCATTTTTACTACCACATATCCTTAAGCTGGACACAATTGTCTAAACACAGCTAGAAGAAAATAGACGTCGCCGGTACCGAAGGGGTTAACAAACTAACTGAAGGGCACCAGTGAGGGAGGTCGGAGCCAGGCTGTACTCTAGGTAGGTACAGTCACGGTTAATAATGCTCAGACGTATTATATTTTCAAAGGTGTCTCTGGCTGAATTGAATCTCCTTATCTGGTATTTGAATTTCAGAGGTCCCTTTAATTTTGTTGATTTCAAAATGTAACAACATGAATGGCCGCGACTGTACACATAGATGTCTGATGCCCGTCCTCTATAAGGTTGAGGGCGGCTATATGTAACTCACTTTTAATTGTCCCCTTTGGGGGGTGGTGGATGGAATTTGATTACAAATGAAGCCACTACTGTTAGGCTCCTCGATGGCCTAGGAGTTAAGGTGTTGGAGTGCTGCACTACTGGCCTAGAATCGAGCCCTGGGTGTGTCATATCACAAACATATATATATTTATTTTCAAATTATTTTGTATTAATTATATGTATTCATTTTGTATAAAACAACAGTTGAGTTAAAGAGGTGACTTTTGTGGAATAATATGGGCTTGACAGAATGAACGTCCTATAAATATTCAGAATTGACTTAAAAGTTTCTATTACTAGTAACAT
The DNA here is from genome assembly GCA_032716605.1 of Paralithodes platypus. Taxonomy (NCBI): domain Eukaryota; kingdom Metazoa; phylum Arthropoda; class Malacostraca; order Decapoda; family Lithodidae; genus Paralithodes; species Paralithodes platypus. Next base: position 35,266,073 of record CM064531.1, on the reverse strand, counting down.
GGGGGAATGCCAACACCAGCATATAAGAGCGGTATAGAATAGCATATAACAATAACAACGAACGCAGGAGATAAGGGAGATAACTAAGTACATACACCTGCGAACACATGAGGGAAAGAATACAGAAAAGTACAGAAAGTGACAATGAGACACCTTGGCATAATAAAATTAGGGAAGATATATACAGTTCTTTGTAATTTGTACTTCACTATAAAACACTTCTACGAGGAAATACGGGGTATTCATTTCGTAATACTACTTACCATAGATGCTAATACCGGTGCAACACTGTCAAGGCAGGTGAACAGGCCAACTGATCACTTAATTCAATGTATACACTAAAAGGTAGTGGGACCGATTGGCATTTGCTGAATATTACTACATTTACTAAAAACTAGTTATCCTTCCATACAAAATATACAGTTATTTCCTGCACCAATCTTATTGTATGGCCAGATATGTGAGACATGGAATTCCCATTCATAGAAGAAAACTAAATGTGACGTGAAAATATTTCGAACATTTATTAGTCAGCATATTAAGAAACTTCTGATAAAACAGTGTTATGCCTCAGAAAGCACATGCTTAAGAACCATCTATTATCAATAAACTAAATAGGGCTTGTGCCATGACAGCAAATATCTGAAACATCTTCTGGGGATCTCTCCACATGAAAATCCCAGGCTTGATCCGTCCCAAGCAGTTGGCGACATTATCGCTCTTCTTTTCTCGACCACATGGTTTTCACTGAAATCTCCTCCACTCAGGGTTGTCATACAACAAAGGTAAGTTGAAGCGGATCTGGCACTTACGAACTATTAACCAAATTTGTTTCTAGTCAGTCTGAGAAAGCAAATGGTTTAATTAAAATTTGTTTTCGATATCCATCCTTTCCTAATAAATATAGAAAATTGTGCTATGAAATGCTATTGGTGTCTAAAGGAGTCAGGGATATAACATTAATATTAAACATTAAATATATAATTTACCCAAACCATTATTCCAATTCACGATTATATCTTCTTAAAAATAAAATAATGGTGACTGGTTGAGTTGTCAGGTCACCGTTGAAGCTTCATTCTTTTGACCCAATAATACAAAGCCCAATAAGTTACCAGTAGCTATTTTAAGCCTTTCATTGTGGCAAAAGTCATGGTAATGTAATCTTTAACTACGACCAACGTCCTGGTACGCTAGGTCTATCTATCTATCTATTGCCTGACGCCGTGATCCCCGAAGGAGTGGCCACGAACGAACCGCCCCCATGCACCTCTGTCCCCAGTCAGTCGACTCCCTTCCTCCCAACCAGCACCGCATTCATCCATATACTTCCTCATTCCATCCTTCCACCTCTCTTTCGGTCTACCTCTCCCTCTCTGTCCTTCCACCTCAATCTTGTAGACCTTCTTAGTAATTTTCTCGCTTTCCAAACGTTCCATATGGCCGAACCATCTCAAGGTATTCCTTTTCACACTTTCCAGCACATCTACCTCTACACCACACCTCCTTCTTACTTCCTCATTTGTCTGTCTATCCCTCCATGTAACTCAACACACACTTCTCAAGTAACTAATTTCCACCCCTCTCACTCTTGGTCTGAGTCTCTGCTCAAACGTCCATGCTTCACTTGCTTCCGTAAGTCAGTGTCGGGATTACCACACTGTCATGCAAGGAATTCTTCACTTCCATACTGACCATCCTATTTCTTGTTACTGCTTTCAGCGTTCCTACAACCCTCTTCCCCTCTTGTACCCTCTCCCGCACTTCTTCATCGATAGTCCCATCTTTACTCAACACACTGCCCAGATACTTAAAAGAGCTGACGATCTCCATAGCCTGACCGTTCAACTTCAACTCACACTCTTCACCCCTTTCGAAGACCATAACCTTGCTCTTCCCCGCATGTACCTTCAAATTCTGTTTTTCGCACACTGTTCCAAACTCATTTACCAGACCCTGCAACTCCCATTCATTACCGCTCATCATAACTGTATCATCCGCAAACAGCAGTATAGGCAGCTTCCACTCGTTTCCCTCCCTTTTCAGCGATACACCAACATCCACTGCTCTTCCTAGTATTTCTTTTATGACTCCATCCATATATACAGTAAACAACCACGGGGACATCACACACCCCTGTTTCAACCCAACATTCAGGTCAAAGAACTCGCTATGCTCATTCTCCACACATACTGCCGCCTTTGCACCCTCATACATGCTCTTCACTGCTTTCAGCAACTTGCCATCTACTCCGTATATTCTAAGTACTTCTCTACCCACTCTTGTCATAGGCCTTCTCCAAGTCCATAAAGGCAACATATACCTTTTGTTGCTTCTTCAGATATTTCTCCACAACACAATTCAGGGTAAAACTCTGATCTACAAATCCTCTTTCCTGCCTGAAACCTCCCTCCTCGTCGCCTATCCATTTCTCCGTTCTAACTCTCACTCTCTCAATCACTACCCTACTGTACACCTTCCCTACTACGCTTAGAAGGCATATTCCTCGGTGGTTACCACAGACTCCTCTTTCCCCTTTGCCCTTATATCCGGGGAATATTATGCCGTTTTCCAGTCATCGGGTGTACTCCCCTTCTTCCATGCTAGTTTGCACATTTTCCATACCCATTCGATCACTATCTCACCACCATACCTCAACATTTCCCCACACACTCCATTTGTTCCTGGTGCTTTCCCCAACTTCACTCTTTCTATGGCTTCCCACACTTCTGACCTCCTGATTCCCACCTCCTCCTCCACTACATCTCTTCCTCTCCCTCCCATACCATATCCAATTATGTTTGCTGGCTCTTCATTCCTCACATTTAGCAATTCGTTGAAGTACTCCCTCCATCTTTCAAGTCTCTCTTGCTTCTCGGCTAGCAATCTCCCATTCTTATCTTTCACACACTTAGACTTCTCTGTATCAATCAAATCCTATTAAATGCGTTATAACTTCGAAATTATAAAGAATCATACCTAGAGTCATAGAGTAACATGGTCTTATTTTGTTCTGGAAAACATGCCCAAACAAGCATGAACATTTACTGGACTGAAACATAGATGTTGTTGAAGAAGCATAATATAAAATTGAGAGGGGTAGAAATAAGTTACTTGAGAAGTTCATATGGGCTCACCCGGAGAGACAGACAGACAAATGAGGAACTACAAACGTACAAAGGAGTACAAAAGAAATCAAGTGACCCCTCTAGGCTGCTTGTCCTCCAAAACATTGAGGATCAAGTGCCAAACAATGGTTTAGAGTAGGTAAGGGAAAATTGCAAGGGAACTACTGCCCTGGAACTAATGTCCGTGGCAGCATTAGTTGGTAGGCGACAGATGGTTTAGTAACATAACACAGTTATAAGTAATCTTTCGTATATCTGGGAAAAAGAGAGTAACGTCTTAGTATATACAGTATATACGCAATAATCCTTGATGAATCTGAGGGAGAAATATAATAAAGTTATTCATTTACAAACACAGTCAGTCACGAGTCTGATGCAAGATATTTGTCTATGCGAAGTTTAAAAGAATTAACGGTGCTGCAGTCTATACCGTCTCGAGGAAGGCCATTCCACAAGTTGACAATCGATTTACCAATAATTTTGCAACCGTTTCCCCGTGTGTAATTAGATTGGTCGATAGTGAAGTACTTACTACAGTTCATATTGTCGATGCCTTTGATGATTATGAACACTTGAATTAGATCGCCTCTTAATCTGCATTGGGTTAAAGGAAATAGATTTAATTCTATAAGACGAACCTCATATGGTTTGTTCGTTAGACTAGGTATCATTTTGGTACCTCTACGTTGAACTCGTTCTAGCTTGTCTATATCTTTTTGGTAATAAGGGCACCAGGATTGAACGCAGTATTCCAGAAGAGGGCGGACTAAGGAATTGTAAAGAGTTAAGATAACTTCTTTGGATTTTTGCTCAAATGACCTGCTTATAAAGCCAATTATATTGTTTGCCTTCTTAATAACTTCTGAAAATTGTTAACTCGGTTTTAGGTTACTATATATTGCTACTGCCAGTTCGGTATCTCTGTCTACACTCTTAAGCTGAGTGCCATTCATCGAATAGTTTGCTTTCTCATTTTGGTATCCGATATGTAGTACTTTACATTTATCCGCATTGAAACTCATTTGCCAAATTTGGGCCCAACATGACAACTTATCTAGATTGTATTGCATATCGTCAACTTGTTCTTTTGAGAGTACGCTATTTGCAATTTTTGTATCGCCAGCAAACTTTGAGATTGTACAGGTGAGACCCTCATCTATGTCGTTGATGTAAATTAGAAAGATAATTGGTCCTAGTACCGATCACTGGGGTACCCCGCTACTTACATTGGTCCATTTAGATGCCTTACCGTTTAGGACTACTCTTTGCTTTCTGTCGCTGAGCCAATTTTCTATCCATTTCAACAGACCGTCTTGTATTCCATGCACTTTTAGTTTTAGCAGTAAATGTCTGTGGGGAACTTTGTCAAAGGCCTTTTGTAAATCAAGGTATATAATATCTACAGCTTAACTCTCATCATAGAGGTTGAGGATATCGTGAAAGAAGTCTAAGAGATTTGTTAAGCAGGAGCGTTTGTTACGAAAGCCGTGTTGAGTATCTTTAAGTATGTTATTTTCCTCTAAGTGATTTACAAGTCTGTCTCTTATGAGTGTTTCTAGCATTTTACATACAACTGAGGTTAAACTAATTGGCCGATAGTTACTTGGTAGGGATTTGCTGCCTTTATTGAATATCGGTGTTACGTTGGTTAGCTTCCACTGATCAGGCATAGTTCCAGACTGCAAGGATTTATTGAATAGCAATGTCAGTGGTTTGGAGAGCTCATCCTTAGCTGCCTTTAGAACTCTAGGTGAGATTGTATCAGGTCCGGGCGTTATATTTACCTTGAGTTTATCTAAACAATTCAATACTTCTCTCTCTGTAATGGTGATATTGCTTAGAACATTAGAATTATAAATCTGAATAGGTGATGCTGTAGTGATATCACCGAGGTCTTCTCTTGTAAAAACTGATGCAAAGAAGGTATTGAGGGCATTACTCATTTGTATTTCGTCTTTGGTGTACTCGCCATTTTCATCGACTAACGGTCCAACAGTTGAAGTACCTACTTGTTTATTTCTGTTATAAGTAGAGAATTCTTTCGGGTTTGTTTTACTTTGATTCGCAACATGTAACTCCAGGGTCTTTTTACTTTGCTTAGTTAACTTTTCTAAGAATTTGTAAGTCCCTCTCTCTCTCTCTCTCTCTTTGTCTTTCTCTCTCTCTCTTTCTCTCTTTCTCTCTCTCTAGGCCTAAGCGAAAGTTTTAGGAAATTCTATAATAACTATCCTAAATTGATTGTTTGACCTACATGTAACTAGGTAGTTTCTAAATTGACTATATATTTTTAATGGGACCTAGAATACAAAGATAAATCGTGTCATCATTCTGAATGGGGACAATTAGTTTTGGGAATATTATGTGTGTGTGTGTGTGTGTGTGTGTCAAAAGGATCATGTACTGTGTATATTTACCACCGGGAGAACCTTCTTACGATTAATATAATGGAAACGAAGTTGCTCCAACAACATAAGGTGGCCAGCTGCTTGTATTGGTTGCTAATTTCTTTGAGTTGTACAGTCATTACCTAGGCGGTGTGCTTTTCCTTCAGAGTTTTAACTTTGGATCTTTAAAACAAACATAGCAATTCCTCAGTATACAGAAACAAACCCTTTAATCTTAGTTTTCTTCAATTTTCACTGTTTATGTTCTTACACATAAATAATATATCGTAGTTGGAATGGTGAAGGCTAAACACATGTTTTTAGTTAGAATGTAGTAAGATCGTACGATGATAGGAAGATAAAAATGGTAAGCCAATGTTCTACTGAGTGTGTTACATTCTGCAGGATTTTGATATGTTAGATTCAAGAAAGATGATTTTTAGGACAAGTCAAATTGTGGTAGGTGTAGCCCGAACACACACACACACACACACACACATGTATATATACAGAATATGTTTTGTCTATGTGGATAAATGAGAACATAGGTAAAACTGCCTGTAACGAGTGCCCCCCCCCCCCCCCCTAGAGTTGAAAGAGTGACAGGGCCAAAATCAAGGAATGTTAGAGATAAAATGTCTGAACACACGGAGTTTGAAACCATTTAAGTCATAGGATAAGGGAAAGATAGATTCAGGGAGAGCATTCCAGAGCTCAGCTGTTGAATAGGAGAAAGATTGGGAGTATCGTTTCACTCTTTAGTTGGAGAGCTGTCAGAGTATACAAGATGTAGAGGAGGTGGTATACATTGAGAGAGCTCTCAGGAACACTGATTATAATAATAGCGGTAGAGTAGCGAGAGAGATGCAACATTGCGTCGAAGAGAGAGCTTGCAGATAGTCGGTGAGTGTATGGGAGTTAATGATACAAAAGGCTTTCCTTACTACTTTGTCTAGAAGTGCTGTGTGAGAAGATCCTCCCCACACATGTGAACAATACTCAATACAATGACGCACTGTGCCCCTGTACAGAGCATGAAATTGTGCAGGGGTAAAACAAAACTTGAGACGATTGAGCACACCCAGCTTCTGGGAGGCTGCCTTAGCAAGAGTGGTGATAAAGTCTTTTCAATAGAGATCAGAAGGAAAAGAGACGCCTAGAATACTGAGATTATATTGTTGAAGTATAAGTATACAAACATATTTATATATATATATATATTATATATTTATGTATATATATATATATATATATATATATACATATATAATTTATATATATATATATATATACGAGAAGAATTAGCTGAGAAACGAGAGACCACCACCAATCTCCGATATGAACGTGACGCCCTGCTACAGAAATGGGATGAAAAAGAAACCACCCCTAACCACATCAAAACAGAAATCAACCAAAAACTCCAACAACTCAACGAACAACACAGACGACAAACAGAGAACACTACCATCCAAAAACTCTCCCGTCTATATGGTGGAAACATAAAACTTCCCAAGCCAACTAAAGGATTTATTAACCTCACCAACACCACCCTAACACCGGACCAAGAAGACCTCCTGAACAAAGGCTTAAATTGCCACTACATTTCCAAGCCGGGACCCCACCGAAAACGCCTTGAAATTGAAGTCCTACTGGATGACGTCCTACGATTCCAGAAAGACGGCAAGATCACCACCACCACCCCAGCCCTACAACCCACCCTACTAGCAGAAGCCGCCAAAACCAGGGGATCCCATCAAAGCAAGCTCCTCAACAAACACCACTTCAAAGCCGCTAAACAACTTAAAGAGAACCCCAACATCATCATCCGACGAGCTGATAAGGCCTCCTGCCTTGTGATACACGGAAAAGAAGAATACCTACGGAAAATGGACGACATTCTTAGTGATAAAAACAAATTCAAAAGGATCACTCGCAACCCTACTGACGAAATAAAAAGGAGAGCCAACACCACCATCATTGCTATCAACGCCAAAGCCGATGGCGTACACCTGAAGAAACTCATCGGCGAATTCACCCCAGGTTATGCTTACGGTACTATAAAAACCCACAAACCCGGGAACCCCCTCCGCCCCATCATATCACAGATCCCTACTGCTACCTACCAGACCGCCAAGGCCCTGAACAAACTCCTCACCCCTTTTGTTCCTCGGCAATACAACCTCAACTCTGCTTATGACTTCCTAGATATTCTACGAGATGCCCCCCCAGCTAACGACCACATCATCGCCTCCCTCGACGTAGAGAGTTTGTTTACCAACGTGCCCGTTGACAAGACCATAGATTTTATCCTACGTAGAGTTTACCACTGCCCCAATATGCCCCCCCTGGACATCCCGGAGAAGGCCCTGAAGACGCTCTTGGAACTATGTACCAAGGAGTCCCCTTTCCTCTGCCCCCGCGGAATATGTACCAGCAAATCGACGGTGTAGCGATGGGAAGCCCCCTGGGGGTCCTGTTCGCCAATTTCTTCATGGGAACTATCGAAGAGGAACTCCTGGCTGCCCACCGGCCCACTGTCTACTGCAGGTACATCGATGATATCTTCGTGCGGGTGAAGGACCTGGGCGAACTCAGGGACCTCCAGCAGCGCTTCATGGCCGCCTCCGGACTCGACTTCACATACGAAGAAACCACCGATGGACATCTACCCTTCCTCGACCTCCTTGTCTCCCTCCACGACCACGGCTTCAAAACTACAGTGTACACCAAACCTACTAACAATGGCCAATGTCTTAATGGGGAAAGTGAATGCCCTAAACGTTACCATCAGTCCACCATCGCCGCCTATGTCAGGAGAGCCCTCACCCATTGCACCACCTGGAATGACACACACAATGAACTGGAAAGGCTCACCCAGGTCCTAGTCAACAATGGGTATTCCAACACTGACGTCACCAAATGCCATCAACCACCACCTAGAAAAATGGTACAAACAAGACCCCCCTAGCACCAACCCGGCCAATGACATTACATTTTTCTACAGAAACTACATGTCTTCCGACCACACAACAGACGAATCCATTATGAAAGAAATAATTCACAAAACGTCCTCCCCACCAACCCTGACAATAAAATAAAACTCATTATTTACTACAAATCTCCTAAGACCTCCAACCTTGTCCTCCGTAACCGCCCCATTTCCACCAACCAACCGAAAGACGATCATGTGATATATCAGCATATTTGCACCTCTGGGGACTGTGGACCCCTATCCTATGTTGGTATGACACAGACTCGCCTTTCCCGTCGACTAACCCTCCACCTTCAATCTGGCGCTATAAAAGATCACTATCAAGCCCCCCACCATCTTGCCCTAACTCGCGCCGACCTAGACAAACAAACCACCATACTCGACAAAGAATCAGACCCCAGAAGACTAGCTATTTTAGAAGCTCTATACATCCAAACACTCAACCCCAGCATCAACAACCAAACACAAGACCTTCAAATTCTTCCTTCAGGCAAGCGCTACAGGCATGTTTCTCCCCTTCCTCTCGCCCCGTGCCCCCCTCCCTTACGCTTCCGCGCTCAGCACACAACTGACAACACCAACCAATCACAGCCACCCACAGCCAACAACCAACCACCGATAAGATCTAGTGCCCGTCTCGCGAACAGACTGCCTTCCACCAATGAACAGCCACCACACACCCAGTAGCTCCGCCCACCTTCCTTTTCTTGATCCTCGAATTTTGTATAAATATGATACCTTGTCCTTTTTCTAATCATTACCTCTCCTTTCCCTGAAGATGCAAGATGTTTACTTGTGAAACGTTGGATCCACCATGAATTTTGCTAACCTGTTGTACCTCATCTCTGAACCCCAGAGGAAAATTGTTAGAACTATTGAAAGCTGTAACAATAAAATCCTTAATGCTGAAACTGCTATTGCCTTTAACCTCGTCTGTTTAAAAGAGAATATATATATATATATATATATATATATATATATATATATTGTCACATTCAACTGAGTTTATATATCCAGTTCAGTTGCATGTGTTATAATTCATATAGCCTTTGTTTTGTGGGAGATTCCTGCTTTGCTTTAGTTCTTTCTCTCCCTCCCTTCCCTCGTGTTGAGGTGGTGACGTCATGATTACACCATCTAATGCAATGCCTTGTAAAGAGGCTAGCTCTTTCTTTTGTTGCCACGAGTATAATTAATTCTTATGTTCAGCCCTTGGGGGATTAATTTAGTTATCATAAGTTTACACAAAGTTGTTTTATTTTGTATTGATTACTCCTGTATTGGTAATATTATTTTTATTAATCTCACCACCACACCCCCAATGAAATTAATTAAAGTATATATGATCCACCGGGATTCGAACCCGGGTTATCACACACATATTTTTGCCACCTTAACCATTACACCACCAGTGTCTAATATAATTATGTAATCTAGATTTTGATTAGTTCTTTTTCATTTATCGTGTATCGTCCCAGTTTTAGTTTGTTTATTTTGCAAGTTTTACATTATAATTATCACAATTTCCATCTTACTCCAACTGCACCCTCATCCTCCAACTCCTCTCCTGCTTTCTCCTCCTTCTTATCGCTACCTTCCACCTTCCATTACCCCCCCCCCTCTTTCCTCTACACCCACCGCCTCCGCCTCTTTGTCTTTCCACTTCCTTGTCTCATTTCAAACCCCCTCCTCCGTGCCCTTCTTTTGTTCTTTCTCCTCCTGCTTTCCTCTTGTAAGCCTTTTATCTCCCTAATGAGCTAATTAGTCCTCCATTCAACTGGACCAATTCACCGAGACAAGAATATAACATGACAATAGACTCCAGAGGGAAAGTCACCAGCAGTCGCCAGGCAGTCAAATGATTTAAATAGATTGAAGTATATTATTTATATATTATAATAACCCTTTCTTTGTTATGGAATCATAAATTAACCTTTATAATCCAAGGGGTAATAACTCAATAATCTTTTGACTCCTATGGGTTTTGTAAAAATTCATATAGTGTCTAAGTGAAACCAGCATATAATGCAAATCTGTTACGTAGCGCAATGGATAAATGCACTGAACTTCGGTGTGAGCATCCTAGGTTCGAATCCCTGGACTGCCACATGTATTTGTTGATTTCATTAATTGAGTTTAGGAGTAAAGCCGGTTGGTGGAGGTAACATAATAAAATATTATGTTTAAGGACTTTAATAAGTAGAACGTTTATGATTAAATTAACCAGATAGAACGTCGACAGATTCCAAAATAATTCACAATCGACTGGCTGCATTTATTTTATTAGGTGTAGCTATTTGAATAGGAAAACCCAGGTTATATTGGAGTTGCTGGAACTGAAGTTTCGTTTGCTTGGCTTCCCCCACTGTTTCTATTTGTGCCTCACCTACACAGACAGTAATCCAGCTAACTCTCACAAACACTTCCTTCTCCTATTTATTTCGCTACACTTAACAAGCATACCCCTCTTGTTTCCAATACGCCTCAATTATCGCTAATGTACACCTTTAGTTTGACTCTCTATCACTCTTTCTTCCTGATTTGTTACAGGCAGCTTTGACTTTGGCCACACCTCCCAGGGAGACATCAGTAGACATAAGTAATCCCCACGCTGTCATAGCAAGTAATGATTCATTCCATTGTTGTCCTGAAATACATTAGAGTGAAAGTGGAGAAAACATTAAGAACGATAATTCAAACAAAATAAAGGAGAACAAAGAGGAAGAAGTTTCACATGCAAGTAAAAGAAGTAAGGAAAGGTAGAGGAAATGAGGTTGGGGTACAACTTGAAAGAGAGGAAATTGGGACCACCTGAGGAAGAATCGAGGGGAAGAGTGACACAGCCTCATTCAAGGGACGTTGGGGTCAAAATGCCTGGACACATGAAGGTTACAGCAGTTTAAGTCATAGGATGAAAACAAATTGATTTAGGGAGAGAGTTTATCATTACAATAACATCATCAAACACCAAATTAGGACCAGATTCATTGATGGTTATTCTGATTATATTTTATTTACCATCCGAATCTTGAAAAATAATATAAATATGTATTTACATAAATTGTTCATACCTTCTTCAGGTTTTCTTCCATGGCAACAAAATATTTATCTGAATATGTAGGTCAAACACAAATAATCATATAAACTTTAACATTTGCTTTCTTATACTGTATATACAGTAACCTATATACAATAGTTTGTTGATAATTAATGGGTATATCTAATTACTTAACACCACGGCTATGCGGTTTTTTATGTACCCAGCGGGGTTTTTTAGCCAAAATAGGGCTGTTACGTGATCATTTTCATGCCTAAAGACCCAGAACGTAAAACAGTACCTACCCTGAAAGGGCATAAACAGAGCTTTCGAATGACACCATACGATCCTTGTATGATGGATAGTTTTCTTGCAATAACCGTGCAACGCGAGTGCAAAAAGCAGGTAATTCGGTACTTTCGGTACATAATTGAGTATGTAGCGAGTGAGAGGGAGGAGCTGAGATTTGTGTCAGTAGGTTCGCCGCGGTGGTCTGGAGCAGTCATACGCTCGCTAGTCTCCTGCCACCACTTGTCTCTCTCTCTCAGCCACATTACGTGCTGAAATTGCCACTCGAGTTATGTCGAGCGCCGCCACATAGTCCAGCTTTATTTAACTCGACTTATGTTGCTCGCCGCTAATTAAGGGTTAAATTACTAACTAAATGTACTGCATATGTGCAATATAAACTCTAATCATTATAAAAGACTTAGTGACTGAGTATAATGACGGTGCATTTGTGATCAAAGAGTGATCATATACAAATATTTGATATTTGACATCTTCACCTAGTTCGAATATATCTATTCCTGTCTTCCATACCCTATCTGCATCGTTTTTTTTTTTTTTTTTTTCAAGAGACAATGAACGGAGGAAGGAAAAACACAGATAACACAAAAAGGTCCATGTGCCTAAAGGCATCCTCCATTCATAAAATATTTGTAATAACTGGATTTAAACTTTTCTAGATTGTAAGTTTGTGGAAAGCAACTCGAGGGAAGTGAATTCCAAAGAGTAGTAGTTCTAGGGATAAATTAATTTTGATAAGCAGAAGTTCTGCATTGTGGAGGAGAAAGTGTAAATTCATGGTCACTCTCAGCTGCCCTAGTTCTACGGGGAAAGATGTGGAGAGGCGGCACAGTTGAAGCAAGTTCCTCGGAACAATTGCTGTGAAAATATCTGTAGAATAATGCAAGGGATGCAACGTTTCTTCGTATGGATAATGTAGGAAGGTCCTGTGTGATTGCAGGGTTATTGATTAATCTAATAGCTTTATTTTGAATTTTGTCCAACTGCCTCAATGCAACCACTCCACTTCCACTCCACAGAGGTGAACAGTAATCCATCTGAGAACGCACATGACTTTTATATATTACGGCCAACTGCTCGTCAGTGAAAAATTCTCGAACTCTGTACAGGAGTCCCAGTTTTTTAGAGGCATTCTTAGCAATGCTTCCAACATAATGTGTCCAGCTCAAGTTAGTATTATTGTCAGTAAATATTGCTAACCAATATTTTTTTTTACTGTACTGTATACTGCGTTCCAGTTTTCTCACTAGGCTAAATTAACCCTCTCCCAATTTTTTTCCAGTAAATTTTGTAACAAATTACTAGTCCATTTACAATTTTTAGGCTTTAACTGTGTCATACTGCTAACATATTTTTTTGTTATATTTTCAGGCATAAATTGTGTTCTATTGCTAACATATTTTTTGTGATTTACAGCCATAATATTCTTTTTGTGATTAACATATTCGTTTTGTGATTTACAGGCATTAATTATACCATATTGCTAACAAATATTTTTTGTTACTGTACTGTATACTGTTTTCCAGTTTTTTCACTAGGCTACATTAACCCTCTCCCACTTTTTTTTCCAGTAAATTTTGTAACAAATTTCTAGTCCATTTGTGATTTTCAGGCTTTAACTGTGTCATACTGCTAACATCAATTTTTGTTTTAGTTTCAGGCATAAATTGTGTTCTATTGCTAACATTTGTTTTGTGATTTACAGGCATATTAATTTTATCATATTGCTAACAACATTTTGTGTGATTTTCAGGAATTAATTGTATCACATTGCTATCTTACATTTTTTGTGATTTTCAGGCTTTAATTGTACCATTTTGCTAACATAAATTTGTGTGATTTTCAGGCATATTGTGATTATATTATCATGGCGCCGCAACGAACCTGCACAAGTTGTTCCGGTAAATTTGGCCCTACCATGTTTGTTGATACTGATGTCCAAATTTGTAGATTTTGCCAGCTCAGAGAGAAGATTGCGGATGAATTGAATGCAGCTCACCGCAAGATCGATGCCCTGACTACGAAGCTTGAATCCCTTCAAGAATTTGTCACACTCAACGTAGGAGTGCCCTCGGCCCAAGAAACCACTACGATGTCAACCGCCATTCCAGTGCATACAGTACCGGTACCGGTACCCACACCAGCAGCTACCTTAGATGTTGCAGATAATAATAATGACTCTACTCTAACTCCCCCCCAGGACAACTTTCAGTTAGTGAGAAACAATGTGCATCCCAGTACCAGTACCAGGAAGGTCATCCCGACAACATGCCAAAAACCGCTTCAAAATTCTGGCTATTGACGAGGAAGAGGAAACGGAAGAAGTTCGGCTTGTGGGCGACTCCATGGTCCGTGGCCAACTAACCGAGTTCTGCGCCAGGGCACCCAGGACCAGAAAGCGATTCTGTATCCCAGGTGGCGGCGTGGACGACATTGTTGCGGCTGTGGAAGAGGTTTCCAGGCTCGCCCCCGCAAGCACTACGTACGTCATCCACGTTGGATCTAACGATGTCCAACGGACGCGGTCAGAGGAACTACTTTGCAAGTACCGGCGGCTGATCAGGTCCTTCAAGGAAAAATCTAATAGAATCTTAATTTCAGGAATTGTTCCCCGGATTGATGTAGAAAACCGATTCTACAACATAGCTACCAGTACAAATCGACGACTAGCCAAACTCTGCAGGGAGGAGGACATCGGCTCTGTCGACACGTGGGATCATTTTTACTATGATAAATCTTTGTTTTCAGGAGATAGTGTACATCTCAATGAAGTAGGAGCTGCACGTCTTGGTCGTCTGCTGAACGATGCAGTCAAGGATTTCCGTTCAAAAAACGGGGTCAACCAGACCCCAGACAGGGTAGTGTATGTCAAATACGAACTGAAAATTCAGACAATGCACAATCAGTAACATCCAACTCTAATACTCTTAAGGTGTTTTATGTAAATGCTCGTAGCATACGCAATCAATTTTCAGATCTAGAGGAAATCGTGTTTACAGAACATTATGATATAAACGGCATTACAGAATCTTGGTTAAATATGGAAGACAGAGACTTTTTAGCCGAATATACGCTTCCTGGTTATACAATGTTTTGAGAAAAGTCGGATCAATAGAAATGGAGGAGGAGTTCTGTTTTTTATAAAGGAAAGTCTTAATCCCGTCTTAATGTCAAAACCTCAAATTGCGAATATAGACATATCTTACGTACTATTAAATAATAAACGAGGAACTAAAATAACACTAGCTTTATTATACAGACCCCCATCTCAATCAGTGCAAACTGACAGTGAAATTTATGAACAAATTACAGAAATAACTAACATACATTATACCGTAATTCTTGGCGATTTCAACTTACCCGTGACTAAATGGGGCGATATTCTTACTTCACACTCTGGACACGACCTCTATGCTAACTTGCAAGAGAGTTCACTTTTTCAATTTGTACAATCTCCGACCCGTGGTAATAATGTGCTTGACCTTGTACTCGCAACAAAAGAAGAATTAATAGAGAATTTGAATGTTGGTGATGAATTCAGTAACAGCGACCATCGTACGATAACTTTCACTTTAAAGTTTACTAGTAACAAATCAAATAGCAGCATTGAGAAAGTCCCTAATTTCAAGAAAGCAAATTTTCATAAACTTAAATCAAAGCTTAAAGAAACTGACTGGAGCTTTCTGACCAACAATAACGACATAAATACATCTTGGGAGTGTTTCACAACCACTTACCTTAAGGCAGTGCAAGACTGCATACCATCGAAAATACGGCGTCCAGGCCATAATGATAAGCCCAAATGGTGGAATAAAGATATTTCAGACTGTCTGCTTGCTAAAAAATTTACTAATGATAGATTAACCTCACAAAATGACGAAGAACGGGTGAAATTTGTAGAGCTACGACGCAAAGCCAAAAAGTTAATTAAGCAAAGTAAAAAGACCCTGGAGTGACATGTTGCGAATCAAAGTAAAACAAACCCGAAAGAATTCTATAGTTATATCAGAAAGAAAAAAATAGTTACTTCAACTGTTGGACCGTTAGTCGATGAAAATGGAGAATACACCAAAGACGAAGTACAAATGAGTAATGCCCTCAATACCTTCTTTGCATCAGTTTTTACAACCGAAGACCTCAGTGATATCCCTACACCATCGCCGATTCAGATTGATAATTCAGATGTTCTAGGCAATATCACCGTTACAGAGAGAGAAGTATTGAATTGTTTAGATAAACTCGAGGTAAATAAAACGCCTGGACCTGATACAATCTCACCTAGAGTTCTAAAGGAAGCTAAGGATGAGCTCTCCAAACCACTGACATTGCTATTCAATGAATCCTTGCAGTCTGGGACTATGCCTGATCAGTGGAAGCTAGCCAACGTAACACCGATATTAAAAAAAGGCAGCAAATCCCTACCCAGTAATTATCGTCCAATTAGCTTAACCACACATTCTCCAGAATCCTCCCCAACATCGTCCCCACCTGCAAAGAAACGCCGCCCGATGATGTCACCACTCACCTCCCCCCAAAGTCAACCTCCTCCTCTGCCCCTCCACGCTCCACTTCAAGATCACCTTCTTCCTCCCCTCAACTTCACCTTCACCAGCCTTTACACATCAAGGCGAAAGCCCCGCCACTTACAAAAAGTAAACCTATCCCCCTACAACCAACATCCCCACCTCGAATAACCTCACCAACACCTCCGCCGCACCTTCCTAAGAGAACGTTTTTTCCTACCACCCCGCGAAACTCATTTCCCCCCCCCCCCTATCCTTACTCCCTATTCCCCATCCCAACCCTCAACTTCGTTTTCCATACCCCTTCAAATAACAACACCAACTTGTCTAGCTCCTCCAACTTCATCTCCATATCCTTGTACCATACAAAAAACACCTTTATCTCCAACACCAACACCCTCTCCCAATTCTACACAAAAACCTCTATCTCTTCCCCCTTCCACTCCCAATCCTAAACCAGCATCCCCGTCGCCATCATCCACCACCAGTACTGAAACACCTCTCTGCGGAGCTATTCGCACTAAATCAAGTCGACTAAGTAAACCACCCGACCGATTCACACAGACATTGTCCGCAATCCATACTCCCGACACACATCCATACCATCACAACGAAATAAACGCCATTCGCCCTCTTAAGCAGCCAATAATCCATAAAGTACACCACGAAACTAACACAAATGCCGCTCCACACACACAAAATTTGCCCCCATGCCAACCAACCAGCCTACCTGCTACTTTCGCATCCGCAAGATGTCATGACCTTCCGGCTAACAGAGCTAGGAAGGTCATTCACCCAGCCACCACCACCACAGACACAACCCCTGCCGAGTTCTTGTCTACTACCTCCATCACCATTCCCTTCACTCCATTCATTAAGAGGGTGAAATGGTCCAACAACGCCGTAAAATTCACAAGAATAAAGCACATACACGAAGCCTTCGCGGCCTCGTTGGAACCGTACACCAAAGCCCACATTGCTGTCCTGGTGGATCCCATGAAAACGCCCGACGCAAGATCGCTGAGGTGGTGGACGCAGATCTCCCGACTTCCCTTAATACGTGCCCAGGGCAATTAATTAACATTTGCACCTGAGGCCCGAGGACGGGCCTTATAAGGGGAAGACAGAAGTAAAATACCTCAAAAAAGAGATCGAGAGGTAGAATCCCCGGAAGAGAAAGAGCCCAAGAGACCATCGCAGAGGCCGAAGAAGACGAGAGAGAAGACAAAGGAACAACCGGAAGCAGGCGCATCCCGAGTCACCCCGGACAAGGCGCGAGAAGCCACTCCGGAAGAAGAACGCCCCATCACATCAAAGCAGACGCTGACTCCTACTACCACCACAAAGAGGAAACTGAGGTTCAGTGTCCATTTCTGAACCACCTATGCTTCTCTCCTATTTTTTCCAATACGTACTTCTTGATATGATATATAATCAATGTCATCATGACCCTGTACATGGTAATAAACAAACATTATGATCAACCATGATCCATGTATTCTTGTGTTTCCTTTTCTCCCCACCTCACCACATAACTCAGGGAGAATTGAGAAGTAGTCGTTAAGAAGAAACGCGTATCTTCGCTACCGAAGATTTTTTTTTTTAAGAGACAATGAACGGAGGAAGGAAAAACACAGATAAAACAAAAAGGTCCATGTGCCTAAAGGCATCCTCCATTCATAAAATGTTTGTAACAACTGGATTTAAACATTTGTAGATTGTAAGTTTGTGGAAAGCAATTCGAGGGAAGTGAATTCCAAAGAGTAGTAGCTCTGGGGATAAATGAATTCTGATAAGCAGAAGTTCTGCATTGTGGAGGAGAAAGTGTAAATTCATGGGCGCTCTCAGCTGCCCTAGTTCTACGGGGAAAGATGTGGAGAGGCGGCACAATTGAAGCAAGTTCCTCGGAACAATTGCTGTGAAATATATCGTAGAATAATGCCAGATCAAACCATTATATGCCTGTAGGAAAACTATGTTATGCAATAAGATGTGTACCTATACTTCGATAGATCATGGCACACTGTTTTTCCACACATATATACACATGCCTTTTTTTGACACTCTTCAACTAGTTTACTAGTTACACAAACCACACATGCTTCTTGTTATATAAGAATACCCTGTAAATAATCGTCTCCAAGTAAAATAACGCGGGAGATCTGCCGTTCCCGCGCTCCGACAGAGGGCGCTCCGTACGTTTAAATACCGTGTGTTCATCCAGGCCTATCAACACGAACCGGGAAAAGTAGATACGTACACACCCCTGTAGACAACACCATGCCAAGGGAGATTTACATATTCTTATGCCTAAAATTACTGCCAACCAAGATCCGTAGTAAAATCCAACCACCACCACCACAAGAAGGAGGAAGAAGGAATAATGCTGTCTCGCACGCATCATAGCCCTCAATTGTCCGGTGCACACGACACACCTTCAATGCACCCGACACCACCAATCCTCACCGAGAACCAAAAGTTCGGAATTCATTCACTTCACTCACTATTATTGTTCTTCAGAGTTCTATTGAAATAATACAATCCCCCCTATGAATTTATCATTTACCGTTGATGAAGTAGCCTAATCTAGGAACACAAATTGACCTTACTCATCACCCCACCACGGAGTAATAACCATATATTGAAGGAGACCCTGACCAACAGTGCAAGAAGGGTTCAAGGACCCTATCTAGGATACCTCCTCATGCCCTTACCATCCTAGAGGTCCCGGAGGAGGACACTCAGTAATCCGCAAATACCAGTTCAGGATTTCTGAGGAAAGTCAAGCAATTTTGAGGCTTCAAAGGAACTGGCATGTCAACTTATGAAGTCTTAGGATTATCCTCCATTCAGTTGGACTGATCGGCCTGCCGAAAGCCCAAATGTACTATCTGTGAGTAAAACTACTAGGGATCCTCGTTAGAGAAAGGCCTGCCTAGCTAACGTGGAGATCCTACTTAGGCGGTTACTAGCTAGTCTAGTGAGAAAGTGTACGGCCTGCCGAAACTTTCTTCTTAGACTGCAAGTCCCTGTTAACTGAGTTCTGTCCCAGGTACTCTGTCTTCATCTGGCATGCTAGAAAGACACACCTATACTGAGACAGTGACCCCCAAAATCCTATACTAGGGATCTCGTTAGAGAAAGGCCTGCCTAACTAACGTAGATATCCTACTTAGGCGGTTACTAGCTAGTCTAGTGGGAAAGTGTACAGCCTGCCGAAACTTTCTTCTTAGACTACAAATCCCTGTTAACAGAGTTCTGTCCCAGTTAATCTGTCTCCATCTGGCATGCTAGAGAGACACATATACTGAGACAGTGACCCCCAAAACCCTATACTAGGGATCTCGTTAGAGAAAGGCCTGCCTAGCTAACGTAGATATCCTACTTAGTCTGTGACTAGCTAGCCTAGTGGGGAAAGTGTACGGTCTGCCGAAATGTTCTTCTCAGACTATAAGTTATCGACAGCTGTGGCCTATCCCAGTAACTCTGTCTTCATCTGGCATGCTAGAAAGACACACAGCTACTGCGATAGGAACAATTTTCCTACAGGGTTTGGAAGAGAGTTAACAGCCTGCCGATTTCTCTTTCTAATTCAGAGGTTGGGAAAGAGGCTACCGGCCTGCCGCTCCTGCTTGTCAATCTTGCTAAGGAAAGCCCACACCAGCACCATCTCTAAAAGAAGTTGAGGAGTCCGGCCTGCCGTCCTCAATATTCTCTAGAGTGGGAAGGTACCAGTGTCCTGATAGCGGAACTCTGTTGACGTCTGGCATGCCAGCGTGAACATAGTCTCGATTGTCAGGTTTCACTTTACCTAGTAAAAGTAGAGAGACTCCGGCCTGCCGCCCTCTCTGGTTTTACTGAGTCCAAGTGAACACTTGTACGAATGTGTCCTTGTCGAGGACATTTGTCGTCGTCTGGCCTGCCGACGTAACATTGGCTTCACTGCAAGGTTACATTTTCTCTAGTGAAGAGTTGAGAGACTCCGGCCTGCCACCCTCTCTATTCTTCATTTATTGAAAGTGGACACTGCCACTCCGCAAAGGTAGTCTCAAGCCTCTGAGACTGCTGTGTTAGAGACAGGGCTTGGCGAGATACCCTCACGGGCACTCTGCAGAGACAAGTCCTTGGTGCACTGAGTCTGTGGCATCCCACACAACTGCGTAACTTAGAGATTTAACCACCGCCACGGGTCCCCCAAACCTCTCATAAAGATCAGGGCAGACAGTAAGATCACTCACACTGAACTTACTGCGTTCGTCCGATATCGACCACATAAGATTCGATATTTAAGATCCTAGTCCGAGAGTACCTTAACAGGACTTCATCAACGGTTGATATACTGATCAGAACAGTCGAGTAGTTTCTCCTACCCCTGAAATACTCGCGTTAGTTCGGTATGGTGCCCAACAGTAATTCGCCAGACGGTTACTATATGTTATGGAGCCATACTTAAGATCTCAAGCCCAATCAACCCATCTGTAACTACTCCACACAGCCGGCCCACCTAGACGCCCTACGGGGAAGCAAACGACGAGCGCCAATCACCTCCTGAAGTGTTCACAGGAGACATCACTATTGAAGTTATCACGCCGAGAGACCACGAGAAGAAGAGTGTCAAAAAGTGGAAAAGTGTCGAGTGGACGAAATAAACAGAGTTTCTCCAAAAGTGCTTTAACTACTTATAAATCTATACAAGTGTTAATAATTAGGTTATAAAGCTACGAGTCGTACTCACTTACAGCACGAGTGATCAGGAATAACAATTATCCAACCAACAGTGATTCAATTTCGAATGATAGCATTTTTAACCTACTTTTGAGAAGTCGGTGACTCTGCCAAAATTCACCAGAGTGTTTGAAAATATTTCAGAGTCCACCATCGACTCTCCATTTTCTTTACGACATGGCTGCATACCTATTGGAGTTACTTGACCTTGAATTTGAAACACAGTGACATTCCTGAAGAAAAGAGACAGTGGTCACCCCACTTCTAGAAATACTTCTCTCTAAATCCACTCCCAGTGGCTTCAAAACAATCTCGATTACTAAGTGAAGTTGGAAAAAATACTTGCTCCCTATCTAGCTCCGCGACTGTGCTAGGAGTCAGTGATAATTTTAAGTACTATTCACTGGCAGTGATACGTGTCCCATGTTCTTGGTTTCAAATTATTTCTCATATATAGTGCAGGAGAAATAAAGCTGTATTCTTAACCCCTAAAAATTGGGGACATTTGTAACACTACTACCTGCCAAGCGGGCAGATTTACCGTAAACGACCTTCATCCCATGCACTTTTTCATGCATAAAGAAGAGCCAGAGCGTAATACAATTATGTATCCGTGAAAGGGCGATAATAGAGCTTTCCAATGACACCTGAACCATCCTTGTACGACCACGGGTTCTCTTGCAACATGTTGCAACACGAGTGTAAAAAAACTAAAATACAGTAATTTCCTCAATTTTTACCCTGTCTCGCGGGACCAGGGAGGTGTAGACATGTGGTGGTGGTGTCAGAGGTGGGACTATGTCCACGCTGAACGGTTAGAGCCCGCCTGCGTTCCTTCCACTGCATGGAATCTCTCTCAGAGCCGATAATGTGCTCAACATCTCATCCGACTTAAGGCGGGACCCGCTGTTTAGGCTATGGTTCTCTAACCGACTTAAGGCTTGACCCGATACTAGGGTGTTAAACCATATTGTGTGATATACTTATCCTCTGTTTTCCTTTCGTTTTAAATGTACTTATTTGAACTTGGAAGTCCCAGTGGAGTAGAAAGAACTCACCTGTATCCATTAGTAATCCTGCATAAAATCAGGGCATAACAGTAAGCAATTAACAAAAGACAAAATACCACCTACGATACTAAAGCTCTACACTTGGATATGGGCCTTGGTGAGAGACCTGCATGGCCACTCATCGCTGAGGTAATCTGCCCTAAAGTAGGCATGGAGGTTTTGCATGCAATATACTTGCTAGTAGACTGCCAGAATATAGTATAACAGACAGCTTATATCTGTAATGACCTTCTAGTAACAACCCAAGTCTTTATCCAAATCTTTAAGCCCATGGTCAGCTGCAATTAGAGGGATGCTGTGACCTCTCCCTAAATACCCCCGAATATGACAGCTCAAGCCAATCACTTCTAAGCACTCGATCACGTATATTATTTCTCTCTTTCGCAACCACCAGTAATAACGTATTGTGTTATTGCCTGTATGTACTACATTGTGTAGTGTAATCTTCAATCAATACATATATACTAAGTGGCTGCATTTCTATCAACCTTGTGAGGTAGTAATTAATATTAACCTATAAGATACATTGTAGTGAATTGAGTAACATGAGACACAGCTGGGATTGAGAACAAGTAATATAATAATGAAGACAAGGAGGCCAGCAAAACGGCAATATATAGACACTGAATGACAAGGGCAGCATGTAGGAGGAAGAAATGGAGAAAGAGGAAAGTAAGAAATATAATTAAAAGAAGATAAAGTGGAGGAAATGAAAGTAGAGTAAGACAAAAGGGTGTAGGAGAAAGAGAGAGAAGCAGGAGAAAATGAATATGCGCAATAAATTGAAGGGAAAACTAATAACGACATATGATCGAATATATAGGCTATAATTGTAGGTTAATATTATTACAATACACATAACGAGGATTGTGAAGTACATAAATTATGAAGACGTGAAACGAGCATAACAGACATATAGATATATGAGCAAGGGGAGGTGTGGTGGAGTGGTCTTGCCACTGGCCTGGTAATCCAAAGGTCCCGGGTTCAAATCCCGATGTATCAATGGGAAGATATTATTGGGATGGAATTTGTGCTGTACCTAGTATCAGTGCATTACCACAAAGCCCACCGAAACGTCAATAAAATACCCTCATTGTTCCCTGATTAAATAGCACTGTATGAATATTCCCATATTCAAAATATGCTATAGGGGTGCAATGCCTGGTGAGTTATCTGCTCAACAGGTGGCGTTGTGTGTGTGTAAGTGTGAGAGTCCGAGTGTAGGGAGTGAGACAGTGAAGCACGGGAACGAGGTGGCTTCAGAGATGGGGTCGTTTCGGGCATGAGTGAGCACCGTGCCTCATGTGAAGGCAAGATGGCAGGTGCTCATTGTACTCTACGTGCTTCACATGTCTCACTCCCTAGACTGGAACAAGACCTCACGGGCTTCACTGTTCATTGTAAAGCGGTGAATGTTAAGGCTCTCAGCCTATGCCCGAGAGGAAGTAAGTTGGAATATAGAAAAAAAAAAAAAAAAAAAAAAAAAAAAAAAATTGAAGAGAAAAGAATTGCAAAGAAACCTGAGCAGTAGGAATAAAACGAGGTCGAGGAGGAAGGGAAAGTGAAGGAAGAAGAAGTAAAGTAGACGGTTTAAAGAAGAAGACGTAGGAAAATATACATACACATAGACGCACAAAAAAGAGACAATGAGAAGTAAGAAGAAAAAGGAGCATGGAGTGTAGGAATATGAAAATAATGTGGAAGATGAATAGGCGGAGGAATGCAATTATTTGGTGCTGCTGGGAACCACAGACGGTGAAGGAGAAGAGACCAATAATGCCTTATGGCTCGAAAGCTTTTTATGATATGCCCTGTCTCTCCTTCTCTGCATATTTCTAAATATGTCAACAGATACCCCAAGTGGGAAGCAGGAGCACATAACGGTAACACCAACGTTATGATAACAAACGTGTGTATTGTTTAATTGTGGCAGGTTCGACACAAGATACTGATGTTGTTGTTGTCGTTCCCTAAGCTACCTGGCCGAACAGCACCTAGTCCCTAAGGAAGGCGATGGCCACGATCGGGCTTTCCCACAGGGCTCTTAAGGAGTGTAGATTATGTTGTGTAGAATGCAGTCTTCTATGATGTGTTTAATAGTATGGGGTGCCGTGTTGCATCCTGGGCAGGTGTCGACGACAGAGATATCCAGTCTCTTCTGGTAGCTCAGAAGACCTGGATGGTGCCCACGTCTCAGCCTGGCCAGGTGGACTCTGTCCTCGCGAGGAAGGAAGGATTCCGAAGGATGGATTTCGGGAGATCGTGCCTGCAGCTGTATAAATATAAATATACATGGGTATATTTCTATGAAAGGAGTTACATGATTGTAGACTTAAAATAATATAAATTCCTCAATTGAATAACACAACATAGTTTGTGATTGAATACAGTACAAATGGCGTCACCGCTATGAATAGGCTATCGGTAATGTATTTATAATATCGTCCGTTATTTAGCAATCAACATACTGTAGATACAGTAATTGTTTGCATAAGGTACAAATGAACATGTTAAGTAGCTGGTTATGTTGAGGTGATGCTGTTGTAATGTGTCTGTGTTTAATTATGCGCCAGCAAATATAAGTTAAAGATAGAATACTAATTCGACTGATTTAGTTCAGAAACCCCTTCAGGAAGATGACGTAATTTTTAAATTACTATGGAAATAACTAGGTGATTTTATTGAGTATCAGAAAAATATCTAGGAACTATTTGAGTACAAACTATCTTAATTAACACCTTGTTTCAAACATATCTTTCCTCTGATAAATATAATATATATTTTTAGCAAAAATAAGAAACCACTATTCATCAGAATGGGTATTGAGCGTCTCCATCTTTACATAGATTGATGAACGTGTATCTATTACAGAATCTTGTTTTAAAGTGTCTGTGAAACGCCCTATTGAGTAGCGGCATTTGTTCTTAACACCTTAAATAATTCCCTGTTGAATAGTCTAATTCTGCTTATCCCATTGCGTAATTAAGGGTATAAGTAATAACTGAATGAGTGAATTAACCCTTTAAAAGGGAAGGACCAGCAATAAACAAATGGAATACTAATGGAAAAAATATGTGAGGAAAACCTGAAGGAGAGTAGTTAAGGATAGATGATCAGGAAGAATTGAAACAAATGTTACAAACATATGTAAGGAATATTGCAATGTACAATGTGAGAAACTGACCATTTTTGTTTATTTTTATTATTATTTTTTTTTTTTTTTGGCAAGGGGGAGGCAAAAGATGAAAGTGAGAGACTGATGTTGACTCACAGAAGTGCAAGGGGGAACTAAAGGTGTGATGGTGTCAGGATAGGGAAGGGGTGGGATGAAAAGGGTGAAGGAGGGAGAGAGATATACTACAATTGAAGAAGGATATGTTGGTTAAACAAAATGGGGAGTGTAGCGTAGACAAATTATACATTATATGATGGTGGCTCTCAACTACGCACGACCCATCATCAGACAGAATAACTCAAATTACCCGAAACAGTATATGATTATAGACATAAACATTTTCTCTGTTTTCCACACATTCGATTGTACTCCTGCAGAACAGATTCATGTAACCATTGGGGCGAGATGAAGAGACATGCTGTCATATAAAGTGTTATGGTGGGAGGGCAGATAAGGGGGTATGGGTGGTTATTTTGGCACCAACTTTGATAGAGGCGTATAATGATGGACCCAGGACAGGGAGGGAGGAACAAAGGGGATAATGCGGTCATCGAGTGGTAAACACTGGGATATGACTAATATAAGGGAAGGAGGGCGGGAGAAAAAGTAAGATATGGTGACATTTGGGAACAAACACATGTGCATGTGAAAGACAATACAAATTCAGATAGGAAGTATTACTAAAACTTGTAGTTTGACCTTTGACCTGACCCTTAGATGATGGTATTAACATTTGGTTAACATAATATCAATGCTACCAGCACCTAGTATAGCAAGACTTAAACACAAATAATAATAATACATTTTATAAAATGAGTAAAGCTAAAAAATATGAAGTCATTATAATACTTTCAAGTTTGACCGTTGATCTACCCTGGCCTTACCCAAATAGTTATACAATTGCATTTTGGTGAAAATCCATTGAACGGTCAAGGAAGAGTTTCTTGACAGACAGACGGATGCCTGACGTCAGACAACGGCCAGGCTGCCTGGTGGTGCAGAGTATACGGGCGGAATATGTGTGTGTGATACCACTCTGCTTATGCAGAGTTGCTTATTTATCATAAAACCTATTGTTGTTAGTTGTGTATCATTTTAGTAATACATGTATTTACTTACTGAATTTATATAATCAGTAATCACTTATTCATATCATAAATGTACTGTTTGGTTAAATAAGCAAGCCATATAAGGTAAATATACAATGATTTGCATTAGAATCTGTGTATAACTTCTTGAGAATGCTTATACGTTCATGTGATCTTATGAATGTCGGGGAATGCCTTTTATAACTACTCAGTTTTTGTTTTCGTTTTTTTTTTTACAAACCAAACAGCTCGGGATAACCTGATACGAAATCATTTCAGCCCCTAACCTAACCTTAACACATAGTCAATCAAAGTTAACCCAATAGCCATAACCCAATGCAACATATCAGAACTGCTCAAATGATATATACTCAGATATACAGTATATATACAGTAGATACACACACACATATTATACCGGTATATATTATATATATATAATTACAATATCTAGCTCTAATATCCTTTAATTAATTGCAATATATCGGGTGTCGAATCACCTAAGAGCATAATAAGAATTGTTACATTGCCAAAGAGCACATGGCTTTCTCCAGTTGGGCGTGGCGTCAAATTTTCGACCACTATGGATTTTGGGAGCTGGTGTATATACAGTATATTGTATCGACTTATGTTTGAATTCAACGAGACCTGAAAGAATGTTGGTGTAGTGGTGGACAGTAACTAAAATATTTAGAGGTATAACAGCGGTAGCCTGGTGCAACAAAAAAAATCTACCCTATAAGTCAACTTCCACCCCTTGTTATCCGTCCACCTTGTCTCGCTCCCTACACTCCCTCTTGCTCCCACTATTGTGTTCAATCTCTATTAACCCGTTCAGTTCCGGTGACATCCTTTGCATTGTAGTCTGGCAACTATTAGGCGATTTTATTCAGCTTTGGAAGGACGTTTAACAATTAAAAGGGTGCAGACTATCTAAATTGATCCTTTTAGCTACCATATTTCCTTCCCAAGCTGCTTACAATTTTCTAAACATGGCTCACCTGCCTCTACCATTCCCTCTCATCAGTAACTCATACTTACAGCGATCCTCTATTTCATTGTCCTTGTCCTCAACCCTCTCCACCACAACCACCACCACCACATACTCACCTGCTTTATCTTACCCTCAGCATCTCACATTTCTACATGTTCTTCCACTTTCCTCTCCTCACACTTTGCCTTACTCAACTCTTCCTCTGTACCTACCTTATCTCTCTCTCTCTCTCTCTCTCTCTCTCTCTCTCTCTCTCTCTCTCTCATCGACATTGCTTCAATTTTTTAACTATGTATTTCAATTGTTCGGTATATTTTCTACCGCATAATATATATTACATATTTTTAAAGTTTTAATGTTTTTTTTTATAAAAAACTTGGATATTATTTATTTTCGCACCACGGGTTTATCCTAAGTGGACGTTTGTGTTTATGTTTTTATTTGTTTATTTTGTATCCTATTAAGTAGGACTTAATTTTTTCTCCTGCAGTATTATATATTAAGTTACCTAGGATTTGATTTTTTTTTGGCAGCTGTATATTTTAGTTTTTACCTTATTTTATGCATGTATTACTTTGCTTTGTTAATTGAATTACTACAGACTTCATTGCATAATGGGTCTTTGCTTTTGGGTTTTCTAATTGGAATTTTGTTTAGAAATACTACCTTTAGTATTGTCTTTTGCAATTTTTGTTTTGTTCATTGTCTTAGCAATTGCGTTTGCTTTGTTCAATTTTTAATCCGTTCTTTATAATTTTACTATAACCTTTATATTTTATTAACAAAATACTTAGAAAATTTCCATTCCACTTTCGATTTTTGTTCTTCAACTGATTTTTTGTTTTAATCTTTAACTTAATTATTTTACTCTCACATAATCTTAAGTGCCTGCCTTGCGGTGGGTAACGCAAGGATTTTAGTGAGGGCGTATTACATCTCAAGATTGTACTATTTTACTATGCAATCATTATAACCATCTCTCAGATAATTTTAAGAAAGTGTACTTACTATGAATATTCTAATGCAGGTGTATGTTAATCTTATAGAGTAAACTGTATACTTCCTTGTATCAGATACAATGCAAGCAGAACGAAGTGAACCAGGATGTACACCTTTGACCCGCAGGTCATGGATTCGTTATGTCAGGACTCATGTCATCAAACGATTAGTCAGACAACATCAAGTTAAAGGGGATGTATAGGATGTATAGTGAGGTGGAGAGAGGGATTGAGAGGACAGATAGACAACATCAAGTTAAAGGGGATGTATAGGATGTATAGTGAGGTGGAGAGAGGGATTGAGAGGACAGATAGACAACATCAAGTTAAAGGGGATGTATAGGATGTATAGTGAGGTGGAGAGAGGGATTGAGAGGACAGATAGACAACATTAAGTTAAAGGGGATGTATAGGATGTATAGTGAGGTGGAGAGAGGGATTGAGAGGACAGATAGACAACATCAAGTTAAAGGGGATGTATAGGATGTATAGTGAGGTGGAGAGAGGGATTGAGAGGACAGATAGACAACATCAAGTTAAAGGGGATGTATAGGATGTATAGTGAGGTGGAGAGAGGGATTGAGAGGACAGATAGACAACATCAAGTTAAAGGGGATGTATAGGATGTATAGTGAGGTGGAGAGAGGGATTGAGAGGACAGATAGACAACATTAAGTTAAAGGGGATGTATAGGATGTATAGTGAGGTGGAGAGAGGATTGAGAGGACAGATAGACAACATTAAGTTAAAGGGGATGTATAGGATGTATAGTGAGGTGGAGAGAGGGATTGAGAGGACAGATAGACAACATTAAGTTAAAGGGGATGTATAGGATGTATAGTGAGGTGGAGAGAGGGATTGAGAGGACAGATAGACAACATTAAGTTAAAGGGGATGTATAGGATGTATAGTGAGGTGGAGAGAGGGATTGAGAGGACAGATAGACAACATCAAGTTAAAGGGGATGTATAGGATGTATAGTGAGGTGGAGAGAGGGATTGAGAGGACAGATAGATTCAGGCCTCAGTCACATCAAGGTCTAGGAGATATTCTCCCTTATATTATATTTAGTACTTCTGTATACTCTATTTCGGTTTGTACTTGAATAAAATTATCAAAGTTGGTTTTGGATAACCATAGCCCTTCAATTTCCTTCTACCTATTATTATTCAATCTAATATTTGTATGGTAATTGGTGGTGGCAGCTTTACTTTAACTAAAAGAAAGATAATAATATATATAGCATAATTAATCTATCATCATCGAGCAGAGAGGCACGAGAGCTGAGATCAACTTCTACAATCAACCTATAACTAAAACATATATATTAGGCCTAACTCCTAAGGACATTAAGTCATCCTTACTAAGAGTTCAAACTTAATCCTTATATAAAGATAGGAGCGTATCTCAAAACATCTTCCTAATCTAAACCCATACTTACAGCGACTGTCAAAAGTCATTTGTAATATATATATACTGTATATATATATATATATATACCGGGTATAATTTTTTTTTTTTTTTTTTCAAACGGAAAAGGGTAGCCAAAACAAGGAAGATCCCCATCTTCATATTTATTGCAATATTTCGGACTCTGCGTCCATCATCAGGTCAGTACACGATCCTATAAAATTAAATTACCATACATAAAATTTCGTAAATAGAAGGACCCGTAAAATAGTTTAAATACAAAGCAAATAAGGGTATAAAATACCTAAATGAAATTAATTCGTTAACAAACACCAGTACCGCATGAATAAAAGGAAAACTAATGCGATATGACTAAATAATAAAGACCAATCCCTACCCACCTAGATCCAACCCCAAGCCCACCTCGAGTACAACTGAAGACCATTATTTGATCATTTAACACTAACACCGACAACCCCAAAGACACAAAACAAAAGAACATCTGAAAATGATATATTCTGACTGGGCGTACAATGTGGAATACTCCTAATGAATTTGAAATTAAACAAAACAAATATGAAACAATTAAAACTAAACTATTTGAAAACTGACAAAACAACTGAATCAGTTCATAGTATTTAGTTACTGGTAGGAGTAACTGGTAACCTATGTTCTCATACAATTAAATTAGAAGATAAACTAAATCGAATTCTTCGTTCTATTAAGGATAATATTGGAATTTCAAATTTTAATCTTTTGTATGCTTCAGGAACTTCCCCCGCGATTTTATATGGATTACCAAAGATTCACAAATTAAATGTACCATTAAGACCCATAATTTCAACCATAAATACAACAGCTTACAAACTTGGTAAATTTCTCATTCCATTACTTAAACCCCTTATCAATAATGAATATACTGTAGACAATTCTAAGACATTTGTAGACGAAATACTGTCACTAACTCTACCCCCTGAATTTGTCATGGCCAGCTTTGATGTAGTTTCTTTATATACCAATGTACCACTACAAGAAACCATAGATATCATTCTCAGTAAAACTAATCCACAAGAATTCTACAGACTTGATAGGAAAACTGTTAATAATCTACTCAAATTTGCTACGTCTGAATCATTATTTTTGTTCAATAAAGAAATGTACAATCAAATCGATGGTTGTGCGATGGGATCTTGCCTTGCACCTAGTTTAGGTACCTTTTTGTGCCACAATGAAGCAACTTGGCTCAATAATTGTCCTAAAGATTTCAAACCCTTTTTTATAGACGATATGTAGATGACTGCTTTTTTATTTTCAATAGAAACTAGGATATACATTTGTTTTTGGAGTATTTGAATAAACAACATCCCAATATTAATTTCGCAAAGGAGGTTGAAGATAGCAATACATTAGCTTTTCTGGATGTTAAAATAACCAAAACCGGGAACGGATTGATCACTGATGTTTTTAGGAAACTAACCTTTACTGGTGTAGGTCTCAATTGGCTTAGTTTCTGCCCAGATATTTTCAAAATAAACTCTATTAAAACACTTTTAAATCGTGCCTACAATGTGTGTTCTAATTTTAATGTTATGCATCTAGAATTCGAGTTTTTGAAGCAGTATTTTATATCCAACAATTATACTATGAATGTATTTAATACAGTACTTAAAAGATTTCTATACACGAAGCAAAATTTAGAGGTCACAGTTTCGGAAGTACCTAAACTTATCAAATATGATAAATTGCCTTTTTATGGAGAATCAAGGTTCTTGTTCAGGAAGAAGTTGCTAGCCTTTCTCAAAATTGAATTTCCTGCAGTCAACTTTCGAATAATATTCAATAATGATTTCACTATAGGATCATTTTTCAATTTTAAAGACCGTATTCCTAACCTGATGTGTTCAAATATTGTATATAAATGTTCGTGTCCCAGCTGTAATGCTGGGTATGTCGGATGTACTTCCAGACATTTCAAAATTAGAATATCTGAACATTTGGGTAGGAGCTATAGAACGGGTCAATATCTTAATAAAATGCCCTTTTCGGCCATAAGAAATCATTCACATGAGAATGACCATCTTTTCTCAGAGAATGATTTTGAAATAATAGGTAAATTCAATAATGAACAAGATACTTTTTTAGGGGAAAAGATATTAATTCAACAACTCAAGCCGGAACTAAATACTATGAACTGATTCAGTTGTTTAGTCAGTTTTCAAATAGTTTAGTTTTAATTGTTTCATATTTGTTTTGTTTAATTTCAAATTCATTAGGAGTATTTCACATTGTACGCCCAGTCAGAATATATAATTTTCAGATATTCTTTTGTTTTGTGTCTTTGGGGTTGTCGGTGTTAGTGTTAAATGATCAAATAATGGTCTTCAGTTGTACTCGAGGTGGGCTTGGGGTTGGATCTAGGTGGGTAGGGATGGGTCTTTATTATTTAGTCATATCGGATTAGTTTTCCTTTTATTCATGCGGTACTGGTGTTTGTTAACGAATTAATTTCATTTAGGTATTTTATACCCTTATTTACTTTGTATTTAAACTATTTTACGGGTCCTTCTATTTACAAAAATTTATGTATGGTAATTTCATTTTATAGGATCGTGTACTGACCTGATGATGGACGCAGAGTCCGAAATATTGCAATACATATGAAGATGGGGATCTTCCTTGTTTTGGCTACCCTTTTCCTTTTGAAAATACGTTATCCTGGAGCACAACTCACTGATATCATCATTAACAAATATGGACGAGAAACACTGAAGGTCTATCGGGGACTGGAGAGGGAACACTTCAAGATCAGCAAGATTCGTTTGGATATTTCATTCATTTCAACATGTGTGGCTTTTTAAGTGGTGCCTAAGTTTGTAAATTTCAAAGTTCATTACCAGAATTTTCGAAATACGCCCACCTACCGTGATTGGCAAAGTCAACTTTTAGACCGTGAACTTAAACAACATTAACGAAAACTTGAACGTGTTAAAAAGAGTTTGGAAGTGTTAAAGAATACATTAAAACAGAGTGTCAGTTTCTTAGACTTTTTTGTATTTTTTGGAAGAATAACTAGGAATACTCGTACTTCATACACTGATGTCCGATGACGCCATGACAAGAAACTGAAGGACCTTGGCATTGGACCGCTAAACTGGAATGAAAATTTCATTTTTAATTTGTCGAGTAGAGACCTCACAAGTAGAGAACAAAAATTATTATCCTTAGGCTTGAATTTTTGCATTCCTTATTATAAGACCAATTTTGTTAAACATAATTTAGGTATAGATAAGCTATGTAACTTTGTCACTGACTGTGCTAATAATGGATTATTTCGGAGTGGAAGAGTGATAGGAGATACTCTACGGAAAATAAAGGATTTAGGTCGGGTTTGTTTTAATTCGGCTAAACGATCAAACGGTGATGTATTGTCTCCAGTGTTTTGTGACGCTCCTGCATAGTAGCCACGTGCGGGCAGGCGCGCGCGTCGGATGCCCAGCCGTTTAGAAACCGGCTGGCCGGCTTTTCCTTAGTATATATCCTACGACAATGTAACTAATGTCTGGGATATTCTTATGTTGTTTCACAGCTTGAAGCTGCCCTTATTCTTAACCAACACATCTTAGTATATTTTATTCTCGATAGTTGATAGTTTCATTATAATATATAAGATGTAAGTCTAGTGAGAGTGGGAGGAGACGAGAGAGAGAGAGAGAGCGAGCGAGCAGGGTGGGGGAGGTGAGTGTTGCTTTTCCTCCTCCTCCCTCCTCCCTCCCGGAGGAGTTGGTCGCCCGCGTGGTCTTTTCTCTCGGTTTTGATTGGCTGGTGGTTCCTGGCGCCTTCTGCAGGCCTGCTGCCGGGTGACGTAGCGGCCTGTGATTGGCTGACCACCGTGCCTTTGTGTGGGATCCTGGAGGGGTCCAGAGAAGCTGTTCTCCTCAGAGCTCACCTCATTGTCGTACCCTTCGGACCCCCTTGATATCTATCCCTCTCAACCCCCCTTAGAAACTTTCTCTCTTACTTTGTATACCTTCTTTCCACTACTTCACCAATCTATTTAATTATCCCATCCCCTTGATAGACCTTATATCTATTATTGTATTAACGACGAGCTCTCAGATAACTAGATAGGATTTTGCGCCTTATGCAGAGATATAATTGTTAATGAGACCTAGGAAGCTTTTTTGTTGTCTCATATTTGGTGGTTTCATGCTTGCTAGTGTGTTCTTGTGGCAGGTGAGCAGGGGCTAGACCGGAGGGGAGGCTTTTAGCGATCCTTTAAGTAAAGTCTGCTGGTGCGAGTCCTGTGGACCTGCACGACTTTACTAGGATACCCGTGGGAGTCTGGGGGCATTTTCTTGTCTGTGTGCCTGTGTGTCTAGTGTTGTGTTGTGTGAGGGCCCTTGCCTAGTCCACTCTGCACTGCGCTAGCACGTCTTGCGTTTGTTTTAGGGTCGCCAGGAGAGAGTCAGATACTTGGGATCTGAGTCTCTCAAGAGAGCACCCTTTCAATTAGAGTAATTTGGCGCACAGACTTTGGAACGTCCCTAGGCTAGAGCAGGTGGCTCAGCCCGGGTATCCGAAGCCTATATCCTTCCGGCTAGACCTCTGCCACCTGGCAGATTAACAGCTAGCGGTTTATTATATCTGTATGCTTGTTATTGTGCCACAGTTTACCGTTTTTGTGAGCATTGTGAGTCAGGGTATGGTTTAGAGACTCTGTCCGAGCAGGCTTGCCTGACTAAGAGTGAGAAGCACACCTGTATGTGGTTATGTTGCGAGTTGCTGCCTTTATTTAATTATACCTATGCCATTATACACTGTATGGCATATCACTAGTCTTTATTCCTGCTTATGAGTTAAGAGTTCTCTAAATCCGTAACTTACTTTCTTTGCTAAGCATCAGATCCTACAGTAGCCGCATGCAGTTTAGAAACCTGCATCTTGTCTACCTGTACGATGTTTTGAGGACTGTTTGCTTTCACCTTCTTTCACGCAGGGGTGATTAGTTGTATTAATTAACGTAACGTTAAATGTACTTTCTTCTAGTTGTTATTAAATTGTTTCTGCAATTTAATTCTGTTATCTATCTTTTCCTTGAAGCTTTAAGTCAACTTATTGTGTGATCTTTTATATAGCCTGCTTGACTATCAGCAGTCTATAGTGCGTGCACCCTGTAACCGAGTCATAGGATACCTTGTTGTCCAGGCAGGACTCTTGACGGTTTAGGGTGGTTTGTTGCCTGGGTTTATAGATAAGAGTGGGATCTAGCGTTTTCCGTTGTTGCTTGTTGCCGCATACCTAGTCCAATAGAAAGAGCCCATTGTTTATATATCCCAGGACGTAACAGTTTGAACCTGATGATGTTTATATTCTTAGAAAGCTTAGTGAAGATGAATCTATTATTGTTACCAAGCCAGACAAAGGAAGGGGAGTGGTAATTTTAAATAAAATTGACTACTTTAATAAAATTAAGCAAATACTTTCAAATAGATCTAAATTTCAGCGAGTAACTGGTAACCTATTTTCTCATATAACTAAATTAGAAGATAAACTAAATCGAATTCTTCGTTCTATTAAGGATAATATTGGAATTTCAAATTTTAATCTTTTGTATGCTTCAGGAACTTCCTCCGGGATTTTATATGAATTACCAAAGATTCACAAATTGAATGTACCATTAAGACTCATAATTTCAACCGTAAATACAGCAGCTTACAAACTTGGTAAATTTCTCATTCCATTACTTAAACCCCTTATCAATAATGAATATACTGTAGAAAATTCTAAGACATTTGTAGACGAATTACTGTCACTAACTCTAACCCCTGAATTTGTCATGGCCAGCTTTGATGTAGTTTCTTTTGTGACGCCTCCCGGCGTTAGCAGAATGGTTGCGTGGGGCATTGCAGCTCGCTAGCGCTCGCCAGGATGGGGGGATAGGCTACAGTTGTCCTAGAATGATCTGCTTTATTTCATTAGTGTCGTGTTGCCACAGACAGTACATAAATGGTCTTTGTTTTGGTCTGTGACCGCGCCTTATATTTTATATTCGCTATAATATAAATGTTGCTTGTGTGGGAGGCGAGTGTGAGGGAGTACACCCGGCAGCGAGGTGAGCTATGACGCGGCTCGCTTGGGCGCTGACGGCGTTGGCGGCCGGGTGGTCAACTAGTCCCTTCCCGTCGCGGCCTCGTGTTCTTTACCAGCTCAGAGCTTGCCTGACACGTGTATCGCCTACATCCTTTGTAATTTTGTCCCCCATACTCGCGACTTTGCATACTATTTCTCTCTCTCGACTTCTCCTTTCTCATTCTCTAATCTTTATTAAACTCAACATCCCTTCTGGTTTCAGCATAGACGTTCACCGTCGACCAGTCGTATTGTACGCGAAGCTCTCAGATATTTCCATGTATTAGGTTAAGGAGGTATTATGCTTTATTGAGGTTTAGAGAGACGGACTTTTCCGTATGTGTCGTCTCTCGGGAAGGTTGTAGACCGGTATATGTCTCCCTTGCAAGGTGTTGAGTGATTCTGCTTGGTTATCTAAAGCTAGACTAGGGGTAAGGGTACTGTGTCGTTGTCTCCGATGTGTGCAGTGTTAGCTAAGCTCTGCACGACATCGACAGGTACTGTGGGAGCCTAAGTTGTCTTCGGGTTGGATTACTTTGCGAGCACAGCACTGTGGTGTGAGAGGGCCATAGCCTATCCCTCACAACATAGTGCTGCCTCTTTGTGTTGACTTCTGAGGGATCGCCAGGATAGAACTAGGTACTAGAGACCTAGATTTATCAAGAGAGCATCCCCATCATATAACGTAATCTTCATTATACCACCCTTGGACAACGTTAGGCTACGAGCCGCATGCTCGCCCATTGTTGCCCTGCCTTGATACCCCAGCTAGACTTTATTAACTGAGCAGACACTGGTTAGAGATAAGCCTCATTATTATATGTATGCAGCATTATTATTCACTGTACTTTTGAGCCGAGGTTGTTGTTGAGTTGCACAACCCGAGTAGGCTGTTGCGTTGTGTCACAAAACATTTCTTTAGTTGTCGAGCATTACTACCTTTGCGCAGTCTAAATTATTCGCCTGCCTATTATTACTATATGTCCTAGCATTTATTGTGACCCGTATTCTGCATTATAATTGTTCAAGATTCTTTACGAACATCTTCCCAGCATCAGACTTATTTCAGAAGTTTCCAGTTGATGTTATGTTGCAGGACTAGCATTGCACTTTCTTTAATACAGGAGTGCCAGTTATTTGAGTATCTACCGTAACGTTAATTAATCACGTTAACTATCTTTTCTTTGTGTAACATAATCGAGTAATATTTTACTGTTTGAGAATAGGCTGTTTCATTGAGCGTCAGCCTAGTGTGTGTGCACCAGTTACCCAGTCATAGGATACCTCGTTGTCCAGGCACGACTCAGGGCGGTAATGGTGTTTTGTTTTCCAGTGTTTAAGGCAGGGGTTGGATCTAGTGTTACCGTTGTTGCTTTTTGCCATTATCTAGTCCAATGTTGAAGAGCCCTGTGTCTTTGAGAACCTGGATCGTAACACTTTATATACCAATGTACCACTACAAGAAACCATAGATATCATTCTCAGTAAAACTAATCCACAAGAATTCTACAGACTTGATAGGAAAACTGTTAATAATCTACTCAAATTTGCTACGTCTGAATCATTATTTTTGTTCAATAAAGAAATGTATTATCAAATCGATGGTTGTGCGATGGGATCTTGCCTTGCACCTAGTTTAGCAGACACCTTTTTGTGCCACAATGAAGCAACTTGGCTCAATAATTGTCCTAAAGATTTCAAACCCTTTTTTTATAGACGATATGTAGATGACTGCTTTTTTATTTTCAATAGAAACGAGGATATACATTTGTTTTTGGAGTATTTGAATAAACAACATTCCAATATTAATTTCACAAAGGAGGTTGAAGATAGCAATACATTAGCTTTTCTGGATGTTAAAATAACCAAAACCGGGAACGGATTGATCACTGATGTTTTTAGGAAACTAACCTTTACTGGTGTAGGTCTCAATTGGCTTAGTTTCTGCCCAGATATTTTCAAAAATAAACTATATTAAAACACTTTTAAATCGTGCCTACAATGTGTGTTCTAATTTTAATGTTATGCATCTAGAATTCGAGTTTTTGAAGCAGTATTTTATATCCAACAATTATACTATGAATGTATTTAATACAGTACTTAAAAGATTTCTATACACGAAGCAAAATTTAGAGGTCACAGTTTCGGAAGTACCTAAACTTATCAAATATGTTAAATTGCCTTTTTATGGAGAATCGAGTTTCTTGTTCAGGAAGAAGTTGCTAGCCTTTCTCAAAATTGAATTTCCTGCAGTCAACTTTCGAATAATATTCAATAATGATTTCACTATAGGTTCATTTTTCAATTTTAAAGACCGTATTCCTAACCTGATGTGTTCAAATATTGTATATACATTTTCGTGTCCCAGCTGTAATGCTAGGTATGTCGGATGTACTTCCAGACATTTCAAAATTAGAATATCTGAACATTTGGGTAGGAGCTATAGAACGGGTCAATATCTTAATAAAATGCCCTTTTCGGCCATAAGAAATCATTCACATGAGAATGACCATCTTTTCTCAGAGAATGATTTTGAAATAATAGGTAAATTAAATAATGAACAAGATACTTTTTTAGGCGAAAAGATATTAATTCAACAACTCAAGCCGGAACTAAATACTATGAACTGATTCAGTTGTTTAGTCAGTTTTCAAATAGTTTAGTTTTAATTGTTTCATATTTGTTTTGTTTAATTTCAAATTCATTAGGAGTATTTCACATTGTACGCCCAGTCAGAATATATCATTTTCAGATGTTCTTTTGTTTTGTGTCTTTGGGGTTGTCGGTGTTAGTGTTAAATGATCAAATAATGGTCTTCAGTTGTACTCGAGGTGGGGTTGGGGTTGGATCTAGGTGGGTAGGGATTGGTCTTTATTATTTAGTCATATCGCCTTAGTTTTCCTTTTATTCATGCGGTACTGGTGTTTGTTAACGAATTAATTTCATTTAGGTATTTTATACCCTTATTTACTTTGTATTTAAACTATTTTACGGGTCCTTCTATTTACGAAATTGTATGTATGGTAATTTCATTTTATAGGATCGTGTACTGACCTGATGATGGACGCAGAGTCCGAAATATTGCAATAAATATGAAGATGGGGATCTTCCTTGTTTTGGCTACCCTTTTCCTTTTGAAAATACGTTATCCTGGAGGACAACTCACTGATATCAATATTAACAAATATGGACGAGAAACACTGAAGGTCTATCGGGGACTGGAGAGGGAACACTTCAAGATCAGCAAGATTCGTTTGGATATTTCATTCATTTCAACATGTGTGGCTTTTTAAGTGGTGCCTAAGTTTGTAAATTTCAAAGTTCATAACCAGAATTTTCGAAATACGCCCACCTACCGTGATTGGCAAAGTCAACTTTTAGACCGTGAACTTAAACAACATAAACGAAAACTTGAACGTGTTAAAAAGAGTTTGGAAGTGTTAATGAATACATTAAAACAGAGTGTCAGTTTCTTAGACTTTTTTGTATTTTTTGGAAGAATAACTAGGAATACTCGTACTTCATACACTGATGTCCGACGACGCCATGACAAGAAACTGAAGGACCTTGTTATTGGACCGCTAAACTGGAATGAAAATTGCATTTTTAATTTGTCGAGTAGAGACCTCACAAGTAGAGAACAAAAAATTATTATCCTTAGGCTTGAATTTTTGCATTCCTTATTATAAGACCAATTTTGTTAAACATAATTTAGGTATAGATAAGCTATGTAACTTTGTCACTGACTGTGCTAATAATGGATTACTTTGGAGTGGAAGAGTGATAGGAGATACTCTACGGAAAATAAAGGATTTAGGTCGGTTTTGTTTTAATTCGGCTAAACGATCAAACGGTGATGTATTGTCTCCTGTGTTTGAACCTGATGATGTTGATATTCTTAGAAAGCTTAGTGAAGATGAATCTATTATTGTTACCAAGCCAGACAAAGGAAGGGGAGTGGTAGTTTTAAATAAAATTGACTACTTTACTAAAAATTAAGCAAATACTTTCAGATAGATCTAAATTTCAGCGAGTAACTGGTAACCTATTTTCTCATATAATTAAATTAAAAGATAAACTAAATCGAATTCTTCGTTCTATTAAGGATAATATTGGAATTTCAAATTTTAATCTTTTGTATGCTTCAGGAACTTCCCCCGGGATTTTATATGGATTACCAAAGATTCACAAATTAAATGTACCATTAAGACCCATAATTTCAACCATAAATACAGCAGCTTACAAACTTGGTAAATTTCTCATTCCATTACTTAAACCCCTTATCAATAATGAATATACTGTAGAAAATTCTAAGACATTTGTAGGCGAATTACTGTCACTAACTCTACCCCATGAATTTGTCATGGCCAGCTTTGATGTACTTTCTTTATATACCAATGTACCAGTACAAGAAACCATAGATATCATTCTCAGTAAAACTAATCCACAAGAATTCTACAGACTTGATAGGAAAACTGTTAATAATCTACTCAAATTTGCTACGTCTGAATCATTATTTTTGTTCAATAAAGAAATGTATAATCAAATCGATGGTTGTGCGATGGGATCTTGCCTTGCACCTAGTTTAGCAGATACCTTTTTGTGCCACAATGAAGCAACTTGGCTCAATAATTGTCCTAAAGATTTCAAACCCTTTTTTTATAGACGATATGTAGATGACTGCTTTTTTATTTTCAATAGAAACGAGGATATACATTTGTTTTTGGAGTATTTGAATAAACAACATCCCAATATTAATTTCACAAAGGAGGTTGAAGATAGCAATACATTAGCTTTTCTGGATGTTAAAATAACCAAAACCGGGAACGGATTGATCACTGATGTTTTTAGGAAACTAACCTTTACTGGTGTAGGTCTCAATTGGCTTAGTTTCTGCCCAGATATTTTCAAAAATAAACTATATTAAAACACTTTTAAATCGTGCCTACAATGTGTGTTCTAATTTTAATGTTATGCATCTAGAATTCGAGTTTTTGAAGCAGTATTTTATATCCAACAATTATACTATGAATGTATCTAATAAAGTACTTAAAAGATTTCTATACACGAAGCAAAATTTAGAGGTCACAATTTCGGAAGTACCTAAACTTATCAAATATGTTTAATTGCCTTTTTATGGAGAATCGAGTTTCTTGTTCAGGAAGAAGTTGCTAGCCTTTCTCAAAATTGAATTTCCTGCAGTCAACTTTCGAATAATATTCAATAATGATTTCACTATAGGTTCATTTTTCAATTTTAAAGACCGTATTCCTAACCTGATGTGTTCAAATATTGTATATACATTTTCGTGTCCCAGCTGTAATGCTAGGTATGTCGGATGTACTTCCAGACATTTCAAAATTAGAATATCTGAACATTTGGGTAGGAGCTATAGAACGGGTCAATATCTTAATAAAATGCCCTTTTCGGCCATAAGAAATCATTCACATGAGAATGACCATCTTTTCTCAGAGAATGATTTTGAAATAATAGGTAAATTAAATAATGAACAAGATACTTTTTTAGGCGAAAAGATATTAATTCAACAACTCAAGCCGGAACTAAATACTATGAACTGATTCAGTTGTTTAGTCAGTTTTCAAATAGTTTAGTTTTAATTGTTTCATATTTGTTTTGTTTAATTTCAAATTCATTAAGAGTATTTCACATTGTACGCCCAGTCAGAATATATAATTTTCAGATATTCTTTTGTTTTGTGTCTTTGGGGTTGTCGGTGTTAGTGTTAAATGATCAAATAATGGTCTTCAGTTGTACTCGAGGTGGGCTTGGGGTTGGATCTAGGTGGGTAGGGATTGGTCTTTATTGGTAATTTCATTTTATAGGATCGTGTACTGACATGATGATGGACGCAGAGTCCGAAATATTGCAATAAATATGAAGATGGGGATCTTCCTTGTTTTGGCTACCCTTTCCCTTTTGAAAATACGTTATCCTGGAGGACAACTCACTGATATCATCATTAATATATATATATATATATATATATATATATATATTATATATATTGTGCATGGGGGCGGTTCGTTCGTGGCCAAACCTTCGGGGATCACAGCGTCAGGCAATAGATAGATTGTTACGTCACCAGGGTATATCCACCAATCAGCTAATACCCCGGTAGACGCACAGCGCTGCGAACATCAAACTCATAACTCTTGAATTAATGAAGGGAATCAGTTCACATTATACACTTTCACTTTGACTCGGATACACAAAGAATAATAAACACATACGAATAAAATCTGAGAGTATTCCGACTAAGTAACACATGTAAAAATTACTATGTAACGTACGTACAATTAAGGGTCTGAAGGATTAACACAGTTTATCTTAGCAATATCTCGTACTTAATGAATCACTGTACGGATCAAAGTTATAGGATTTTGCACAGGAATCAAAGGTACAGGATAGATGTTAGGCACAGATCTATAAGCAAATGTAATAGAATACTCGCATATTTTATCTTACCTTCACAATAATAGCCACAACTTAAAACATTCAGAGACACTTAGGGTAAAGGGTAGAGGTAGCCATGAACGAGAATCTGGACTGTGTAGGACTCGTGGTTCTGCTGGGCTGGACGTCAGGGGGAACTGCCTCTCTCTCACGTACAGGGAAGTTAGTTCCGGGCTCCTCTACACACTCTCGTTCAGGTTAAGACTCAATACCAATCCTTTCCCACAGCCGGCTTAACCAGTGGAAGGAAGCAATAGTATTTGCTAACTTCCTTCAGTTTCAGTCAGACTATAGTCGGTTTATTTTTAGAACTCAGGTTGATCTATCTCAATAACGTAGGGACATGTGGATATCATTGTTTTGGCTATGGTGAAGGCAATTCTTAATCTAAAAATACACTGAAGTTATTTATCTAAAACTACGGAGATTCTCGATCTCTCGATATGGCTCTCCTATTTTTGAAAGGTGACATGGTTGTCTAATGAACGATTTTCTGTTCATCGTGATGTCTGGTTTTTCTTAGTTTGCAGGCCATAGGTTCTTTATTTATCACTTTGGTTGCACTATTCCCAGTCTTCCCGGGAGGTGCTATAGAGGGGGTGCTGGGATTCCCATCGATGTCGATATTGCAACGGTTCTTGGTGGGGAACTTGCATAAATAGTTCCACACTCTATTGCAAATCGGGCTGGAGCTGGGTATAAGCCTTGGGCGTTTGTCTCTGTCCTTGCCATTGGAGGATCAGGTGTCCCTGTGATTGGTCTGGGCTCGAACTCCTTTCTCGGGCAGACTGACCTAGACTCCCGGAGATTAGAGCATGGGTGGGTCTGGGAAAAGGGGTAGACTGACCTATTCCGGCCGGTATTAAAGGCTGGGAAACTGGTCGGGTGCTATTGTCTCTCTCCTTCTCTTGGTGTTGTCTTCTCCTGTTCCTCCTCGTCTCTTTCATGACAGCTATTCTGGTGTTTTTAGGCTGCTCAAGGTCATGGTTTCCCAACCCCGTCATCTCACATACCTAAATGAGAAAGAAAACTATTCGATGAATGGCACTCAGCTTAAGAATGTAAACAGAGAAACCGATCTGGGAGTAACAATATCAAGTAACCTAAAACCGAGTCAACAATGTTCAGAAGTTATTAAGAAGGCAAACAAAATAATTGGCTTTATAGGCATGAAAAGAGCATGGAATGAAGGTTGTTTAGGGTAAATCTGCCTGCTTGGCATGTAGTAGTGTTACAAAAGGACCCGATTTTTAGGGGTTAAAGTAAGATGCAAAGCGGAGTTAATGACAGATAAAATGAAGATGGTCATATAGTAAAATATAGAAAACAAAGACCAATTAAACTTAGGT
The DNA here is from genome assembly GCA_032716605.1 of Paralithodes platypus. Lineage (NCBI taxonomy): Eukaryota > Metazoa > Arthropoda > Malacostraca > Decapoda > Lithodidae > Paralithodes > Paralithodes platypus. The sequence continues at coordinate 35,222,285 of CM064531.1, read as the reverse complement.
TGTGAAGGGATAATTTGACTTCATTTACAATATAGTGATAGATACGAACCAGCTAGGTCTATGCAGGAGTGCGAGGTATATATAATATATATAATTATACTGTATATATATAATTATATATATATATATATATATATATATATATATATATATATATATATATATATATATATATATATATATATATATATATATATACTATATATATTGTTACGTATCTTGATCCTCAAGTGGTTAACTTGATGAATCTAGATAGCACAGAGATATATATTAAGGTATCCGTCAGCTGAAGGCAAAACAAAAGTAAAATCTAATAAAATTAGTTCCTGTTGTTGCTTCCTTTCCTTTTGGATCTTAGGACTTAGTATCCTTTATTGACTGATACTCTTTAATTATGAAAAATACTGAAACTAATTAAAGTCATGTAGTATTTATAAAAAATTATTATTTAACCGAAGCTTAGTAGGCTATGGTTATGAACCGAATAAGTTATAGCTAAAGAAGGACTATTAATTCTATAAAAAGTCTTGAAAGCTAAATATTAAAGTAAGAATATTTCTGTCTCTTACCCTTTTTGAAATGAATAGATAGTTTTCTTATATGTCCTTTTATTTATATTTAATGTAATTATTCTTGGTTCTTGTCTTACGTTAATAGTATTATATTATTATTATCATCAGGATTAATATCAAAGTCACATAAAAAGTTATATATATATATTTAATAATTAGTTAAATGTATTTCTTAACCACGTAACATTGAGGTTTGATTATGAGTAAATTAAGTTACAGGATCGCTTCATAGATTCGATTCAGGTCTCACTCAAATAATATGAAAAGCAAAAATAATATTTTGAAGCTAAAAGAATTTTCTTCAGCTTAGGAAATTACTATAAGTAATATTAACACAGCCATGTTAGTCTAAGGCGATATTACTAATATGAGACAATAGCATCACCGTACTAAGCACCGTTAAGCAATGTAAGCTTAATTCAAAGAAAATGAAAGAACTCGTAAGTATTAATATAAAACAATAGTATTACTTTCATCATAACCCAATTACTTAAAGAGTTGCTTTAGTCCACAAGTTAGTCAACTAAAATAGTTAAGTAGATAATAATAGCGTTAACGTTAATTCCCAATCAAATAGTTAAGCACATAATAGTAGCGTTAACGTTAATTCCCAATCACATATCTCACTAACCAACATAACGTAAGTGTTTACACCGAACACACTTAACACACATTTATATAATCTGACTGACAGTCACAATCCCATTATAATACTTCACCCCGTCTTCCTCCAGCTGCAAGTTCACCTTCCCCAACTCCAAAAGAGACTGATTTGAATGCCCATAACTCGGGTCTTATATACTAAACAATGATGGTGTAGGAACGAATCAGGAGGCGGGGGGTGGTGCCTGCTCCAATCACAGCTCCTCGAGTTGCATAACAGGTGCCTGGTCCATTCACAGCTCCTGGCGTCGATCATACGTCATAGCGTCGGTCATCAAGTAGTTTGCAGGGTCCCCTATGACGCACGCAGGTGTGAAGGCTTGTTTGCTGGTATGCGGGCTAGCTGGTTTCCCACTCGCTAGTTCGCTCGCTAGTTTGCTTCGCCGTTTGGGTAGTTTGAACCTCCTTCAACTCAAATTCTAACTCTTAAATTAACATACAGGGCTCCGTATGTCAGACCTCCCCCCTAGAAAAGAGTTTAAGGAGTATAGTACATAATATTAAACATAATACATAAATAGATTCACCACCAGATTGGCAACAGCATGATTATAATGAGGATATAATAAGGATATCACCCAAAGTAGGCAACGTCTCCAGGTACCACATCAGAACATAGCCGGAACGTAGCTGGAGCGTTATTCGAACTGCAAGGCATCTCACAGCTGAAGGATTGACAGCGCACTACTAAAGCATGATATTTACCTCGCTACAAGGGAGAGCTAATTGCCAAAATCCTCTCATTAAATTAAACTTACTGCTGTATGAGGCCAACCTGGTAAATGCAATCTTTGATCCGTGGCAGTGGGTAGGTATCGTTCTTTGTGACAGCATTAACTTGCCTATAGTCCCTACAAAACCTATGGCTCCCGTCTGGCTTTGGCACAAGTATGACCGGACTACTCCACTGGCTTAAGGCCATTTTGATCAGCTTGTTTGACAACATGTAGTCAAGCTCGACCTGCAGTATACTCCTGCGTTGTGGTGAGACACGGTAGGGGGATAGTTTAATGGGAGTTGCATCCCCTACGTCGATGTCGTGCAAGGCCAAAGAAGTGAGCCCTGGAGTATCACGGAACACACTGGGAGACTGAGATAAAACAGAGATTAGTTGGTTCGCTTGATCAGAGGGAAGATGACATAGTTTAGATGGTAATTCCCTCCAAGCCACTGAATTATACTGAAAGTTGGATAGGCTACATGACAAGTCAAAGTCTGCATGGATACCTTTAGGCTCTGGAACAGTCTGTTGCGGGTCAGTAAGAGAACTGAAGACTTCGTCCGCACCAGGCTGTTCACAGGTCCTGACATTCACTGCCACAGTGGGAGAATCTGGAAGAGAGGAATCAGGGGACCTATGGTAGGGTTTCAACATCTTTATATGGAATACTTGCGTGGGCTTTCTCCTGTCTGGGGTAGTTACTAGATAATCGGTAATGCTCACCCTCCGAATGATCTTATATGGGCCCCTGAACTTGGCAGATAAAGGTTGGCCAAAAAGGGGGAGCAGGACCAAAACCTCATCACCGGGCTTAAACTCCCTCTCACGGGCTTTTCTGTCATACCATTTCTTCATGGAGCTTTTAGCCACTGTCAAGTTTTGAGCGGCAAACTCACATGAGGATCTCAGCCGGGTTTTGAAATCTGAAACATACTTGAGGAGGTTTTGGTTCCCCTCCTGGCCAACTAGGCTATCCTGCAATAGTTGCAAAGGACCTCTTACCTGGTGACCGAAAACTAGCTCATTAGGGGAAAAACCCAGGGATTCAGTTGGAACCTCACGAGTAGCAAATAAAAGAAAAGGTACCCCCTTATCCCACTCAACTCCGGTCTCTGTACAATACTTACGTAACATTCCCTTTAATCTCTGATGATATCGTTCGAGAACCCCTTGACTCTCTGGGTGGTAGGTGCTAGACTTAACATGCTCGATACCCAACTCCTTCAGGGACTGCTGGAAAATGTTAGAGGTAAAATTAGTTCCTTGATCACTTTGCACCTCATGGGGGAAACCCATTCTGGTGAAGAATTTGAGCAGTTCCTTGATGACAGTTGGAGCAGAGGTAGTCCTTAAGGGTATAGCCTCTGGGTAGCGAGTTGCCATGTCCATGATAGTTAATAAATAAATGTTACCTTGGGAAGTCTTAGGCAATGGGCCTACAATGTCCACTACCACCCGAGTAAAAGGATTCTCGAAAACGGGCAAGGGCACCAGAGGATGTACAGGCACCTTCTGATTGGGTTTTCCTGTCATCTGGCAAGTGTGACACACTCTACAAAACTCCACTACATCTGCACACATTCCTGGCCAGTAAAAGTTGGCTCTGATTCTGTCTAGAGTTTTTCTCACACCTAGGTGTCCTGCCAATGGTATACAATGTGCCATTTCCACGATATCTCTACGACAAGGTTTGGGGACTACTACTTGATGGACGTCCCAAGCCCCGTCATCGATTGGTCTGTGTGGCGGTCTCCATCTTCGCCACAATACTCCTCCTTTGAGGTAGAAACATTCACCACCCTCCTTCTCACATTCCTCTTCACTCACAGACCTGGCAGCTAACTCCTTGCATTCACTATCATCTCTCTGTAGCTCTACCAGGCCACTAGGACAATTTGGAGGGGTTTCATGGTCATCGTTAGGGTCAAGATGAGCCATAAAGGTGTCAGATAAATCCACCTCAGTCACATCATCAGGCACAGTTGGAGCGTCATTCACACTCTCATCATCCCTTTCATCAACTCTTACATTCGGTACATTTCTGTCTGAGGGAACTGCTACTTGAGACATTGAACATTGAATTGTGAAGCACACACAGGGAAAACTGTTGGCATCTCCTTTTCGAGCTCACCGGTTAGTGGCTCGTTAACAGGGGAAAGTGACAAAATGGGGTCTGGTCGGACCTTCTCACCTGCTACATCATTCCCCAAAAGGAGTGTTACCCCAGGCACAGGGATATCTTGGGACCTACACAAAGCTATAGTGGCCTCACCCTGTAGTAACTCACATTCAATTTCGCCTTTTACCAAGTGTGCATAAAATTGGCCTCCAGCACCTCTCATTACAACTGGTTCGCCATGTGGGCACTCTGTGTAAGGATTCACCATGAGGGTGCTAGTAGAACCTGTGTCTCTCAGAATGTTTACCTCATGCATACAACCATTTAATCTCACGTTGCCAGATGAAATAAAGGGACGGTAACTGTCCTGCACTGATGGTAAAATTATTATTGGCTTAACCCTAGTGGGTTGCACCACACATGCTACTACACCCCCGTCTAGATGATTTACGTTAGCTGCTAGGTACTCCTTCTGTCGAGAGTCCTGCATTAAAGGAACTTTTGGTGCTAGGTACTCCTTCTGTCGGGAGTCCTGCATTAAAGGAATTTTTGGTGCTAGGTACTCCTTCTGTCGGGAGCCCTGCATTAAATGCACATATGGAATTTGAGATATGGCGGCAACTGTCTGCCCCGATCTCTCGGTTTTCTCCTTGGCCCAGCACTGATAAGCTAGGTGGCCTCTCATGCCACAAAAAGTACATACTTTAGGGATAACGGGAACGTTCCCTCTTTGAGCATTACTATTACTTTGGGGCCCACCTCTGTTACCATTGCCCTGAGTCGCATTTTTAGTTGGGGGAACAATTCTATTTTGGCTAGCTGGGGAAGACGTTATAGGCTTGTGACTGGGTCTGTCAGATTTGTGATTGAGATACTTAAAATTAGAACTAGAATTATGGTAGGGCTTCTTTCCACGAAATTGGTTGTTGAGCACGTATGTGTCAGCCATGTCAGCGGCGTCGGCAAGACAATCTACCTTTTTCCCCTTTAAATGATAGGATACAGAAGAATCAATTTTCCATAGGAAATTTTCTAACAGGACCAACTCCTTCAGATCGTTGTAGCTTGTGACTTTCTTACTCTTGACCCAATGATTGAAAGTTTTAGTCATGGTCCTGGCAAATACCTTATGGGTTTCTTCTACTTTCTTCTGGTTTTTACGGAAAGATTGCCTGTAAGCCTCAGGCTGCAATTGATAGGTTTTTAGGATAGCATCTTTGAGATTGTCATAATCCTGCCTAACTTCTGCTACTTCTGACAAATACGAGGCTCGAGCCTGCCCTGTCAAAACGGTTTGTAACATGAAAGGCCATTGATCTCTTGTCCACTTCATACCTCCAGCAACTTCCTCAAACAAAACAAAGAAATCCTGCACATTATCCTCAGTGAAAGGTGGAATGACACTAGTCATAGTCAATCCCAGAGGGGGAGCATTTGTATTGTCATTTAGTTGAGCCGTACGATATTGATATTCACATTGTTCGGTCGTTGCTCTGGCTTTTATGCTGGCTTCTTCGATATTTGCTCTGGCTTTTATGCTGGCTTCTTCGATATTTTTTTTTTTTTTTTTTTTTTTCTATATTCCAACTTACTTCCTCTCGGGCATAGGCTGAGAGCCTTAACATTCACCGCTTTACAATGAACAGTGAAGCCCGTGAGGTCTTGTTCCAGTCAGGGAGTGAGACATGTGAAGCACGTAGAGTACAACGAGCACCTGCCATCTTGCCTTCACATGAGGCACGGTGCTCACTCATGGCCCGAAACGACCCCATCTCTGAAGCCATCTCGTTCCCGTGCTTCACTGTCTCATCCCCTACACTCGGACTCTCACACTTACACACACACAACGCCACCTGTTGAGCAGATAACTCACCAGGCATTGCACCCCTATAGCATATTTTGAATATGGGAATATTTATACAGTGCTATTTAATCAGGGAACAATGAGGTATTTGACGTTTCGGTGGGCTTGTGGTAATGCACTGATACCAGGTACAGCACAAATTCCATCCCAATAATATCTTCCCATTGATACATCGGGATTTGAACCCGGGACCTTTGGATTACCAGGCCAGTGGCAAGACCACTCCACCACACCTCCCCTGTTTTTGCTTTTATTCTGGCTTCTTCTATTTTTAGTTTGGCTTGTTCTAGTTCGAATATTTGATCACCGGTCAAACCAGGTGGCAATTGTACATCAAGTTGGCTAGGTTTACTCGGGATCCCACCAACTGCTCCGTCACCCTCCCCGCCTTCTACAGGGAGCAGGTGGGTTTTTATGGTCTGAGCCACCTCTACTTTGGACATGTTTGAGACAGTTAATTGGAGATGTGAGGCAAGCACTTTCAGTTCGGATTTTGACAGACAGTCAATATCAGGGGCTGTGGGTTCTGATTCTATGAAAACTCAAGCATCTTCGTCATTAATTAGTTGAGGCATGATTAATATTTGATTTTTAAGTAGTGAAACGGTAATGAAACGGAGTGAAACTGTATGAAACGAATCCTGGCGAGGTCGCCACTCTTCTGTTACGTATCTTGATCCTCAAGTGGTTAACTTGATGAATCTAGATAGCACAGAGATATATATTAAGGTACCAGTCAGCTGAAGGCAAAACAAAAGTAAAATCTAATAAAATTATTTCCTGTTGTTGCTTCCTTTCCTTTTGGATCTTAGGACTTAGTATCCTTTATTGACTGATACTCTTTAATTATGAAAAATACTGAAACTAATTAAAGTCATGTAGTATTTATAAAGAATTATTATTTAACCGAAGCTTAGTAGGCTATGGTTATGAACCGAATAAGTTATAGCTAAAGAAGGACTATTAATTCTATAAAAAGTCTTGAAAGATAAATATTAAAGTAAGAATATTTCTGTCTCCTACCCTTTTTGAAATGAATAGATAGTTTTCTTATATGTCCTTTTATTTATATTTAATGTAATTATTCTTGGTTCTTGTCTTACGTTAACAGTATTATATTATTATTATCATCAGGATTAATATCAAAGTCACATAAAAAGTTATATATATATTTAATAATTAGTTAAATGTATTTCTTAACCACGTAACATTGAGGTTTGATTATGAGTAAATTAAGTTACAGGATCGCTTCATAGATTCGATTCAGGTCTCACTCAAATAATATGAAAAGCAAAAATAATATTTTGAAGCTAAAAGAATTTTCTTCAGCTTAGGAAATTACTATAAGTAATATTAACACAGCCATGTTAGTCTAAGGCGATATTACTAATATGAGACAATAGCATCACCGTACTAAGCACCGTTAAGCAATGTAAGCTTAATTCAAAGAAAATGAAAGAACTCGTAAGTATTAATATAAAACAATAGTATTACTTTCATCATAACCCAATTACTTAAAGAGTTGCTTTAGTCCACAAGTTAGTCAACTAAAATAGTTAAGTAGATAATAATAGCGTTAACGTTAATTCCCAATCAAATAGTTAAGCACATAATAGTAGCGTTAACGTTAATTCCCAATCACATATCTCACTAACCAACATAACGTAAGTGTTTACACCGAACACACTTAACACACATTTATATAATCTGACTGACAGTCACAATCCCATTATAATACTTCACCCTGTCTTCCTCCAGCTGCAAGTTCACCTTCCCCAACTCCAAAAGAGACTGATTTGAATGCCCACAACTCGGGTCTTATATACTAAACAATGATGGTGTAGGAACGAATCAGGAGGCGGGGGGTGGTGCCTGCTCCAATCACAGCTCGTCGAGTTGCATAACAGGTGCCTGGTCCATTCACAGCTCCTGGCGTCGATCATACGTCATAGCGTCGGTCATCAAGTAGTTTGCAGGGTCCCCTATGACGCACGCAGGTGTGAAGGCTTGTTTGCTGGTATGCGGGCTAGCTGGTTTCCCACTCGCTAGTTCGCTCGCTAGTTTGCTTCGCCGTTTGGGTAGTTTGAACCTCCTTCAACTCTAATTCTAACTCTTAAATTAACATACAGGGCTCCGTATGTCAGAATATATATATATATATATATATATATATATATATATAATCATATTTATATGGCGGATTTAAAGAGTTAAGTTTACTTTAGCTAGACTGAAATGGTCCGCACATATAAATTGTAACTCACTTTAAATCACCATACAATAGTTATGTTGTAGATAGATCTTGTATGAGCTGATGACGGTTGGTAGACAATGGCTACCACTGGAACACTGTTAGGATTGTTTAGTTCGAAGGTATATCTTAGTGGCCTCTAGGAACGCACCCAACAAAGAATGGAATAATGTTGAAAAGTTTTAAATTATGATAATAAGCTTAGCTGTCTGGTTGTCAGTCGGATGAAGTTGTGATGATGAGAACTGGTGAAAGCCGGCACTAGAATCGCGGCGAAATCAGGAGTGGAGGTGTCAGGACCTCGCTAGACTCATCATCACCTGTTAATTATCTAGCGGATACCGCTAAGTCTGTAGCGGATGTCTAGCGGTAAATATTGTACCACATGTATAATATTACGACATAGTTATATGACAATCGTCATATAGTTATTCCTAAAGACTCATAAATACTATACTTTCATAAAATAGGCCTTATTTAGCTTATCAAGCTTACATACAAATATGATAAGGTATTTTACATAGAAAAGGTATGTTGCACCACTATCATGAATCCACGATAAATAATAATAATATAAATACTAATAAATAATAAATCATAAATCATCATAATAATTACTGTCGTTATATTTTACACTTTCAGCCGTGAAGCTGAAAATCTATAGAGTTTATGTCTTAACCTAGGTACAGTAGAATGCTTATTCTACCTTAACTACAAGGTCACTTTCGACCTTTCGCGACCGTAAGGTGCCGAATTCCCACCATAGTACATACGCAGTGGCACTGATGAAAAGTATGTGTAGGCTAACACAGGTTGATAGTTGGTTAGGAAGGGACCAGTTAGGGACCACCAGGGATAGTTAAAAATAAAACAAAAATATAACAAACTTTAGGATGTAGGCTATGTGAAACGAAAATGCAAGCAGATACTTTTTGTAGGAATCAAGACTGAGTAAATGCAGATGACATGTACAAATATGGAGGTTAGTTGTAAAGAAAAGAGGTGGACAATCATACAGTACCTTTTGAACTAATATACTGTAGTCGGGCAGATTATGTTGGCGATGGCGGACCACAAATAGATCATCGGCATCTTACAGAAAGCATATTTTATTGACAGTGTCTATTCACGACTATCCCCGCGTAGAATCAGGCAATAGGTAATAGATAACAGAAAAAAGTTAATACATTAAAAAAGTTTCCTCTACCAAAATACCATCTGTGGAACTATTAGACAGGTTATTGTCTGGCTCAGGTCTAAATGATTTTGAATCAAACTGTGGAGCAGTAGCTTGCTAATAGTATTTTTTATAAAAAAAATAAAAAAATAAAACAGGAAATATATAGTATGACTTAGTACATGGCCCTTCAGGATAAGATTACACATACAAATATAGGAAACTAAAACACAACTAACTAGGTAATGCTTGTGATTAATGGGACAGCTCATCATACATTTCAGCAAACTAAATCTGTAGTGATACAGTTTCAAAAAAATCCCCATGTAGATAATCAAAGTGACCGATCAGAGTAGAATTTGTTCATGTACATGAACATTTAAGATATATACTGTATATACGAAAGAAACAAATACTCATAATTAATGGGTAATTTACAAATTGTGAAGTACAAATGGCTAATGTTTTAAATATGTGTTTTGCTTACATTGTTAATGTTAGAGACAGAACCCTCAGTCTACTAATTTACCTTGTATTCATTTTACTTTGCATAACTAGAATAGTCTTATAAAAAATATAAGTCAACCTTAGTAGAAGAAAATTGCTCAAAGTTAACCGATGCTTTTATCTCCATTTCCTTGCAGCTAACGACAGTTTGGGGAGAACTACAGAGACACACACTTGTTCAGGATCGTTGACTTATAAAGTTCGACACACAGACTTTAACTATCAGTAAGAACATTCTGGCTCGAGGAAAAGCGAATGCTGGTATTATTGATGGAATTAGTTAACCCTTTATGTACCGGCGACGTCTTTTGTATGCAATTTCATCTTCATTTAGGCGATGTTACGAAGGATATATGGTGGCTAAAAGGATTAATTATGATAGACGGTAGCCTTTTAATGAGTAGACGGCCTTCCCAAGCTGTACAAATTCGTCTAATAGTCACCAGAATATAATGAAAAGTACATCATCGGTACAGAAGGGGTTAATAGTTAATTAATGTAATGTTGACTCAAAAACTACGTCCGTAACAGGCTTTGCGATATATAACAAATACATTATGATGAGGAAGCTGAACTAATTATATATAACAAAATATATTATTGTAAAGTTACTAAACTGTTGGCTCACCTTGAGCCCTCCTTAAGTGTGATCAAAATTACAGAGAGCATTGTGTTATATATAACACTGAAAGGTTGGGTGGAGTAAAAGATGGCCATCGAGACCAAGCACAGTCTACCGTAACACCAAAAAGCTTTACTTTAAACGCCCGTGATGAGGTAGTTCTGACATCTGTTTAGTTTTGGTAGGCCTATAGTTCTGGCTTTCTTGGTAAAATTCCAAAGGCCACGATCGTGGCGATAATCCTAATCATCTGGGATGTAATTACCTAATGTTTTTATGTTTACCTAATTTTGTATATTTGAAAATTGTTGGTAAAAGAGCAATTACTACGATCTTGGCACTATTGTCCATCACCTGGACAGAACTTTGTCTTTGTTTACCTAAGTTCGTACATTTTAGCTATATTTCAAACGCTAAGAATTTTCAGTAGGGCGTATAACGGTTACTATAACCCAATACAGTATTGTAAATGCTTCAAAATAATTTAGCTACATTAACCCTCTCACCACGGAAGGGCTCTTGAACGCCCATAAAAAAGCATATAACAGGTACCCGGAAGGGCTCTTGAACGCCCAGTGGTTGAAAGCCTGTGAGCTTCGTGTGCGAGCCGTCGGTCCGACGCATGTAAACAACAGCCGGCTGGACCGACGCCCCGCATCTCCGGCCACAAGAAGGAGAGCGTCGCTTGTTCGTGTGTGCCTGTATGTTGTTGTTAAGTATCGAAAAGTAGTGTAAAGTGGCTGTTTTGGCCATAAAGTTATCTCCAATGAAATCATCATCACAGCTCAACCAGTTGACTTAGAGAGCTCTACTTAATGCCATTCTACAGGTAAATAACACAGCTACGCTTGGGGATGCGCGGGAATTTGGGAAGCAGTCTGATTAACAAATATACGGTAGCCTAGCCTAGACGTTTTTCGGCCAAAACACCCGGGTTTCGAGGAATATATATATAATACATAGCCGGGGCTGGAGGGTTAAAGAAACACCCATATACACTATATGCATGTTCAGTAATATATAGATTCTTTACCAAAAGTGAATAAATTTGATTCTGATTGACCTATATACATTACCTTACACCACCACTATACAAGGGACTGGAGTTCTCGAAAAGAGGCTTCGCTCCTGACGCTATTCTTGACTTACAGTGTACTGGCTTAACCTGACTGCGGCGAACCTATAGCATTTAAAGCGTCGTGCTGGGCGTAAGGTAAATCCCGACGAATTTCGTAATTTTAAGATAAATATCATTAGTACTTATTTATATGCGCTTATTTTACGTATATTATAAAGATATTAACATGTAACAACAATAAAACAAGTGGGAATAGTATTTGAGGGGTGGAAATTACAAATTATTGCCGACGCTCCAATCATGAGGTGGGAGGCGAACGAGACGTATATCCTCCCTCCTCGAGGCCTGAAGGCAGACTGAGTTCTCTTTCTCGCTTTTGTTTTCTTCCCACGCGCTCGATATGCATAGTAGACGACCTTGGAACTGGGTTGGAGAAATTAGCGCGATAAATAAACCGATAAACAAGGGACTAAGAGGAAAATAAGTGATCATTGAATGGGGGTGGGGGGGGTTTGACACATGTGGAGGAGTGATAGGAGGTATGGAAGGGAATTATCTCACTTAGTCACACATTCCTTTGTTTTGAGTGCTACTGAAGTATTTTAAAAGGCTTTTTTTAGGCCTTGGCTCATATGAGGGCGCTCGACCTCGTAGGGTTCAGACTCATATGAGGGCGCTCTCAATTCTTGGGTTAATAATCCAGAAAGGATGATTGCCTCTGAAGTCCTATTTTAACTAAAATCACATCACATACCATTAACCTTTGCTGTGAAAATGTAAGCGTAGTTGGTCTACCACCACCGAATTATTCATATTTACTCAAAAATCTACATTCTCTGAACTTACAAAATCCAACAAATCATTGATGTCGTTGATATAATGCTAAGGAACACACTACACCAAAGGCAAATCACTGTGGAGCTCCAGAAGTTAAATAAAGTCCTTTCAAATAAATTGTCATTAATGAAATGGTATTGTACTCTATCTGATATATTTCAAATCAGTTACCTCGATACTTATGGCAACTGCAACTTATTCTAACGGTAGTTTATGCTGCGACAGTTTGTTAAAGGCCTTCTGATAATCAAATAACACCAGATATATATAGTTATACTAGTCTTACACAACCTTTGGTTGTAAAGATCGAATATGTGTTCACATGAAGCCATGCTATGAATCCATAATTGAATATTGTATGTTTCAGAGATATAGGGAGAGAGAGCGTGAGATGTATTATATCAGTAGGAGTGTAGGTCAGTGCAGTAATAATATTAATGTTAATAGTCACTGCTGCACGGATTCTCTCACGTTGCTTGGCTTTAGATCTGAATACACTTTTCTGCATAACTAGGTCCTAATGGATTTTTGATGACATAGACATTGTTCCACCTATATTGCACTTTCTCTCTGCTTCCCTTATTAAATTGGTGTCATTAAATATCTATATTGTTTCTGTAGTTACACAATTGTTCTGTGCATCGATATATACATTAAATACAAGAAAAGAGGAAAAAGATACACACTACCCTTTCGAATAATGGTCTCTGTGGGGTCCATGGAAATACAGTATACAGTACAGTAGCAGAGGCTGGGGAAGTTAGTTTCAGAAGAGCATGGATGTGTTAGGTCTTAACCCCACGTTTGTGCCAGTCACCATGCTGGGGAATTTTGTGAGTGATTCAAGGGCAAATAAACACCATGTACATAACAATATATAAGAACATTATAAGTAATCCTGTATTTTGACATTATCACAGATGACCGCTTTGCAGAATCTCTTAGTAGATAAAGTTCCTGGTCCAGATGAAGTTCGACCAATAGTACTGACAAATTAAGTTCCTTAGCCCTTGCTCCTAGTTTGTCAACACTTATCCGTCTGTGTACCCATACCTGATGTTCCCCACTCTCCTGGAAAGAAGCAAAAATCTATCCTCTTCCTAAAAAGGGAGCCTCTTCAGATCCATCCAACTACAGACCAATAGGTATAACTTCCACCCTTGGCAAAATCTGAATGTTGTGTTGAAACAGGGGTGTGTGATGTCTCCGTGCTTGTTTAATGTATATATGGATGGAGTCATGAAAGAAATACAAGGAAGAGCAGTGGATGTTGGTGTACCGCTGATAAAGGAAGGAAACGAGTGGAAGTTGCCTGTACTGCTATTTGTCGATGATACAGTTCTGATGAGGGATAGTGACTGGTAGTTGCAGGGTCTGGTAAATGTGTCTGGAAAAGTGTGTGGATAACGGAAATGAAGGTAAATGCGGGGAAGAGCACACTCGTACACTCTCTTAGTTATTTTCTCGCTTCCCTTACGTTCCATATGGCCGAATCATCTCAAGGTGTTCCTTTTCTGACTTTCCACACATATACCTCCACACCACAGCTTCTTCTTACATCCTTATGCATCTGTCTATCTCTCCATGTAACTCCGCACGCACTTCTTATATAACTCATTTCCACCCCTCACACTCTTGGTTTGAGTTTCTCCACCAACGTCCATGCTTCGCTTCCGTAAGTTAGTGTCGGCATTTTAGCATTTACATTTAGCAGTTCTTTCGTAATACCAAATTAACCACTTCAATTTTTCTGAACCAGAACCAATCTAAAATGTATTAATGGGGACAAACAAAATTGTTCTTTTATTCAACAGAAACCAAGTACATACAACTTTTTAACAGACATAATTAGTCTGATATTTTGCACTAAACTTTTATGACAAATCTTGTGATCAACATTGTATCTCTGTATCGGTCTATAGCTTGTTGTGTATACTTGAGGATTCCAAAACTTTCTATCAGTGTGTTCGTTTATGCTTGTTTGCCAATCAGATTGACTGTCCTTCTCTCTGTCTGCCTACCTGTCTTACTGTCTGACAGATGGTCGTGTTGGGACATGTTGGTTTTTATTTTTGGATAAGATGAACTATTGTCTGAGGGTTTTACTAATATGCCTCAGGGGATCAAATGAGACGGTGATAAATGATCGTTCCTCCTGCTCATTCATTCTCATTCTCTCTCTCTCTCTCTCTCTCTCTCTCTCTCTATCTATCTATCTATCTATCTATCTATCTATCTATCTATCTATCTATCTATCTATCTATCTATCTATCTATCTATCTATCTATCTATCTATCTATCTATCTATCTATCTATCTATCTATCTATCTATCTATCTATCTATCTATCTATCTATCTATCTATCTATCTATCTATCTATCTATCTATCTATCTATCTATCTATCTATCTATCTATCTATCTATCTATCTATCTATCTATCTATCTATCTATCTATCTATCTATCTATCTATCTATCTATCTTTCTTTCTTTCTTTCTCTCTTCACGTAGAGTTACCAAATTTATACCTAATCTAGAAAGGAAATCATACGGGAACGTCTTAGAGAATTAAATGTATTTCCATTACTCCACCCCATATTAAGAGGTGACCTAGTCTTCAAAATCATCAAAGGCATCTGAACTGTAATAAGTATTTTACGATCGATCAAACAAATTACACGCGGGGTAAACGATTGCAAAATGATTGGCAAATCTTGTAACTCACTTGAGACTAAGAATTTGTTTTCAATCGAGTTGTGAACTTGTGAATTGGAGTTCCTCGAGATGTTATAGACTGCCGCATTCTTCACCGTTGATTCCTTTAAACATCGCCTAGACAAACACCTTGCCTTAAGCCTGCGACTGACTGCATGTGTAAGTAAATACCTTTTTGTCTCCCTTTTCCTCAGCTACATCGAAGATCACTCTATGTATAAATAACTAACTAAGATGTTACTCACTTTTCCCTAGATACACGAAGGATCTCTTATAGTGATGTTGGCCCCTACTAACATCAGGGACATTAGTCCTAGGGCAGTACTTCCTTTTCCAATTGTTCCTTACCCGCTCTGGACCATTGTTGGACACTTTAAGTAGCAGTGATTTAGAATGCAAGCAACCACGAGGGGTCGCTAGACGTGTTGTTCCTTGACTTATTTTGTACTCCTTTGTACTCTCTCTCTGAATGTCTGTGTTCATCTAGCTGTCCATGTCTGCCCTGTCCTGTTTCATTTGTCTGGCTTCCCTCACTGTTTGTGTCTTACCTACACAAAGACTAATCCAGCTAGCTCTCACAATCACCTTCTCCTATCAATTTCACTACACTAAAAGGCACACCACACTTCTTTCCAATACACCAAACGAATACAATATTCTAAAATAGCGTCTATAGCTTTTTCAATTGTCAGTAGTAAATCTTTGTTATTTTCACAATTCGATCTTCAATATAAATTTCCCGGTAGATATGTTCTCATTCTTCTGGGGGGCCTATTCTCCCTGCTGTATTTCATGCCAACCCAACTTCACTCCCTCGGAGGGAGTGGTGGGTAGGGAGACACAATTCTGGTTTCCTAGCCGTATCTTCCACATATAGAACATTTTGTTAAAATAAGCTTGTGGTACTCGGGGCCCTAAAGTCTGTGCAATCTGTGTATCTATGTAACTCCCTAGAACTTTATTCCAAACGCTCCCACGGTCTTACGCTGACACATATTATAATCTAAAAATCTGACAGGACAATTTGTAAATGGAATATAGCCATTATTGTGTATATATCATTATAATAACGACGGTTAAATTATCTCGTGGTAGAATGAATACAATTTTCGTTCTCCACATGTCCAATTTACTTTGGATTAAACCAGTAACGAAGCAATTCCGAGGAAATATTGATTTTTCCTGAGACTGGGAACAAGCCGACTCTAATAGGAGGTACACAATCTGAAGAGGCGATATTTGGCTTCTTCATCTCAAAATACAATATTTTCCGAATTGTTAAACCTTTCTGTTTTGACATTATTTAAAGGATGATATTCATATAATAAGAACTTGTTGCATTAACATTGTGAAATGTGATATGTTTTACCATTCTTTTTCTAGCAAGTACTTTCCAAGTAATGCATAACATCTTCTAATGATAACTAGACAAATAAGATGGTACTAATGTCATCATCAAATTATTAACCCATACAGTACCGGTGACGTCCTTTTAACTTTATTCTGGCTACTATTAGACAATGTATTACATTGATTAAGAGCCTCCAGCAATTAACAGGTTTCGTATTTAACAGAGCCTTCTTAAACTTCACAAAATCGTCTAAATATAGCTAGAATAAAGTAATACAGACGTCGCCAGTACAACAGGGATTAACGAGGGCAAAATAGGTATAATCTGATCTTCATCAGTATTATCAGAGCCACCTTTATTATTTTCATCACCATTTATTGTATTATATGTTCCCCTCATCACTGTATTGTATTACATGTTCCCCTCATCACTATTCATATATTCACTTTAATAAATATTACTACATACTGCTGCCAATATTGGTAACACCTTCTATACCGGCGACGTCTTTTGTTTTACGTTATTCTGGCTACTATTATAATATGTATAAACACATAGTCCAGCAACTAACAACCTTTGAACATCTCACTTAACCATATTTACTACCACAGGTCCTTTTTAAACTGTAATACATTGTTTAAATATTGCTAGAATAAAATATAATACAAACATAGCCATAATGATGGTATGAGCACACATACACTGACCACCGGTGAGCCACACACACATATATAGTGACCATCTGTGAGCCACACACACACACATACAGTGACCACCTGTGAGCCACACACACATATATAGTGACCATCTGTGAGCCACACACACACACACACAAACATAGTGACCACCTGTGAGCCACACACACACACACACATATAGTGACCACCTGTGAGCCAGACATACACACACACATACAGTGACCAATTGCGAGCCACACACACACACATACAGTGACCACCTGTGAGCCACACACACACACACATATAGTGACCACCTGTGAGCCACACACACACATACAGTGACCACCTGTGAGCCACACACACACACATATAGTGACCACCTGTGAGCCACACACACATATAGTGGCCACCTGTGAGCCACACACACACACACACATATAGTGGCCACCTGTGAGCCACACACACACACACACACACACACACACACACACACACACACACATATAGTGGCCACCTGTGAGCCACACACACACACATATAGTGGCCACCTGTGAGCCACACACACACACATATAGTGACCACATGTGAGCCACACACACACACACACACACATATAGTGGCCACCTGTGAGCCACACACACACACATATAGTGGCCACCTGTGAGCCACACACACACACACATATAGTGACCACCTGTGAGCCACACACACACACATACAGTGACCACCTGTGAGCCACACACACACATACAGTGACCACCTGTGAGCCACACACACACACACACATATAATGACCACCTGTGAGCCAGACACACACACACACATACAGTGACCAATTGCGAGCCACACACACACACATACAGTTACCACCTGTGAGCCACACACACACACACATATAGTGACCACCTGTGAGCCACACACACACATACAGTGACCACCTGTGAGCCACACACACACACATATAGTGACCACCTGTGAGCCATACACACATATAGTGGCCACCTGTGAGCCACACACACACACACACATATAGTGGCCACCTGTGAGCCACACACACACACACACACCCCACACACACACACATATAGTGGCCACCTGTGAGCCACACACACACACATATAGTGGCCACCTGTGAGCCACACACACACACACATATAGTGACCACCTGTGAGCCACACACACACACACACATATAGTGACCACCTGTGAGCCACACATACACATACAGTGACCACCTGTGAGCCAAACACACACACATATAGTGACCACCTGTGAGCCACAAACGTACAGTGACCACCTGTGAGCCAAACACACACACATACAGTGACCACCTGAGAGCCACACACATACAGTGACCACCTGTGAGCCACAAACATACAGTGGCCACCTGTGAGTCAAACACACACACACAAGATACCGTAATTTTTGGTGACTTTAATTTACCTGTGACCAAGTGGGGCGATACTCTTACTTCACACTCCGGACATGACTTGTATACGAACTTGCAAGAGAGTTCGCTTTATCAATTTGTTGGAACGCCAACCCGTGGTAATAACGTTCTTGACATTGTACTTGCAACAAAAGAAGAATTAATAGAGAATTTGAATGTTGGTGATGATTTCAGTAACAGCGACCATCGTACGATAACTTTCACTTTAAAGTTTACTAGTAACGAACCAAATAGTAGCATCGAAAAAGTCCCTAATTTCAAGAAAGCAAACTTCCATAAACTTAGAGCTATGTTTAAAGAAACTGACTGGAGCTTTTTAATTCACAATAACGACATAAATACATCTTGGAAGTTATTCGAAGCCACTTACCTAAAAGCAGTGCAAGACTGCATACCATCGAAAACTCGGCGTCCAGGCCATAATAATAAGCCCAAATGGTGGAATAAAGATATTTCAAACTGCCTGCTTGCTAAAAAATTTGCTAATGATAGATTAAAATCCTCACAAAATGACGAAGAACGGCTGAAATTTGTAGAGCTACGACGCAAAGCCAAAAAGTTAATTAAGCAAAGTAAAAAGACCTTAGAGTTACATATTGCGAATCAAAGTAAAACAAACCCGAAAGAATTCTATAGTTATATCAGAAAGAAAAAAGTCGTTACTTCAACTGTTGGACCGTTAGTCGATGAAAATGGAGAATACACCAAAGACGAAGAACAAATGAGTAATGCCCTCAATACCTTCTTTGCATCAGTTTTTACAACAGAAGACCTCAGTGATATCCCTACACCATCGCCGATTCAGATTGATAATTCAGATGTTCTAAGCAATATCACCGTTACAGAGAGAGAAGTATTGAATTGTTTAGATAAACTCAAGGTAAATAAAACGCCTGGACCTGATACAATCTCGCCTAGAGTTCTAAAGGAAGCTAAGGATGAGCTCTCTAAACCACTGACATTACTATTCAATAAATCCTTGCAGTCTGGAACTATGCCCGATCAGTGGAAGCTAGCCAACGTAACACCGATATTCAAAAAAGGCAGCAAATCCCTACCCAGTAACTATCGTCCAATTAGCTTAACCTCAGTTGTATGTAAAATGCTAGAAACGGTCATACGAGACAGACTCGTAAATCACTTAGAGGAAAATAACATACTTAAAGATACTCAACACGGCTTTCGTAAAAAACGTTCTTGTTTAACAAACCTCTTAGACTTCTTCCACGATATCCTCAACCTCTACGATGAGAGTAAAGCTGTAGATATTATATACCTTGATTTTCAAAAGGCCTTTGACAAAGTTCCCCACAAACGTTTACTGCTAAAACTAAAAGCGCATGGAATACAAGACGGTGTGTTGAAATGGATAGAAAATTGGCTCAGCGACAGAAAGCAAAGAGTAGTCATAAACGGTAAGGCATCAAAATGGACCAATGTAAGTAGCGGGGTACCCCAGGGATCGGTACTAGGACCAATTCTCTTTCTAATTTACATCAACGACATAGATGAGGGTCTCACCTGTACAATCTCAAAATTTGCTGACGATACAAAAATTGCAAATAGCGTACTCTCAAAAGAACAAGTTGACGATATGCAACACAATCTAGATAAATTGTCATGTTGGGCCCAAATTTGGCAAATGAGTTTCAATGCGGATAAATGTAAAGTACTACATATCGGATACCTAAATGAGAAAGCAAACTATTCGATGAATGGCACTCAGCTTAAGAATGTAAACAGAGAAACCGATCTGGGAGTAACAATATCGAGTAACCTAAAACCGAGTCAACAATGTTCAGAAGTTGTTAAGAAGGCAAACAAAATAATTGGCTTTATAGGCAGGTCATTTGAGCATAAATCCAAAGAAGTTATCCTAACCCTTTACAATTCATTAGTCCGCCCTCTTCTGGAATACTGCGTTCAATCCTGGTGCCCTTATTACCAAAAAGATATAAACAAGCTAGAACGAGTTCAACGTAGAGTTACCAAAATGATACCTAGCCTAAAGAACAAACCATACGAAGAGCGTCTTAGAGAATTAAATCTATTTCCTTTAACCCAGCGCAGATTAAGAGGTGACTTAATTCAAGTGTTCAAAATTATCAAAGGCATCGACAATATGAACTGTAGTAAGTACTTCACTATCGACCAATCTAATTACACGCGGGGAAACGGTTGCAAAATTATTGGTAAATCTTTTAACTCACACGAATCTAAGAATTTCTTCTTCAATCGAGTTGTCAACTTGTGGAATGGGCTTCCCCGAAACGTTATAGACTGCATCACCGTTGATTCATTTAAACTCCGCCTAGACAAATATCTCGCATCAAACCCGCGACTGACTGCGTTTGTAAATGAATAACTTTATTTTATCCCCCCCTCAGTTACTAACCCATCTGTCCCCTACTAACTTCCTAATCCTGCCACGGACATTAGTTCCAGGGCAGTAATTCCCTTTCCAATGTTCCCTTACCCACTCTAAACCACTGTTTGGACACTTGATCCTCAGTGTTTTGGAGGACAAGCAACCTAAAAGGGTCACTAGATCTGTTGTTGCTTGATTTCCTTTGTACTCCTTTGTACTCCTTTGTACATACAGTGACCACCTGTGAGTCAAACACACACACATATAGTGACCACCTGTGAGCCACACACATACAGTGGCCACCTGTGAGTCAAACACACACAAACATACAGTGGCCACCTGTGAGTCAAACACACACAAACATACAGTGACCACCTGTGAGTCAAACACACACACATATAGTGACCACCTGTGAGCCACACACATACAGTGGCCACCTGTGAGTCAAACACACACACACATACAGTGACCACCTGTGAGTCAAACACACACACATATAGTGACCACCTGTGAGCCACACACATACAGTGACCACCTGTGAGCCACACACATACAGTGGCCACCTGTGAGTCAAACACACACACATATAGTGACCACCTGTGAGCCAAACACATACACATATAGTGACCACCTGTGAGCCACACACATACAGTGACCACCTGTCATCCACAAACATACAGTGGCCACCTGTGAGCCAAACACTCACACATATAGTGACCACCTGTGAGCCACACACCTACTGTGACCAACTGTGAGCCAAACACATACACATATAGTGACCACCTGTGAGCCACACACATACAGTGACCACCTGTCATCCACAAACATACAGTGGCCACCTGTGAGTCAAACACACACACATATAGTGACCACCTGTGAGCCACAAACACATACATTGACCACCTGTGAGCCACACACACATATAGTGACCACCTGTGAGCCACACACACACATATAGTGACCACCTGTGAGCCACACATACACATACAGTGTCCACCTGTGAGCCAAACACACACACATATAGTGACCACCTGTGAGCCACAAACGTACAGTGACCACCTGTGAGCCAAACACACACACATACAGTGACCACCTGTGAGCCACACACATACAGTGACCACCTGTGAGCCACAAACATACAGTGGCCACCTGTGAGTCAAACACACACACATATAGTGACCACCTGTGAGCCACAAACACATACAGTGACCACCTGTGAGCCACACACACATATAGTGACCACCTGTGAGCCACACACACATACACAGTGACCACCTGTGAGTCGCACACAGATACAGTGACCACCTGTGAGCCAAACACACACACAGTGACCACCTGTGAGCCACACACACACACAGTGACCACCTCTGAGCCGCACACACTCACACACACAGTGACCACCTGTGAGCCACACCCTCACACAGTGACCACCTGTGAGCTACACACACACACCCATACAGTGACCACCTCTGAGCCACACACACACATACAGTGCCTTATTGTGAGCCACACACACACACACATAAATTGACCACTTGTGAGCCACACACGTACACAAACAGTGACCACCTGTGAGCCACACACTCATACAGTGACCACCTGTGAGCCACACACATATACATACAGTGACCACCTGTGAGCCACACACACACACATATACATTGACCACCTGTGAGTCACACACACACACACATACAGTGACCACCTGTGAGCCACACACGCACACATACAGTGACCACCTGTGAGGCACACACTAACGCACAGTGACCACCTGTGAGCCACACACACATACAGTGACCACCTGTCAGCCATGCACACACACATAGTGACCACCTGTGAGCCACATACACACACACATACAGTGACCACCTGTGAGCCACACACACACACACATGCAGTGACCACCTGTCAGCCATACACACACACATACAGTGACCACCTGTGAGCCGCACACACACACACACACACACACTTAGCCAGAGATGACAGGGACAAAATTGTGTTATGGCTCCGGAATTCCCAAATATCCGCAGCAAGAAGGATGTGACACAGGCGAAGGAAATAACATTCATGCAGTTCTCTCTCTCTTGCTGTATATAACACACATACGATGTATAATACACACACACACACACATACACATTATAATCACGACCAAACAAATCAACCACCATCAAGGACACACAGTTTGTTATGTGCATGAAGGAGACAAAAGGCAAATCTGCCTGTAACAAGTGTCTCCCCTAAAGTTGAGTGATTTATGTTATTAAATGTATATATTTATTATACTTGTTTTTTGTTTGCAAGAAGTTTTGTGTGTTTGTTTAATGTAGTGAAATGGATGGGAGGAATAAGAGTTTGTGACAGCTAGCTGGATTACTCTCTGTTTAGGTGACACAAACAGAAACAGTGAGGGAAACAGACAAATGAAACAGGAGTTCCAGCAACTTTTTATCACATGCCTATGAGGCCTCCCCTGGGTATTGCCCTGCTCGATTGCTACCACACAGTGATTAACAAACAATCAAATATACTTTATTTGCACAATCTAAAGGGTACTTCACACAGTCAGGAATGTGAGCTAGAATCACTAGGAGTAATGATTCCTAGTAATTCCTGGGAATACACCACGAATGTCTGCAATACCCCGTGGACTCACAAAACCGTAGGAACCACTGGGAGTGTACCTGCGAATCACTGGGAATCACCTGGATAAAACCAGGAATGAAGTGCGAGTGACTGAAAATTTGAAAATGTTGGATTTTTACTGTAATATACGAGTCGATAGGAGTAATATAGGTATCACTGAGAATTAGATAGAAGTCACTGGGAATCACCGAGCATCACTGGGATTTGTTTGGAATGAGATCGAGTATGCCAGGCATGGCCCCCATTGTGAAGAGCCCCTATATAAGGGGCCCCCAAGCTGTGCCAAGCCACATCCACACTCACCACTGTGACGTTAACCACTCCGTTAGAACCGCATGGCTTGTCCTACAGTGACTCGCTAGGATCGCCAGGGCAGTGGATGGGGCTACAGTTTATGTATTAGAGTGTGCTTTATTTCATATGAAAGCTTGTGTCATGGGCAGTCCAGAAAGGCTCTTTGTTTTCACCCATGTCAAGGCTTTATATATTTAATTGTAAAGTATATGTTTTATCATTAACTAGTAATGATGGGATCTGGGAGAGAGAGAGAGTAGAACAGAGTGAGAGGGAGCGCGCAGTGTTTTTGTGCCGCTCGATGACGTCACGGCTGGCTGCCTCGTGGGGGTTGGTTAAGAGAGGTCCTTACCATGCTGTTAGCTCCCCTGCTAGTGGCTAGAGGACTTGTAACCGCTTTTTTCCCACGCGCCTCGAGCTAGTGCGAGTATATATACAGTTCCTCGCCACTCTCTCCCTCGGATCTGGTTTCTAGAACGCATCCATCTTTTTTCCCTTGCTATCTGTCTCCCGCTCCGCACCTGAGAATCTTTTCCTCTGCCTACCTCTCTCTTTTTCATATCTTTCGCCACCTTTTTATTAATATTATACCCCCTCTGGTTAACTCTGCAAAATCAGCTTCATGCTGGCCAGTTGTATTGTGCGTTAAGGTCTGATATAACCCATGTATGTTAGTTGTTAAGATAAGTGGATCACGAAGCATTGGTTGGCTTTCATATTGCCGCTTCCTTTAATTATTAGTGTTCTGCTGGATTAGATAATGCTAGACTAGGGGTCTGATATTATAAGATATTGTTTCCTATGAGTGCTGACTTTAGTAAAAAGCTGCACGACATACCTGAGAACTGGAGTTGATTGAGTAAATTCTAGTCTGTGTGCCATTGAGAGTAGAGCATGCACGAGTGAGGGCTTTTTGCCTATACCATTCTGCACTGTTCTAAGATCGTTGTTTGTCTTTGAGGTACGCCAGGAGAACGCTTAATACTTCGGTATTAAGGTTTCTCAAGAGAGCTACCCTTCCCTATAACGTAATATTTGACGCACAGACTTGAGATTTGCACTAGGCTATGCGGCATGCCACGCGCACCAGTATCTCGTAACATTGACTCTAGCTAGACTTTATCAATCATAGTAGACATTAAGTATATTAAACCAAGTACTCTTTTTATGCATACCCATTTATGATTACACAAGCATTTCGCAGCCTAGTTTGATGTATTGAGACACAAACGACTTAGGCTCTATTTGTGTATAGGAATACTGCATTGTCGTGGCGATTATTATTATTGTTGTAGTGTTTAGGATATTCTTGGCTCCGACGGCATTATATATTCTGCCTTTTTGTGTGCATAGCCTGCACGAGCATTGTTCCGCTGCCTGCCTTTTTGGGTTCCATTTCCGATACGAGCATCTTTATAGCATCTAACATTTAAAGAAGATTCCTTGTTAGTGTTGAAGGACTTTAGTGCACTTTCTTTCATGCAGGAGTGCCTGACATTTATTGATTAAAGTAACGTAAGCTGTAACTTCTCTTACCACCTTACTTTGCATACCATAACCAAGCACCTTCGGTTATAGGTAGTAATAGGCTGTTTTCACATAACATTAAGCCTAGAGTAGACGCACATTTATTGAGAGTTTGATAGCCTATTATTGCATATAGAACTCTGTAGAGTATTTGTGTTCTTTGTTCACTGGGAATATACATCAGAGGTTGGATCTAGCGCTTTCCGTTGTAGCATTTATGCCATTACTAGTCCAATGAATAAGAGCCCTGATATATTTGAACCCCAGTCGTAACACCACCGACCCACAGACACTATAACTGCAGTCCTCTAATATCGTCATTAAGTATTATGACTGTATTCATACATCATTACAGACATTCATATAATACGATAAGTCTGTATTATTATGTACCGTAAGGTCATGTATCAATGCTTACTATACTTTAAGAAACAAATATATTTAAACTATTATCTAAATAGTGGATAGTTAATCATTCCCACCTTCTTCTTTTCATTCGTTACCGAGTTCTGTAATATTTCATACGATTACCTAAAATAGGTAACACTTATAGGTTGTGTTAATTTGCTTAAGTTAGGTCAGGGGAGTTGCAGAACTTCCAGATTATTAACCGGCGACTACAACGACCCCTAAACAACCAAGTCATGATTCCGCTGGCTCAAAGTTTACCCCGGCGACTACAACACCCCTCGAAGTAGTAATCCAAATTTCACTCTCCACCACCAAGCGAACTTGACATTTCAAAACACATACAAACACGTCTCCACCACTCTCGTTACGTTAGGTAAGGGGAGTTGCAGAACTTGTAGACTACAAGTAGGGTATTGTAACATTGACCATACATTGTTCACATTATTAATTACCTCACCTACCGTAATTTCCGTCTCTACACACAATCACTGGGTGAATACAATGTCTTGTGGGAAATTGTACTTACACAGGTTAATACTAGGCCTATTTATAAAGTTTTACCATGAAAAGTTAACTACCTGTATAATGTATATTATACTTTCACGTGAGAAGTA
Organism: Paralithodes platypus; assembly: GCA_032716605.1. Lineage (NCBI taxonomy): Eukaryota > Metazoa > Arthropoda > Malacostraca > Decapoda > Lithodidae > Paralithodes > Paralithodes platypus. The sequence continues at coordinate 35,195,816 of CM064531.1, read as the reverse complement.
TTACAGGTTTATATGAATAATATATTTATTAAAGGGTACTTCACAGTCACGAATGCGAGCTAGAATCACTAGGAGTAGCTGAAAATTCGGATTCCTGGCCCTATTCGCGGTGAAAATTCGATGACTCCTAGTGACTAGCGATATCCTAGCGATTCCTGTTAGACTCCCAGTGACTCCAAACCACTCGTGGCCGATTCGCCCTGGCCGACAAAATGTTCACCGTGTTTAAAGTTCTAGCCACGAATCGGACCATTCCCAGTGACTCCCAGTTGATTCCCAGTGATCCCCAGTGATTCCCAGTGAGTCCTGGTGATGCTCAGTGTTTCGTATCTGATTCGCAGACAGCTTTTGGTTTCAGTTCCAGTTCATACCAGAATCACCAGGACTCACTGGGAGTCACTGGGAAATCACTGGACATCACTGGGAATCACTGGGAGTGGTCCGATTCGCAGCGAGAATCTTAAACACGGTGAACATTTTGTCGGACAGGCCCAATCGGCTGGGACTGGTTTGGAGTCACTGGGAGTGTACCAGGAATCACTAGGATATCGCTAGAGTAACTTGGAGTATAGATTTTCACCGCGAATAGGCCCAGGAATCCGACCTTTCAGCTATTCCTAGTGGTTCTAGCTCGCATTCTTGACTGTGTGAAGTACCCTTAATACACCATCACCACTAACCAAAAACACATTTATATCTCACCCCACACATCCCTTACACATGCAGAACAAGAACTGCAATAGTGACACGTATGTCAGCGTCTCTCTTAATCCTTCACCGACGCAAAACCAAATAATTGAATTGAGCTTTCTGTGTTGTTAAGAAAACTTTCGGAAACTTAATGCATTTTGTATGCAGTTTCATGTAGTGCATTATTTTCCATCCAACAGTTCTCTTTCCTCATTATTTCCAATCAATCAAAGTGTTTGTACTCCAGTTTCACTCAATAATGCTCAAATTCATTTGGGCTAATTATCTTGCCTTTGCATACTGTAAATATAATCAAATTGGGAATATTTATGTAGTGTTTGTTGATGAACCTTTCTATACTTCAATTAAACGGGATTATTAATAATATGATATGTTTAATGGGTAATCTGTTATTGACTCATTTATTGTCCTTTGTATACCTCTTTAACACTCCACGAGCGGCTAGGTCGGTAATAGTCCAGCGGCCAAGTGGCATTTTGGGGCTGAACCTCCTTTTGCGGTATGGATGATGTTTTTTGGATGATTCTGGTACTCAAGCATGTCCTAAGCAGGAATCCACCGGGTGACACTCTGGCACTCTTGGGGATTTTTTTTTACGAGTCAAAAACAAAATGGCCACCATACGCCATAGATGCGAACTATAAAATCCCCATAACTTTGTTAATTTTTAACATAGAAAGGTGATCTTAGTGTCAACACCCATGTTTTACAGGTCAAGGAATCCATTTGTGTCCACTAAATATACATAATTATGTTAATTCCCACCATACTCCCACTAATTTACGATATTTCGACCTAAACATAATACTTTTTTTCATTTATAACATGAAATCCATCGAAGAATTGATCTCTTCCTTTACTTTTATTAATTAACAACATAGGTTTGGAGCAACTGTTTTTATTATAAATCAGTATCAAATCTCTTTTTGAACTCAGATGGTCGTGTCATTACCAGTGAGGAAATATTTTATTTCAATCAGCATCAATCACTCTCAAACATAGCACATCATCCGTACCTAACTAGTTAGCGAGTAATAACAATTGTCCTCTCATTAATGGATGGAATTTCAACATTTATTGGATCAACCTATAGATCTGAAAGTAGCACAGATATAGAACATATTACAACAATACTACAAATCATAAATGGGCCTGTCAATACAGATTAGAAAATGGCTGATTTTTTTTTTTTTTTTTTTTTAACAGACAATGAACGGAGGAAGGAAAAACACAGATAAAACAAAAAGGTCCATGTGCCTAAAGGCATCCTCCATTCATAAAATGTTTGTAACAACTGGATTTAAACTTTTGTAGATTGTAAGTTTGTGGAAAGCAACTCGAGGGAAGTGAATTCCAAAGAGTAGTAGTTCTAGGGATAAATTAATTTTGATAAGCAGAAGTTCTGCATTGTGGAGGAGAAAGTGTAAATTCATGGGCGCTCTCAGCTGCCCTAGTTCTACGGGGAAAGATGTGGAGAGGCGGCACAATTGAAGCAAGTTCCTCGGAACAATTGCTGTGCAAATATCTGTAGAATAATGCAAGGGATGCAACGTTTCTTCGTATGGATAATTTAGGAAGGTCCTGTGTGATTGCAGGATTATTGATTAATCTAATAGCTTTATTTTGAATTTTGTCCAACTGCCTCAATGCATCCACTCCACTTCCACTCCACAGAGGTGAACAGTAATCCATCTGAGAACGCACATGACTTTTATATGTTACGGCCAACTGCTCGTCAGTGAATAATTCTCGAACTCTGTACAAGAGTCCCCAGTTTTTTAGAGGCATTCTTAGCAATGCTTCTAACATAATGTGTCCAGCTCAAGTTAGCAGTTAATGTTACACCGAGAATGTCAATACTAGGGGAAGTGGGAATATTTACATCATTAAAAAATATATGGGAATCAGTGAGATTCTGTCGGTTAGAAAATTGAATGTACTTGGTTTTCTGTGCATTAAAGGATATTAGATTCTTTTGTTCCCATTCATTAATTCTAGAAAGGTCCTGGTTCAGAGAAATTGCAGTGTTTATTTTTGAATTTATAAGATCGGGTTGGGTGATAGAATTGGTAAATGTGAAGGAACTGTGGAGTGTTGAGTCATCTGCGTAGGAATGTATTGGATTATGAGTGGTAGATATGAGATCATTGATATGAATGAGGAACAGAGTTGGGGCCAAAACTGATCCCTGGGGAACACCAGCATTTATTGAGTGAAATTGAGAATAAAGGCCATCTACCATTACACGTATTTTTCTATTATGAAGATAAGAAGAAATTAGTGGAACTAATGATGCAAGGCCGTAGTGTGACATCTTCGACAATAAGGATTGATGCCAGACTCTATCAAATGCCTTTGATATATCCAGTGCTATTGTATGTGTTTCACCATGTTGGTCTGTAGCTTGGTTGATTTGATGCGTAAGAAGGCAAAGAATGTCTGCAGTTGATCGACATCGTCTAAAACCATATTGCCTATCACTGATTAACTTATTATTCTCAAGATGCTTAATTTTGTGATTATTTAATATAATTTCAAAGACTTTACCAAGAGTGGAAGTTATAGCTATTGGTCTGTAGTTTGATGGATCTGAAGAGGCACCTTTTTTAGGAACTGGATGGATGTTTGCTTCTTTCCAGGGTACTGGGAAGCATGAGGTATGAGTACACAGACGGAAAAAATATGCCAATACAAGAGCGAGCACCAACGAGCAATTCTTAAGTACTATTTGAGGAATTTCATCTGGATCAGGAGCCTTATCTACTGAGAGATTCTGCAAAATAGTTTTGACATGTCTGGTGTGGATCTTAAGTGAGGGAATTTCAGGCGAATTCAAATTAAGTACAGGGACCTCTTGATTTATTTCATCTAAGGTTGAGTTGGTGGAGAAAATATCCGCAAGAAGGTTAGCTTTACCTCGTGGGTCACTTACAAGATTGCCAGTCGGAGATTTTAATGGTGGAATGGATGAAGCAGTAGTGAAGTTGGATTTGAATGAGTTAAGAGTAGACCAAAATATTTTGTTATCATTTGGATTATTTAGAAGTTTATTTGCCTGCTTGTGGAGAAAGTTTGATTTAGTTAGGTTTAATACAGTTTTGGCATGATTTCTGATGTTTCTAGAGTAATTAAAGGCTTCATGTGTTTTTGATCTTGTGTATGCATTGTAGGCTATTGCTTTTTGTTCAGTTACTCTAGCACAATTATGGTCAAACCATTTAGGTGAATTAGATCTTTTAGTGTACTTTTGATGAGGAATAAAAGTTTCCATTCCAATGTTTACAAAATCTTGTATGTGGCTCAAGGTGGAGTGTGCATCATTAGAAAAGAAAGAGGTCCAGGGAATATCAATAAAGAAACCTTGAAGTCTGCCCTATCGTAATGCCATTTAGTCACCAAAACAGGTTCAGAGTGGGAAGGGGTGGTAGGTGATAGACAGGTGGCCTGTATCAGACAGTGATCAGAAGATCCAAGCGGGGACCTCACTGTAACATCATCATTTTCTGAATTGGTTGTTAAAAATAAGTCCAGTAGGTGGGAATTATGATTAGGATTATCTGGTACACGGGTGGGTAGGTTGACTAGTTGAATGAGATTAAATGAGTCTGCAAATAGCTCACATTCAAGACCAGCATCATCAGTCCTGGCTGAATGAGTGAGCCATTCAACATTATGGACATTAAAATCACCCAACACAGTGATTTCAGAAGAAGCATTTAAGTTGAGGGCACTGAGTTGTGAGGACAGAGAATCAAAAAGACTTTGCTCTGGAGGAGTATTTGGGGAACGGTAGATGCAACATATGTATTTAAATTTACCAGCAGAAATTAATTTGTATATAGAATAATCAAAATAGGGACAATTGAAACTAGTAACCTCCTCCAGGGCAATTTCAGATTTTGCGAAGCAACATACACCTCCTTTAGGTCTGACATTTTGGAGCAGTTGATAACCTGGAAAATTAAATCTAGACGTGTCAGATGTGGATATTACTTGAGTCTCTGTCAAAAAAAGTAGAGTAGGGAATCTGCTTGAAGAAATTGTTGCACAGAATTGATGTTAGAGTGAAGTCCCCTTATATTGCTAAAGAAAAAGCTGCACCGACGAGCAGCTTTGGGACGTTGCAATGCTCTTGACACAGTCGCATGATAACGACCGGGAGGGCCCTGTGTCAATGACCCAACCCTGTCGGGGGTGGATATCCGAGGGACCACCAGGTTTGCTCTTAACAAAAAAGTTACTCCATTGACTGACATCAAGCATTTGTCTTTCGTTCATAAATCATCAGCATATTTCTTTAGTACTGTTCAGACATATGTCCATCTTTGCTCACAAGTAACACACTTATATAACCATATAACGGTGATTTAGTTTTCTACGGAATTAAATCCCCCAAAACAAGTCCTTCATATGAGGAGGTCCGTGCCAGAGGGGCCAACTCGCCACATTTTCAAAAACAGCGCTCTAGCTGGTTCCCGCTCCGTGAAATTCTTGGGAATCATCTGGCAAAAAAAAACATCCGACTTTCGTCCTTATAGCAACTGCACATAGGGTTGAGCGACCCTTGTTTTTGCCGTTTGGCAGACCGTTTATGGGTGTGAATCTGGGTAGACAGAGGGGCCAACTCGCCAACGCGCTCAGCCAATGAGAGCGCGGCTACGACGTGGGGAATTAAATGGCCGCCCGCCCGACCACTCACAGGCGCTGTACGAGACGTGCTTCAGTAGTCACGCTCAAACCGAGTTAGAGTCAACACACGAGTGACTAGCTCCGCTACTTTAAACATCAATAACTCAAAACTCTACTCGTGGCGAGTTGGCCCCTCTGGCACGGACCTCCTCATATGATATCCAAATCCTCAATAGCCATACTTTCATCTTCTCCTTCCTGTGTTGTGGAGCTAGTTTGAACATTGTAGCATTCTGCCCCAGCATGACAACTGCACAACATTGAGCATGACATTTGGGCGGTCATGAGCCGATCTACGCTCCTCCCATCGCTCGTCTCTCTCTCAGAGCCATTATTGCTCAAAAATTGCACACAGACTTAAGTCGGGCCCCGCCAATTAGTCCTTGGTTCTCTAGGCCGACTTAAGTCGGGTCCCGCTAAACAAGGGTTAAAACTTCTAATACTTTACAGAGTACTCTAATACCCTTGTTTTAATCTACTATATAGGACAGTGCTCTCAATAGCATGTAACTTGTGCGGGGCTTGGATGAATACTTCACAATTTACTTCCCATCAGGTCTATGAATTGGGGAGCTTTATCCATTGGCATTAAAGCCAAATTAAAGATACAGTAGAAACATATATGTCTGCACACACGGAGCTTGAAACAGGTTAAATCATAGGATGAGGGAAAACAGATTGAAGAAGAGAGTTTCAAAGCGTACTTGTTGAGTCTCAACCTCGGGACTGTAGGCCGTCCAGTAGCCTGTAATTCTTACGAAGCCCCAAGATTATTGATTGAAACTTCGAAATGTTGGGTGCTTTATATGTGTCACACTCGATGTTCACAGTGGATCTTCAGGGTGTTGGTTGATTCCTTTCTTTATACACGTCACTTGATTTGGAGAGAGCAGCTATACAGTCGTTCATAGTATCTTTGAATATGGTCGGGCATCTTCTATGCTATGAATTGGTGACAATTTATTGGGTGTTTTCTTGATGTGTCAGTGTAGCCAGGATGTTTGTAGAACAGCAGGAACGATCAGATCACCTCGGAAAAAAACCCTATCGTTTAGCATGGACTCGAATGAGGTCCTCTTGGTCTGCAGTCCACGACGCTACCCACTGTGCTATCGCTTCCGCCATGCATATAATGCTGCAGTTATATTGCTGTATATGGTAAATACGAAAAATTTGGTCAGAAATTTCCTTTAAAGGTCTCGCACTGGTGGAGATGTCTGTTGCACTATACAAGTTAAATGATGACCAGCACTCGGAGATTAGTCTGCAAGGAGATAAAATTAAGAGCGTGGATAAATTTAACACACAAAGAGCGGGTGGTAGGGTATTTTACACTGTTCCGCCCAGCGTTTTTTTTTTACCCTAAATAGGGTTGTTTCCGTGCTCATGTTCATGCATAAACAAGACCCAAAGTGTAAAACAAGTATCTATCCCTGAAAGGGCATAAACAGAGCTTTCCAATGACACTCGAACCATCCTTGTACGACCACTGGTTCTCTTGCAACGATCGTGCAACACGAGTGCGAAAAACCTAAAATAAGGTAATTTCCGTACGTAATTCCCTGTGTAGCGAGTGAGAGGAGGGGGAGGAAAGTAGAATACAGTTCAGTATGTCCACGGTGGTCGGTCATAAGGTTACTACGCTCGTCCCACCGCTCAGCTCTCTCTCTCAGCAACATTACGTGCTGAAAATAGCACTCGACAGCTGTCGTGCACCGCCACATAGTCCAAATTTATTTAACTCGACAGATGTCGTACACCGTTGGTTAAGGGTTAAGTACCCAGGATCGATGGTGGCCGAAGATCGGGAGTTGGATGCCGAAATAACACAGAGAGTGCAGTCTGGTTGGATACATTTGAAGGTTTCAAGAGTGCTGTGCGACAGCCAGGACTGAAACTTGGCCGATACCAATAGCACAGGAGAAGAAGTTGGAAGTAGCAGAGATATGAATGTTGAAATGAATGTGTAGAGTCACTAAGATGGATAGACTAAGGAATGAAAGGATTAGAGGAACGACAAAGGTGGGGGAGATACAAAAACAACTACATGAGAGAAGACTTAAGTAGTATGCCATGTGACGAAGAGAGACCAAGATTATTTGAGGAAATGAGTGGTGGGAATTGAGGTACGTTGCAGGAGAAGGCCAAGACGGAGGTGGGATGATAGTGCAAATGACGACCTGAGAGCGAAGAGCCGAACGGGGGAGGAGACGTGGAACTGGGCTGTGTGGAAAAGATGCAGACAAAGAAGAAAGAAAGAGGAGATAGTGCGTATATGACAAATTATAGACCTGTATTCTTGCTGCCACTGTTTTCAATAATACTTGAACCTGTAATTTATAAGAGATTATGTTAATTTATTTTTAAGCATAGCATATTATAGAAATATCAATTTGACTTCCATTTAAGTTATGGTACTAACCTATCATTAATTACATTGATCGATAAACTAACCCAATCATAAAATAATGGTAATATTGTATTAGGGCTCTTTTTAGATTTAAGAAAAGAGTTTGACATAATTAGCCATGATATGCTTTTAACCCATCCAACCCCAGAGACGTCCATTGGACGTCGGCTATACTTGTAACACACAGTCCCAGCGACGTCCATTGAGCGTCAGCTATTTTTGCCTTATTAAAATAATGTTAAACCTCCCAAAAGGGTTGTAGAGGTCTCAAATTTTTACACATGGTAGCTTAGGATGTGGGGCAAAGTTGGCTCACCACAGAGACCACTTTGGGGCACTCAATTGTGTTCAATATTAAACAATATATAAATAGAACAGATGTAAATAATGCCTAGTACTGGATGTTACATTAAGTTACTTTTCGGCTGGGACTGAAAGGGTTAAGTAAATTATGTAATTATGATGTAAGAGCAATTGCATATGACTGACTTCAGAATTACCTTTCTAATCGAACATACTGTAGTATGTCAATGACATTATGTTAATTCATCTTTAGAAAATATATCATGAGGAGTACCACAGGGTACTATCTGAGCCCATTGCTGTTTATCTTATATGTTAATGATATACACCACATGTCCAGTAATGTATTGCAAATATTGTTTGACTACACCAGCGTTTTCATGAGGGTAGATATGTGGAGGAAGTAACATGACGCATGAGTACAAAGCAAGGTAGCGTAGTGAAATGGATACATTTAAATATACTATCCCACAATGTAGAAAAGACAAGTTATATTATTTGTTATATGAAAGGAAAACGTATTGATGGAAATGGAAATGTATGCATGGGTAGTAAGATTGCAAGTACAGTAGGTTGGATCACACAAGGTTTTTGGGAATTATAGTTGATTTTAGATTAAAATGGTGTGAACATATTAAAACTGTGACAAACAAGATATCAAAGGGAATAGGACCCTTGTCATACTCTATATTAGTTTTCTATATCTTTACCTCACCTATGGAATAGGAGGTTTTGGGCCGGCACATGAATAATATAATTATACACTCAATTATTACACAACAATCTGCAGTTCGAATATTAACAAATTGACAGTATAGAGCACATACGGAGCCACTTTTATTATAATTTAAATGTTTCCAGTTAAAGATAAATACATATACGGTGTTGTGGTGCAGATGTACAAATTCATTAATAACTTAATGCCTCCAGTTGTTAATGACATGATTGCGAGAAATTAGGACTTTCACAAGGCAAGGCGACCTGTTACGAGTTAGTAGAGGGAGAACATCACTTAGCAAAAGATCTTATAGATATAAAGGAATGTTATTGTGGAATTATTATTAACAATATATTAATAAGTGAGCTAATTTGTTTTAATTTTAGAGAAACACGACGATATGTTACAACAAATCAACTGTTGGATAAACTGTGAGGGATATCATATACTGAGTGCATTCTTCTATGGGAGTTTTGCTCTTCTAGAAAATTGTGTAGGTGGAGGTAGGGGCTATATGTTATAATGCTGCTAAATATTATGAAAACAAAAATATATACCAATTGACCACAAACTGTCAAGTGATATGTGTAAGTAAATCATATTAGTTTTTGCATATGACTGACTTCAGAATTACCTTTCTAATCGAACATACTGTAGTATGTCAATAACATTATGTTAATTCATCCTGGAATTGGATCAGGTTTTCTGTGTGCAAATGCTAGCTGGCTAAAAATGTGATTATAATTGTGAACTGATGATGAAGTTTTATACCATACCTACAATGGACATTATTTTCTCAGAATCATTGTTCTATTTCATTTTTGTTTCTTCTTTTACTTAATGTGAGTATTCATAATTATTTATCTTATATTATTGCTCTGAACATATGCTAACTCTACTGGAAAACTGTTTACTTTTGCTAATTCTACTATAGAGCTAATAACATAATGCGGATGCCGTTACTAAGCACTGTGCACATAAATCATATTCTGGGTGTGTAATGTATGTAAAGAACATAATTATATTTCATTAGGTACTCAGTACTATTGTCATGGTTGAATGTAATTAATTCAATACTTGGAAGTGTTAAATGTTAATGTGTGTTTATTATTATAATAAATATTTTAGTTGTATATATATTTGAACACCATTAGGTGAATGAATTTTTTTCATGGAATACTTTTTTTTTTATTATGTAAAGACGTGACTATATTGTTTCGTATTAAATCAGGAGACAAATTGTATACTATTTTGTTTCTTCAGAAATACACACGATATAAATTTATGTTCAATAATAACATTTTGCCTGCACATTATCTTCACCCCGTCCTTGTTACCATGGAGATACTGTATATGTAGAGGCCCAATTGGTTATTTGTTTAGGAGCACAGGGAATCGGGTGGCAGGAGGGGGAGGTATTATTTATGTTCTCTCTCTCTCTCTCTCTCTCTCTCTCTCTCTCTCTCTCTCTCTCTCTCTCTCTCTCTCTCTCTCTCTCTCTCTCTCTCTCTCTCACTAAGGCGTAATTTCAAGTCTATTGCAAATCTCCCGCCCTCCTTCCCTCAAGCCTTCACAAGTGATCACAATTCACCATCAACCATACATCCTGTATATAACCTGAGGCTGATATTTTGTTGTGATTAGGCTAGTGGAGTTCCGTTAGACAGGTCAATATATGGTTGAACATAAACACAATTTATACAGCAAGTTTCATAATGGATTCTGGTACTATTGGACATGCTAAATAACATACTATGTAAATCTAGTTGAGTCTGACCCCGGAAACAGGGTCAGTTTCAAGATGACGCCCGGGAGTATAACATAGCTATATCTTAATTACTATTCTACATAAATCCTAGTTTTTAGAGCTCAAGGAATCCGATTAAATCAATACATTTATCATGAGTTAATTATGTATTGAAATATAAAATGGGAGCCCGAGATGATATCCTGATCCACTAATTGTCTCTGTTGAATAGTAGTCAACCTAGAGAAGCATTTTCAGTGTATACAGTATACCAAGGTTTAAAGTACTCAGAACGAAATTTAAATTACTTTAATAACCTTTAGCAGGCAATCCAGCAAACCAGGTTTACCAGCACATGGTCCCATTATTACCCTGTCATTTACCATTTAGCATTTGTAGTCCATATTAATGAGTGGAAAATGCTTGTCAATAGCTGAATTATAACATGGTCGTAGGAAGGGGGGGTTGGGCGCCAGTTGGACTAGAATCACTAAATAATAGTCCGTCAGGCGCCCGGCCCGGGTAGCCGGTTTATATTGGAAGGGCCCTGCCTAGAACTATGTGGACAGCCATTGTGGTGTAGTTCTACTACGCGTCTGCCTGCCGTGATCATAACCTCTCCGGGAGATCTGGGATCTTGGAATCTTTTGCGGGTACCCCTCATAATTCTTGGTCTCTGGGTCTTGACCTGGGCAACCTAGATGTGTGTGAATTTCAAATTTTTGTTTTATATTGTTGTTTCTGTTCTGGCTGTCTCGCGTCGGCCACCCCCAGCTATGGGGTACGTGCCTGAGTATATACTGTACATACATACATATAATTATATATATATATATATATTGTGAGAATTCGATAGTAAACAAATCGGAATTTACCTATAAACTCACAAGAGTTAACTTACTTTTATTGGTTGATAGGGGTAGATAGCTCAATGATAGTGGTAGGAATAGATGGAAGATATAGTGGCCACTAATAAATAAGAATTAGGATGACTTAGCAGGAAACAGGTGGTTGTATTGGAGCGGCTAGAAGGAGGTGTTCTTGAGGTCGTAGCGATAGCGATTCTGAGGTTTGTGGCGATGAACCCGCCAGTTCCAAGAATGACTTATGCGCAGTTATCTTATCTACCAATGCGTCATTTAACTAACTACAAGATATACCGGATTTATTATAATGACAACCTGATATAATAATGGATAATAAACCCATATAACTTAATACGAAATAGTATATATTTGTTATATAGATATATAACTTAGCCTAATACTGGCGCCTAATTTGAACTTCCAGTATGTTTACTTAACCTAAACTGTCGAGTTACTTACGATCTCGACATATATACAGTATCTATATATAAATAAGGTCTCACAAGGAAAAGGAGAACCAGCGTAGTAGCGAACATCTTATCTGTATTGGTTACCAAACGTTTCGGAGAAATCAATCTCCATCTTCAGTGAATCTAAAATAAATGAAAGTTTACATAATAAACAAAACACATAATTACCTATGGATATGAAATATCAAACTGTAAGGTTCGAATGAATATGAACCGAAAAGAGCTAAACATAATAAAAAAAAACGATGTATTAAGAGAACAGCGTTAAGCTAAACTTTACACAACATATATAATAATAAGAGAGGGTATACAATAAAGTACGAAAAGAAAATGGAAGGATATTTACTGAGGGAAAAGCGGTGTTGCAGTGGCCGTGTTGTTCAGGCTGGGCTTTAATTTATGTATATAGATAGATTCTGAAGTGATAAGGTCACTGCGTGAATGGTATGTGGTTAGTATCTGGAAGTTTGTGGAAGAGAAAGGGTGATCAAACTGGTGAGAGTGATCGCAGATAGCAGAAGTGAAAGGCTTAGAAATCAACCTGCCTGTTCGAATGGATTTACCTTGGTGCTCCCGGATACGGTAAAGCAACGAACGTGAGGTGGAACCCACGTATCTATCAGTACAGCTAGAACAGGTGAACTGGTAAACCACATTGGAATGGAGGTTCATAGGAAGAGAAGAAGTATGTTTGAGGAAATTTCCTATAGTGTTATTATTAGTAAACACGAATTTGAAATTGATATGTGGGTAGCAGTTGCGAAGAGTTTTGTGGAGGGATTTCCTAATTTCATAGCTAAGTGGGCCTAAATATGGGAGTTTAAAATATCTAGTGTCTTTTTGTACGGTTTGACCTGGGGTGGGTGGGCAGAGCTTAGAGTTAAGAAAATGGTTATGGAATTTGTTAAACATATGAGTGGGGTATTTATTATTAGTAAAGAAGTTAAGAAGAAAACAGATTTCAGAGTGAAACGAAAGCCAAGATGAACAGGAATTGTATGCTCTGTTAGGAAGAGTCATGATACTGTTGGTTGTATATTTAATAGGTATGAAACTTAAGATATTTGTACCTAGACCTGTAAAAGTGGGCTTACGATAAACACTAGTGGAAAGGGAAGTAGGGTGTTTGGTGATAAGAGTATCAAGGAAGGAGAGCTTATGATTGTCTTCTACTTCATGTGTGAATCTGTTACATATAGTGTTGTGAGTTTAGGTATAACATAAACTGTTTGATGTGAGTGGGGTGCTTAAAAATCAAGAAGGTGTCATCCATGTACCTACGGTAGAATATGGGTTTAAAATCTGGAGGACAGTTATTCAACCAAATCTCGTGGAGGCAAAGGAAGGCATTTGCGTATGAGGGACCCAAGGGTGACCCCATCGCCACACCATCGGTTTGGGTGAACAACTTGTCATTGTATGAGAAAAGTGATTGGTGGGCAGCAATTTCCAATAGGGTATGGAGTGATTGCTTATTAAGGCCAAATGAAGAGAGGGTAGAGCTGGGAATGTTATTAGTGATAAGATTATTTGTGTCATGTAATGGGACATTTGGGAGTAAAGATTCTATATCAAAGCTAGCAAGAGTAACTGGGTGATCGAAGTTGAGGGACGTGATACCTTTGACAAAGTCTGCGGAATTGGTAACCGTGAAGTGATTGGTGGTGAGTGGGGAAATTATAGGGACCAAGAATGTTGCTGTTTTGTGATTAAAAGAGCCTGTAGCAGAAATGATAGAGCGTAAAGGGGTGTTAGGTTTATGAACTATTGGAAGCCCATAGAGGTTACCTGGTTTAGAGCCTGAAGCGTACATATAATTGAAATTATCCATACCAATGTCGTTCTTAAGGGAGCGAAGTGTTCTGTTGAGATGGTCTTCATGTTTTAATACGGTGGAGGGTAAATTACCCTTGATAAACTTAAACTTAGAGGTGTCTGTAACAATTACCCTTGATAAACTTAAACTTAGAGGTGTCTGTAACAATTTGGTTACGTTTAGAATCATAATCATCTTTGTCTAGAATAACTATTCCTCTACCTCTGTCAGGTCGAGTAATCACTATAGTATCATCTTCTTTAAGGGACTTTAAAACCGTGTGAATGTCATTCTTACCATCGTCCGTGTCGTTAATCTGCTTACAATATTGATTACAAGAATTTCTAGCTAGAGCTGAAACATTGTGCCATACACAAACTGCTTTCTCTAGCTGTCAATGATTCATTGTTCATTTTCATAATGATGTATTTAAACAGAAGGATAGACTGTCCATGGGCAATCCACTCTCACCAACATTAAGTAACGCATTCCTATAATTTCACGAAATCAATTAGCTTAACGATTGTCCCACTGCTTTCAAACCTGTTTTATATTGTCGCTATGTAGACGACACATTTGTTGTTTTTAAATCCCCAAATCATGTCCTGCTCTTCCTTGAATACTTAAACTCCAAACATTCTAGTATTCCATTCACTTGTGAGATTGAAACCAATAATAAACTACCCTTTTTAGACGTCTGTGTTGAAAATAATGCTAATACGTTTAGTACCTCGATATATCGTAAACCTACGTTCACAGGTCTCACTACAAAGTTTTCCTCAAATATCCCTATACAATACAAAATAAATCTAATTACCACTTTGGTTACACGAGCGTATCATATTTGCTCATCTTTCATTGCATTTCGCCTAGAACTTGAACGCTTAATTAAGTAATATTCTAAATCTTAATGGTTTCCCTCTCAATTGTATAGACTCATATATTGGTAAGCAATTAAATTAATTACGTTCACCTCCTATGAAACCTCAGACAGCTCAGAAAGCAGTTGTTTATTTCTCTATTCCTTTCACTGGTAAGAAGTCATTTTCGGGATGGATGTAGTTACCGGGTGTACCACTACCGACATACAACATAAATCATCTATGGTCAATATACAGGAGGTGCTACAATATTGGTAAAAAATTAAGCTCCATAGCATGTGATTAAGTGATTTTTTTCCAAATTTTTGACGTAAGTGTCATTCCCAGGAAACTAACATAATACATATTATATGGCTATTTACGTTTTAAGGGTTTGTTTACACTTCTTCTTTTTCGTCTTCTTCTGGGAGACCTCTTTTGCGTGACTGTCAGTCAACAACTGAGACATCTGGTGGCGAATGCAATGAACTATACTGGTGGTGTCGTGGCCAAAGTAATCACCCTACCTAATTCATGCCAAGAGTACTCGAGTTCACTGACACGTGATGTCTATCGACCAATCAGGTGATGCCATGATTTGGAAAACAGGTGGCGCGGGATATAAGCTATCACTTTGACTCTGGCCAGCTTGTGTAGAGGGTGTGAGCCGATCAAAGCTTTTTCCACCGTCTTTAAAAACACTGAGGCTGCTTAATAAGGTGTTAAGACATTTTCGCCTTCCAATAAGTGTAAACTGTCCAAAATGCAATAACCAGTGTTCCAAATACAGCCGACGAGGACAGCTGGTTTTGAAATGCACATACAGTTTTTTGACATGGAAAAATTCGAAACAAAAATCCACCAGCTGTTGACCAAGATGAGTGGTGATCGAGCCTCCAGTGGCCAGCCAGGCAGCCACTCAAGCCAGTACCTCTTCTGTTCATTAAGGTTAGTTGGTTGGTTGGGACAATATTATGGAGCAGGACCACAGCTAGCTCGGGAATCTTAATGGGTCATCGCAAAGTAACATAAAGTAAAAGATTTTGTTCGCATTGGTTTAAACTGGCATGCAAGGTCTATTTTTGTATCCTACGTACTGGGTACTTTGAACCCTTAGTAGCTGGCATGCAAGGGCTAGTCTTGTATCCAAAGTACTGGGTCTAGGTTAGGTTGGGTTGGGTTGGGTTGTTAGGTTAGGCTAATGTTAACCCAATTCTTACTAGGTTAGGTTAGGTAAGGTTGTTAGGTTAGGCTAATGTTAACCCCATTCTTACTAGGTTAGGTTAGGTAAGGTTGTTAGGTTAGGCTAATGTTAACCCCATTCTTACTTCGTTAGGTTAGGCTAATGTTAACCATATGAAAACTCAAACAAAGATTTTATTAAGGTTACTGTGTAATTTTAACATAAACATTTGTAAAATCCGAGCCAAGTTTCGTCAAAACTTGGCTCGTGTTTTCAAAATGTCGGGTTATATGGGTATGGAAATTTACAAAACCCGAGCCAACATTTTAATAAGGTTATTGTGTTATTTTCATTTTTAACCCTTAATTAGCGGCTCACCACATAAGTCGTATTTAATAAAGCTGGACTATGTGGCGGCGCTCGACATAGGTCGAGTGGCAATTTCAGCACGTAATGTTGCTGAGAGAGAGAGACAAGTGGTGGCAGGAGAATAGCGAGCGTATGACTGCTCCAGACCACCGCGGCGAACATACTGACACGAATCCCAGCTCCCTCCTCCCTCTCTCACTCGCTATATAAGGAATTGTATCGGGAAAGTGGCTAATTACATGCTTTTTGCACTCGCGTTGCACGGTTATTGCAAGAAAACTAGCCATCATAAAAGGATCGTTATGGTGTTATTCGAAAGCTCTGTTTATGCCCTTTCAGGGATAGGTACTTGTTTTACGTTCTGGGTCTTATTTAGGCATGAAAATGATCACGTAAACAGCCCTATTTTGGCTAAAAACACCCCGCTGGGCGGTACATATAAATAAACCGCATAGGCCGCTCGTAAGGTGTTAAATTAGTTAAATCTGAACCAACTTTCGTCAAAACTTGCCTCGGGTTTTCAAAAAGTCGGGTTTTATGGGTCTGGAAATTGACAAAACCCGAGCCAAATTTTGGTTACAAATGTGTATTATCGTGTTCTATATGCTTTTTACCCCTCAATTTCCCTGATCTTCATAGCCCTCCCCACTATCGGGGGGCATGTCTTTAGAATGATGGATAATGGGTAAATGCTTACTTCCAATTCAATTTCATCACTAGATTCGACTAAAACACCAAAAACAAAATCAAAATACCAAAAAAATACCTGAAAACACGTTGTTGCGTCTCCTGTATATTAACCTCATCTATAAATACTTATAATAAAATAAATACTTACACATCTATAGTACTAGGTTAGGTTAGGTTAGGTTGTTTGGTTAGGGTAATGTATTTCTGTATCCAAAGGTAGTCAAAATAGACAGGAACATGATGGTGAGTGTCCGCGTAGTGTAAACAAGACGGGCGGTACACCCGGTAACTACATTCTTGCCACATTTTCCATACGAAACAAAGTCAATAATTTATTTCGAGAATGTTTCCCACAAATTAACTTGAGAGTTGTATTCAAATCCCATACCAAATTATCTAGTTTCTTTAAATTCAAAGACCGAATCCCCGAATCTCGAAGATCCTCAGTGGTATACAATTTCAAATGTAGTTAATGTAATTCCACTTACATTGGCCAAACTAAACGCCATCTGACCGCTAGGATCGCGGTACATCAGGATAAGTCTTACCGAACTGGATTTCCCTTGTCCAAACCTCCTTTCTCAGCTGTTCGAGACCATTGTGAGTCATCAAACCACCCATTAAAAACAAATTATTTCACTATTCTTCACTCGTCGCCCAACGACGCAACACGCCTCCTTGTCAAGAGTCTCCTTACCCAGAAACTCCGGCCTAGCCTGGGGTCACATGAGTTCTCTACACCCTTGCTGTGCCTTTAAGTTTTAACTGGTTAGTACTTGCAGTCTTCAATAAATGTACAGTTGGCCTACTTAGTCCTGCGACAAAATGTTGTGGTGTGTGGAGGTGTGTGGCATTGCATCCGTAGTAAACAACGTAGTTTTATGAATGAATTCCAAAATACATTCAATTTTCTAACCGACAGAATCTCACTGACTCCCATATATTTTTTTAATGATGTAAATATTCCCACTTCCCCTAGTATTGACATTCTCGGTGTAACATTAACTACTAACTTGAGCTGGACACATTATGTTAGAAGCATTGCTAAGAATGCCTCTAAAAAACTGGGACTCCTGTACAGAGTTCGAGAATTCTTCACTGACGAGCAGTTGGCCGTGATATATAAAAGTCATGTGCGTTCTCAGATGGATTACTGTTCACCTCTGTGGGGTGGAAGTGGAGTGGTTGCATTGAGGGAGTTGGACAAAATTCAAAATAAAGCTATTAATTAATCAATAACCCTGCAATCACACAGGACCTTCCTACATTATCGATACGAAGAAACGTTGCATCCCTTGCATTATTCTACAGATATTTTCACAGCAATTGTTCCGAGGAACTTGCTTCAATTGTGCCGCCTCTCCACATCTTTCCCCGTAGAACTAGGGCAGCTGAGAGCGCCCATGAATTTACACTTTCTCCTCTACAATGCAGAACTTCTGCTTATCAGAATTCATTTATCCCCTGAGCTACTACTCTTTGGAATTCACTTCCCTCGAATTGCTTTCCACAACTTACAATCTACAAATGTTTAAATCCAGTTGTTACAAATATTTTATGAATGGAGGATGCCTTTAGGCACATGGACCTTTTTGTTTTATCTGTTTTTCCTTCCTCCGTTCATTGTCTCTTAAAAAAAAAAAAAAAAAAAAAAATCCTATGGCGTGTGAAAGACGGGACGTGATTGGTTGAGAGTAGAAACATCGGGAAATTCAATTTTCTCCATTATTTGCATTAATTGAGGGTTAGTAGAACTTCCAGAATGATGTCAGGTAATAAAGGGATATGACATGAAGAAGCTTACAGTAATTACTAATACAGTACCTATCCAAACTCAAATTATTAGGCAAGGCTGAACATGTGAATGTGTCAGTGGTAAGAGGGTGGGGCTTCGTTTCAGTTTAATCGAGACGGCACGGCAGGTTTTAATGACTCACAGCTGCATGGTTGTATTAAGGATGCCTGCATATTGATTGTTTGGCTTATTACTTCAATGGACAGTAAACAACAAAATTTGTCATACCATGGGGTGTAACATGAAGTTTATAGTGTAAATGTTGGAACTTGCTCTTGTATGAAAATTGTGATTTAAGAGTTGTCTGGTGGCTATTAATTACCGTGTTCTGATTCTCTTGGAAAGCAAGACTCATAAAGCGCCCTGGTAATGAATGGCTTTCTCTTCAGAATGCGAAAGATCTTCCATAATCTTTTCAAATAGATCACATAAATAGCTGTGTATATCTAAGCAATCTTCAGACGATTTGTTCAACTTAGTAAGGACCAATAAGTTAAATGATTAACGGAAATTTTAATTAACACCTTGATCCCTAGTGTTTTCTAATCTTAGCAAGGACACGTAGGAGTAGTATTAACAACAATAAAGAAGTCGTCGTCTGTTTGAAGGAGTAAAGGTGAATTATATAATGGTTGTAGCTGAAATTACAATGTGATCATCGGTTTAAAAAGGGTTGACTTATTATGTTAACCCTCTAACTATGAGAGGTGTTTCTAAATCTGAAAAAGTCGCCTAATATTTGCCGTACTACAATGATTATACAGTGCGTCATGTATTAACACTTAAGAACAAATTAACAGACATAAATTATTATAATAATAACGGTTGAAGGCCAGAATTATTTGTGTTCTTTAGATCATGGTGCAATTTGCAGAGTAATATCAACTCTAGTTGTTATTGAAACAGTTTTGCATAGTATTTAAGTGTATACGATAGCTTATAGTAAAGATATATGTTTATTTATATATATATATTTAATTAATTGTCCCGATTCCTATTTCGAAATACCATTTTTCTTTAATGCTTAAAGCACTTCAGACTTGTCAGTCTTTTGCAACGGCGATTTTATCGACTGAAGCAAGCCCAAAAAGAACCACGCTCGTCCTTCCACACAACCATGATTGTGGTGGTGGTGGTAGTGCGGGGAGGGCAAACGACCAAACAGTCTAGTAAAGGGTTGCCACTTTTTAGTAACTAGAGCCATTTAATTGCAGAATATGTTTAAAGGATTATGCTAAATAGAAAAGGAAGTCTTGATTATGAAACAAATGTTTAGTGCATACCGGTACACATTTGCTGATAGCGAACAACAGAGGCTTCTATCAGCCATATAAACAGCAGCATTAGTTTTCAGTTCAGGCATTGGCGGACATTTCTCGGGGGAACGTGATGTGCAGGGCTTTTGCGGAGTGGATGTGGATAGGATTGTTACAATGTAGCACAATAAAATTATGACCCCCCCCAAAAAAAAAATAATAATAATAAAATAAAATAAAACAATATATATATATATATATATATATATATATATATATATAAAATACAAATATAATATATACAATATAAATCACACACACACACACAAGGGAACTTCGATGTCATTAGCTTCATTGGAATACTTAGCATACCCTACAGTCACTACGTGAATTGTATATACAGTATAGTATGCCCTACAAAGCCGCCACCACATTGTTTTTTCTTGCGCCAGTAGAAGTGTACTGTTAGTACACATTTTGAACTAATTATATTGGTAAGAGGTAAATTGCTAACATGATTATATTCCTGTAATCTCTCACTAATAGACGCCTAAACTGAATAGAAGTAACTGAAAGTATAACTAAGTGGTAATCATATTGATAACGTTTAGTGAATTTCTGTTTTATTCCTCCTTTTACTAAAGATAACTGAAAACATATACAGTATATAGACATAGGCTGCAAGAGAGTAATTGGGTATTTTTAAATTCTAAATTATATTAACACTCAACGAGCGGCTAGGTCGGTAACTGCTATGTACCGCCCAGCAGGTTGTTTTATCCTAAACGAGCTTATTTCCGTGCTCTTTTTCATGCATAAACAAGAGCCAGAGCGTAATACAATTATGTATCCCTGAAAGGACGTAAATTGAGCTTTCCAATGACACCAGAACCATCCTCCTACGAACCCCCGTTCTCTTGCAACGATCATGCACGACGAGTGCAAAAACCCTAAAATACGGTAATTTCGTTACATAATTCCCTACATAGCGAGCGAGGAAGGGTGGAGGTCTATCTATCTATTGCCTGACGCCGTGATCCCCGAAGGGGTGGCCACGAACGAACCGTCCCCATGCACCTCTATCCCCAGTCAGTCGACGCCCCTCCCCCCAACCAGCACCGCCTTCGTTCATGTACTTCCTCACTCCATCCTCCCACCTCTCATTTGGTCTACCTCTCCCTCTCTGTCCCTCCACCTCGCTCTCATACATCCTCTTAGTCATTCTCTCGCTTTCCATACGTTCCATATGGCCGAACCATCTCAAGTTGTTCCTTTTCACACCTTCCAGCACATCTACCTCCACACCACACCTCCTTCTTACTTCCTCATAAGTCTGTCTAACCTCCATGTAACTCCGCACTCACTCCTTAAGTAATTCATTTCCACTGCTCTCACTCTTGGTCTGAGTTTCTCAACTCAGTTGTTGAATAAATGTCAGTAGGTGCGCTGGACCAGTGCCGAGCGGTCATGAGACGACCCATGCTCCTCCACCCGCTCGTCTCTCTCTCAGAGCCATTATTGCTCAAAAATTGCACACAGACTAAAGTCCGCCCCCGCCACATAGTCCAAGTTTTTCGATACAGACTTAAGTCCACTCCCGCTACAAATGGGTTAAGGAAGTGTGTTTTAGTTGAGGGGTTATTCTGTTAGGCTTTTCTTTATATTCGTTTAACCCGTCCAGCCCCGGCTAGTTTTGTAATGTTTGTTCACCAGAACCCGGCGGGTTTTCAAAAAATGGTTTTATTCCAGAAACAATAGCGAATGGGTTAGGAATGAAGGAAAAACCACGAAAAACCGCTCAAAAAGCTTAAAGAATGGTCCTACAGAGCCCCCGAAAACGTATTTTACAAGAGTAAAAAATTGAAGGCAATTACCCCAAAAAAACCAGGTTATTGCGCGCTCACGCGCACGCACGTGGACTTTGAGAGTTTTCAACCATCGGCACGGTTGCGTGGGATACGTACACAGTTCCCATATAAATCTGAGCCCTCTTGAGTGGCTACACCTGAGGTTACGGTCGGCGCAATTAAGGTGACGCGCCAGGCGCGTCTCTGGGGATGTGCGGTACATACATCGCCGACGCGTCAGGCGCGTCGCTGGGGCTGTACGGGTTAAGGTGATATTGAACACAAATTACTTATGATACCGGTACCCATTTATTTTATGTTTTCCATTTGCACCTCTCTCTCTAGCTCATTTGAATATATATTTAAGGAACGTGAACAGCAACAGAAATGCTGCCACTTTTTTAGAAAACATATTGAGCAATGAATTGAAGTTGATTGTGGTATAATTTCGTGATTGTGTCAAAACGTATATTGAAAGACGATACATTCTCGCAATTAATATTAGGACCGGTAAACCAGTAAAAGGTTAACTAATATTGTTATGGATCCTTTGATTCCTAGAGGTCCTTCAAAAGCTGTGTATGGACATTTTATAATTGCATTAACAAACACAAATTTTCGTCTGATTAGCCTTAGAAGCGCTAAACTTTATGAAATTTGAAAGTCATCATCATATCTTTGATAAACGCACTCTTTTGTAGGGATGCAACTGACGCAATTTATTATTAAATGTGTTGCGTGTTTATGCTTCATATATTATGTGTGCCATATTGCAGCATATAGACTTAGAATATGTTTGTTTGTCTTTTAAATGAAGCACACATAATAAAAGCATTAACACCTTACGAGCGGCCTATGCGGTTTATTTATATGTACCGCCCAGCGGGGTGTTTTTAGCCAAAATAGGGCTGTTTACGTGATCATTTTCATGCCTAAATAAGACCCAGAACGTAAAACAAGTATCTATCCCTGAAAGGGCATAAACAGAGCTTTCGAATGACACCATAACGATCCTTTTATGATGGCTAGTTTTCTTGCAATAACCGTGCAACGCGAGTGCAAAAAGCATGTAATTAGGCACTTTCCCCATACAATTCCGTATATAGCGAGTGAGAGAGGGAGGGAGGTGGGATTCGTGTCAGTAGGTTCGCCGCGGTGGTCTGGAGCAGTCATACGCTCGCTACTCTCCTGCCACCACTAGTAACCAAATAGTAGCATCGAAAAAGTCCCTAATTTCAAGAAAGCAAACTTCCATAAACTTAGAGCTATGTTTAAAGAAACTGACTGGAGCTTTTTAATTAACAATAATGACATAAATACATCTTGGAAGTTATTCGAAACCACTTACCTAAAGGCAGTGCAAGACTGCATACCATCGAAAATACGGCGTCCAGGCCATAATAATATGCCCAAATGGTGGAATAAAGATATTTCAAACTGCCTGCTTGCTAAAAAATTTGCTAATGATAGATTAAAATTCTCACAAAATGACGAAGAACGGGTGAAATTTGTAGAGCTACGACGCAAAGCCAAAAAGTTAATTAAGCAAAGTAAAAAGACCTTAGAGTTACATATTGCGAATCAAAGTAAAACAAACCCGAAAGAATTCTATAGTTATATCAGAAAGAAAAAATAGTTACTTCAACTGTTGGACCGTTAGTCGATGAAAATGGAGAATACACCAAAGACGAAGTACAAATGAGTAATGCCCTCAATACCTTCTTTGCATCAGTTTTTACAACAGAAGACCTCAGTGATATCCCTACACCATCGCCGATTCAGATTGATAATTCAGATGTTCTAAGCAATATCACCATTACAGAGAGAGAAGTATTGAATTGTTTAGATAAACTCAAGGTAAATAAAACGCCTGGACCTGATACAATCTCGCCTAGAGTTCTGAAGGAAGCTAATGATGAGCTCTCCAAACCACTGACATTACTTTTCAATAAATCCTTGCAGTCTGGAACTATGCCTGATCAGTGGAAGCTAGCCAATGTAACACCGATATTCAAAAAGGCAGCAAATCCCTACCCAGTAACTATCGTCCAATTAGCTTAACCTCAGTTGTATGTAAAATGCTAGAAACGGTCATACGAGACAGACTCGTAAATCACTTAGAGGAAAATAACATACTTAAAGATACTCAACACGGCTTTCGTAAAAAACGTTCCTGTTTAACAAACCTCTTAGACTTCTTCCACGATATCCTCAACCTCTACGATGAGAGTAAAGCTGTCGATATTATACCTTGATTTTCAAAAGGCCTTTGACAAAGTTCCCCACAAACGTTTACTGCTAAAACTAAAAGCGCATGGAATACAAGACGGTGTGTTGAAATGGATAGAAAATTGGCTCAGCGACAGAAAGCAAAGAGTAGTCATAAACGGTAAGGCATCTAAATGGACCAATGTAAGTAGCGGGGTACCCCAGGGATCGGTACTAGGACCAATTCTCTTTCTAATTTACATCAACGACATAGATGAGGGCCTCACCTGTACAATCTCAAAATTTGCTGACGATACAAAAATTGCAAATAGCGTACTCTCAAAAGAACTAGTTGACGATATGCAACACAATCTAGATAAATTGTCATGTTGGGCCCAAATTTGGCAAATGAGTTTCAATACGGATAAATGTAAAGTACTACATATCGGATACCTAAATGAGAAAGCAAACTATTCGATGAATGGCACTCAGCTTAAGAATGTAAACAGAGAAACCGATCTGGGAGTAACAATATCGAGTAACCTAAAACCGAGTCAACAATGTTCAGAAGTTGTTAAGAAGGCAAACAAAATAATTGGCTTTATAGGCAGGTCATTTGAGCATAAATCCAAAGAAGTTATCCTAACCCTTTACAATTCCTTAGTCCGCCCTCTTCTGGAATACTGCGTTCAATCCTGGTGCCCTTATTACCAAAAAGATATAAACAAGCTAGAACGAGTTCAACGTAGAGTTACCAAAATGATACCTAGCCTAAAGAACAAACCATACGAAGAGCGTCTTAGAGAATTAAATCTATTTCCTTTAACCCAGCGCAGATTAAGAGGTGACTTAATTCAAGAGTTCAAAATCATCAAAGGCATCGACAATATGAACTGTAGTAAGTACTTCACTATCGACCAATCTAATTACACGCGGGGAAACGGTTGCAAAATTATTGGTAAATCTTTTAACTCACACGAATCTAAGAATTTCTTCTTCAATCGAGTTGTCAACTTGTGGAATGGGCTTCCCCGAAACGTTATAGACTGCAGCACCGTTGATTCATTTAAAGTCCGCCTAGACAAATATCTCGCTTCAAACCCGCGACTAACTGCGTTTGTAAATGAATAACTTTATTTTATCCCCCCCTCAGTTACTAACCCATCTGTCCCCTACTAACTTCCTAATCCTGCCACGGACATTAGTTCCAGGGCAGTAATTCCCTTTCCAATGTTCCCTTACCCACTCTAAACCACTGTTTGGACACTTGATCCTCAGTGTTTTGGAGGACAAGCAACCTAGAAGGGTCACTAGATCTGTTGTTGCTTGATTTCCTTTGTACTCCTTTGTACTCCTTTGTACACTTGTCTCTCTCTCTCAGCAACATTACGTGCTGAAATTGCCACACGACCTATGTCGAGCGCCGCCACATAGTCCAGCTTTATTTAACTCGGCTTATGTTGCTCGCCGCTAATTAAGGGTTAAACATCCGACATTATCATCATCATAATAAAATGGCGGCAGTTGCATCCCTAGACTGGATGGTGTTTATCAAGGACATGACTGTGTTTTCCTTTCTTTCTCTGGAATTCTGGGGGTGTAGAAGGTGGAGCAGGGATGAGCTAGGGTTGGAAGAAGGTATTCTAAATTTGGCGAAAGCTATTCTATGTTTTGGAAGCCAGTATTGTTAATAATTGTAAGTAGGTATTGTGAACTATTAAGCATGCACATTGAATCATTGCTCCCCAGTTTACCAAAGGGTTCCGTATAGAATAATAATAAATGCTACTATAGTTTAAAAGCGGTAATGTAGCAGGTAAAGGTAACTCTTAATACGGTGATCTAATTCGTGTTAATGGTAGGAGTGACGCTGATCTGTTTACTGTATGTTAGAGGCTGTTGAGCGCCGTACCATCAGCGACAAGGAGTTGTCCATACCATTCGTATATTTAGATTGGTACAGGTACCGTGTATTAGTTTAGGATTATATAGTTCTATTGTGTGTATACCAATGTATTATTTGTATATTCATGTACTAAACATGGATAAACTAAATACAAATTTACAATATATTGTATATTACTTTTTTTCGTTTTGAAGTATATTACACGTTTTGACTATTTAAGTAATTATAAATGTAAAATATCGGGATCATTTTATATATATATATATATATATATATACAAGAGAGAGAGAGAGAGAGAGAATTAACATGGGGAAACTAAACATGTGTACCGGTATCATCACTAAACATGTGTACCGGTATCATCACTTTATTTGTGTGTTCAACATTACGTAATGTTTAATAGGAAAACCTCTCCAGTAATACGTTTTTCCTCATAATCGATCATTATTTGTTACGATCTTGCACACTATGTCTATATTTATGTATCTCCAAGTTTCGCCAGCATATAACATTCAGTTTCAGAAGGATCTCTCGTAACAAGATTATTATAATACTCAATAACCCTCTTCAAGACGATAATCACATAGTTATAGTTCCAGTTGCTTTATTGTATTGTATTAAGCTTATGAATGGCCTCTTATAGTCAGAGTTTTAAGGAAAATGAAAAGTATTTTTATTTATCTAAAAACATAAGATAGTTAAAGTATGAATCGAATTTCTATTTCTACCGTATGTAAGCAAATTATCGGTAGTAAAGGTATTCTAGCACAGATGTAAGATTGTTATAATAACTATTTTAATACAGATAATATCAGGTAATGATACTTGTTGACCTCGAAGTGGCACAGTGTGTTTTCCCCTGTCATCAGAAGTTATGTTGTTCCATACTATGTTATGATCCTATTCATATTTCTTCACTAAAAGCCGATTACATTTGTGTCTGAGAATTGTTGTCTGGGAGTCAGATTCAATGAATGTTTTTGTTTATGTGTTTGATCGAAACCTGTCTTGCGTTATATCACCAAATGAGTACAGGAGTACAATAAACTACTTGGCTAGTAAAAATACATACATTGTATATCCCTGCTGTTCTATATAGCGTAATAATGTTATTATATTATGTAATTAAATGGTGGAAATTACCTTAAATTAGCAACCAGGCACTCAACGATGTGCGAGTTTACTCCCCCCGCACTCGCCTCCACCTTCACCCCTACCACCACATCCACAATCATGGGTGTGGGGAAAGACTAGAGGGACTCCTCTTGGGTTTGGTAAAGATATTGATTGTAAGGCCAGTTACAATAAACTGTAACAAGTACAGGACATCGAATTAGTTAGCGTGACAATTCATTAGATATTTAATACAATCACCTGGTAATTACTAGGATAAGCAACACTTGGCGGCATCCAATTGCATAGGTTAAGAAGGACCTCTCATTCACTGAGGAAAAATCCACACTTTACTAAGGAGGTTTTTGTATAGGTTACTTGCCATTTTTATACAAGGAATGCGTAAGACTGTAATAAAGATATATCAGGAATTAACAGTAATTTCAAAATAATCGTAGACATAAGTTCAGACCTCAATACTGTTAATATTTAATTTGTACAATATAACATTACTAACCATTGTACTTTTTATAGAGGTTTCAAGCTAAAAATATTTTAACCAGTATATAGGAATCTTGAAAACAACCATTCACTTGTTTGTTATGTAGTCCCGCCGCGCCGTCTCGATTGCACTGATTCGAATGCCCACCCTCCTGCCACCACCATACTCACATTCCTGCCATGTTTATCAATAATCTTATGTATGGTTATGTATTAGTGAACATTGTTACGAACTGGTACTCGGGTACACAAGGGCTCTCAATCAGGACTCGAATACGGCTCGCTGCCACAACGGAAACACACGATCCCAACCCCTGAGTACTGCCAGCCGAACAAAAAACACCAATACCCTCCAGAGTTCAATCTGCTATAACGGGGTATACAAGAACTCGGTACTAGTGTTCAACAACAGACTAATAAAGAGACAGGAATTATCTAGTCTGATCAACAATCAAACAAAGAAGTAAGAAACAACAACACCAAAGAATAGTGTTGGCCGAAGCCGAAGTAATCCACCCTTGACTAAGAACTTAAGAAGTCCTCCACCCTCTACTTCGGATCGGCACTATTACGTTACGTTAATTAATAGTCCTTAAGCATCGAGCAAGGAATCTTCTGAAAAAAGTTAGATGCTTCTCGGATGCTCGTAAGAAGTACGTATCGGATTTTGAACAGTAATTCAATAAGCAAAAACACTGGCAATTAAATACTATTAAAGGTTTAAATTGGCATAAGAATAATTAAAAGAATATGCAATAGTAAATGGCAAACATTAAAAAGAAGTACTCCGCAAATGCAACGGCAATAGCCTACTCGGGTTGTGCTCGTGGGCCAGTAATCACTAAAGTAGCCAAGCGTGCAACACATGAAATCAATAGTGCATAAACAATATCATACATAAGGAAAGCTTCAATACTATTCTGTATCTACTAATCGAGTAAAGTCTAGCTGGGGTACTGTGGGCCAAAGTTAGCAGTGACTGAGCAAAAACGGCTCATAGCCTAGCGAAGTCCTCGCAACTGTTTAAAGTATTACGTTAAAACTAACAAGTGCACTTTGAGAAATCCAGATCCCTTGTATCTGGTTTTCTCCCGGCTCCTTGACAAAGTAAAAACAAACTGTTAATAAAATACAGGGTGGTTAGGCTCTTGCCCTCACGCACTGTAAATTATTAACTCGACACAGTCAGCCGCGAAGACAACCTAGGCTTCACTGAACCGAAACGAGTATGCAGGTTTATCGCTTAACCACTGCATCAAACAACAACTCGTAACACAGAAAAGCCTTACCCCAGTCTAGCATTACCTAGACCAGCAGAAAACAGGAATAATAATAATAACACACAGGGAAATGCATATACAAGTGCAACAAACAAACATCAATCCTATTCTAAGTTAACCCTTCCAAAATAGGCTATCTAATAGGCAAGTATCTCGTGAGAACTCAAGCGATAATACGTTGGCTGACTAGCTCTGCACCAACGGGACCATGGAAGTTAAACAGGCAGGGAAAAGAGGAGATAAGAATGTAAGGTAGTAGAGAAAGTTCACATCAGTCAGAAGAATATATATAGTTAGCAAGGGAAATGAGAAGTCGCTCTGCCTAATGAGTTCTGATGAAAAAATGGCTACACTTCCCTTTTATACCTGGCCCTCTAGTGGGCCCAACGTGAACTACTAAGGACCGCCCACTGACAACCATTACGTAATTTCTCTCTCTCCTCTGGGATAGACAAAGGCTCCCCTAGCACTGAGGGGAGGGGGGAGGGGGGAGTGCTAGTGAGTTAGGCCCACCTCCCGCCTGGTGCACCCACTGACCCCCAACTGTGGCTGTTTCTCTTCCCATCATTACAAATAAGTTTTACACACAATACTTATAACTAATGATATAAAATAGAACTCGTTGACTCAGATGAAAACAAAATACATATTCATAATACTTATAGTACAATGGCTCACATGAACTAAGTTAGGAAACTCTACATAGACTACAGCCAAAGTTCCTGCCCTGACGATCCTAGCGAGAGTGGGGCATGACTAGGCGTTCTGTACAGCATGCTCACACTGGACATGCGTCACACCTCCCCCAAGATTTTACTTGCTCAACCCTGAGCTAAAATCTGACAAACACAGAACCCCATCAAGCCCCTCACACCCAGTGACCGCATGGCACTAAAACAAAGCTGAGTTTATCACCAAAACACATCTTATTATTAAAACAAAATTCACATTTTATAACTCCTCCCAACAATAGCAAAAAGATACAATATCATGCTCCCAGAGCGAGCTTACAGCAGCTCAGCCGTTTGATAGTTCGTGGACTACTCAAACTCTATAGGCTATGACAAACTTATACGATTACCTATATCAAAAGAAAGAGTTTTTATATGATTTTTATATTTTAATATGTTTTTCCCGGCTGCACTATAAGGGCAGCCTATTTTTCTCCACTCAAACCCACACACCTGTGATAGTCTTCGACTGATCATCCACCCTTGATAAACAATCCGCGATCACATTGTCACATCCAGCAATATGACGGATGTCCAGTCATATCACTCCTGCAACATCAAAGACCACCTGGTCAGTCTCATATTGCGATTGTGAAATTGATTCAGGAATCTCAAAGGGTGATGATCAGTGTAGATAACCACGACTGGGCCATAGGCTGGAACATACACCTCGAAGTGCCTGAGCGACAGCACAATCGCCAGTAATTCCTTTTCTATTGTAGAATAGTTCTTTTGTGCAGCATTGAACTTCTTAGAAAAGAAACTTACTGGGTGTTGCACACCTTCATTGTCTGTCTGTAGCAAGACAGCACCAGCCCCTACACCACTAGCATCTGTTGCCAGCTGAAAAGGCCTGTTAAAGTCTGGGGCCCTGAGTATCGGATGAGTACATAGCAAATGTTTCACCAAAGTGAAAGCCTTTTCACACTCAGGTGCCCACAAAAACTTTTTGTCTTTAGATAACAAATCTGTGAGAGGTGCCAACACCGTTGAGTAACCTTTTATGAAGCGTCTGTAGTAGCCTATCATACCCAAGAATCTCATAATCTGCTTCTTGGTTGTTGGGTGCGGAAATTTATTGATAGCCTGTACCTTGTTCTGAGGAGGGCACACCTGTCCCCTTCCCACTACAAACCCAAGGTACTGCACAGTGGCTTTTACGAAGTCACATTTTGCCAAATTTACTACCAGACCTGCTTCACTAAGTTTCCGGAACAAGGTCTCAAGGTGCTCACACTGGCTCTCAAAGTCGTCATCATAAATGATTACATCGTCCAAATATACGGTGCAATTTGGAATGTCCTTTACAATTTCATTCATCAGGTTCTGAAACGTTGCTGGTGCATTCTTAAGTCCGTAAGGCATAACATTGCACCGGTAGGTACTCCCGTCCACAACAAAACCACATACCTCTTTAGCACGCTCGGACAAAGGTACTTGCCAGTAACCTTTTACTAAATCTACTTTAGACAAAAAACGAGCACTACCAATTTTGTCAACACTATCATCAACCCGAGGAAGAGGATATGGGTTAGTTGGAGTCAAACCGTTTAACCTACGGAAATCAATACAAAAGCGTACCTTGCCATCTGGCTTAGGCTGCAGTGTTACGGGGGAAGTCCACTTAACTGTGCCTTTCTCTATCAACCCTCTACCGAGCATATACTCCAACTCATCCCTCAGAGCTGGTAGTTTTATGGGGGGCACACGGTACGGGATTGACTTAAAGGGTAGATGGTCCCCACGTCAACATCATGCATAGCCTGAGTAGTGAGGCCTGGATGTTCAGCAAATACAGTGGGGTATGAACCGAACAACTGACGGATAGCATCAAACTGCGGCTCAGGCAAATGAGCTATAGCCTCGTCAGCCCTTAGGCTCGAGTTCCTTACTGATCCGCTGAAACATGTTGATCCCAGCTATCCTCCTCTGAAGCTTGACTGTCCCCCTCTCCTTCTCCACCACGGCCGCAACAAGCCAACACAGGGACAGTGAGAGGCTCAGAGGGGCGCCTCACATACTCTTTAACACCTTACGAGCGGCCTATGCGGTTTATTTATGTGTACCGCACAGCGGGGTGTTTTTAGCCAAAATAGGGCTGTTTACGTGATCATTTTCATGCCTAAATAAGACCCAGAACGTAAAACAAGTACCTATCCCTGAAAGGGCATAAACAGAGCTTTCGAATGACACCATAACGATCCTTGTATGATGGATAGTTTTCTTGCAATAACCGTGCAACGCGAGTGCAAAAAGCAGGTAATTCGGTACTTTCAGTACATAATTGAGTATGTAGCGAGTGAGAGAGGGAGGAGGGAGCTGAGATTTGTGTCAGTAGGTTCGCCGCGGTGGTCTGGAGCAGTCATACGCTCGCTAGTCTCCTGCCACCACTTGTCTCTCTCTCTCAGCCACATTACGTGCTGAAATTGCCACTCGAGTTATGTCGAGCGCCGCCACATAGTCCAGCTTTATTTAACTCGACTTATGTTGCTCGCCGCTAAATAAGGGTTAATAAGGTTCACGTGACATAACTGGTTCTTTTTCCTCCTGTCTGGAGTGGCAACAAGGTAATCTAAGTCTGAATTTTTGTCTACAATTTTATAAGGTCCAGTGTACTTCGCAGAGAGGGGGTTACCAACCAAAGGCAACAAAATGAATACCTCTTGTCCTACAGTGAACTTCCGGAGCCTCACTTTGCGATCATACCTGTCCTTCATCAAAGCTTGTGATTCTGTTAAATTTCTACCTGCCATCTTCAGACTCTTAAGCATGCGCTCACGGCTTTCAAGCACATACTTTAATAATGGACAAGGCTGCACAGTCCCCTCCCAAATTTCTTTCAGCATGTTAAGGGGGCCCCTGACACGGTGTCCAAAAATCAGCTCGTTTGGACTAAATCCCAAGCTCTCACCAGGTACCTCCCGAGCAGCAAACAGCACATAAGGCAATCCAAGATCACGCTGAGGATG
This sequence comes from Paralithodes platypus, assembly GCA_032716605.1. NCBI lineage: Eukaryota > Metazoa > Arthropoda > Malacostraca > Decapoda > Lithodidae > Paralithodes > Paralithodes platypus. Next base: position 35,163,378 of record CM064531.1, on the reverse strand, counting down.
CCAATAATAACAAAAATCTCCTGGCTGTGCATCGCCGTTTGGAGCTCAGGGTCCTCTAGTTGCAACCGACGTATATCTGAGGGTGCCACGCGATCTAACTGCTCCCGGAGCAATGCATGACCTTCCCTGATACTGGGCTGCTCCCTCGGTCTCTCTCGATGTACATAACGTTGCTGTTGTGGAGACTCGTCATGCCCAGCCTCGTCACTCTCGATGACAGGCCCAGGGGCTACTCCAGAATTAAGTAATGGTCCTAATACTGAATCACCCAGGAGAGCCGCCGAGTCAAAACTCTTAAAACCAACTCCAGCTTTAGCCTCCTCCTGTTGATCATTCCTCCGCTGGTCTGAAGACGGAGGACTAGGCTGTGACACTTTAGCTGCCCGAGCTCGGGTGACAACACACGCCATGGGATGTGTCTGGCACCGCTCGACCCACTCTTGCTCTTCCCTACTCACGTCGGCCGGCCTCTCGGCAACGACTAAGGGTAGAACCTCAGAAGCGGGCATTGCAAAGTCGTTGCCGAGAAGAAGGTCGACGCCCTCCACTGGCAGTTTCTCCACAATCCCGACATCCAATTCACGTGCCACACCATCCACCTCCAACTCTAACCGCACCAGCGGGTATGACCGAGTTGCATTAATACCCTGCACCACTACCACCCGAGCCGCGTTTATAGGGTAGCCAGTCAAGTTTTTCATCAGAGTCTGGGAAGCACCTGTATCACGCAAGACCTCTACTCCATGCTTGCGCCCCGCCCACATCACGCAACCCCGCCCTCTATGGTCGCAAAAAACATCCTGAGCAGGGTTCGAGCCTCCCAGGTGCTTCTGCATTGGCTGTGCCTCAGCCTCTGACGAACTGCCCCGGGCAAACTCAGATGACTTCGGAGACACACCAATGTTGCAGGCCAAAGACACAGCTGCTGTAGGTAGTTTGCTAGGACAGACTCTTGCAAAGTGCCCCTTTTTATGACAATGATAACACTCCAACTCCCCTTTGGGCTTCCCTTGGTACTGGGAAGGGCCCGGCCCCTTCTTAAATGGGACGGTGCTAGTCTTGTGGTCAGTCTTGGTATCATGGCTCTTGTACTTGTTTGCATAAGGTATATCACTAACTCCAGGGGGTGGGGCGTCACACCCCTTATTACCTGCCTCACTACGCTGGGCAGACCCGCACCCACGAATTAGTGATAGCCGGAGGTCAGCCATCTCAGCTGCCTCCTGTAGAGTTTTTGGGTTCTTTTCTTTAATAGTTAGTCATTTCTGCACCAGTACACTTATAAAACTGCTCGAGCAGAAACAGCTCAGTCAACTGTTCTGCCGTCTCAGCTTTCTCAGAACGTGTCCAGTTTTTAAGTGCATCTTTTAAGTGCCGGGCATGTTCAAGAAAGGTCGCCTCCCTAGTATTTGTAACACCCCGAAACTTCAATCGATTGTTTCCGGTTGCAACTCGTATGCCCGTAGGACAGCTCTCTTCAATTCGGGGTAGACAATGCAAGACTCTAAAGGCAGTGCATCATAAGCCTTCAGACCCTTACCCGTAAGTCTTGAGGAGACTAGAGCTGCCCACTTCTCTTCAGGCCAATTATGCTCCCTACACTTCTTCTCAAAACGATTAAAAAATTCTGTGACTTCAGTTTCACTAAATACCGGCACTAATTTGACTAAGTGGGCTAAGGACTGTTCTCTTACTTGGCCCTCACGGCCCATCCGAGTCCCTGTCGACTCTGCACGAGTCTTATTTAAATCTAATTTAGCACAATATTTCTCTGAGTCATACCTAAGCTCAGCCTCATGCCTCCTGGTCTCATCCTCTTGCCTCCTGGTCTCATCCTCTTGCCTCCTAACCTCAATTTCATGCCTCCTAGTCTCATTCTCCTGCTTCCTAGCCTCAATCTTAGCAAGCTCAAGTCTAAATACCATATCTGGAGACAGGCAGGAAGAGGGACCTGCCACTACTGAAGGAGGGGGGGCAAAAACTGGGGAACCACCATGTGCACCACCCGAGGGCACTCCAATCTGCCAATTCTCATCCCTCTGTGGGAGAGTGCTAACCTCCGGTAACTGAGTGGACGGCACTGTGGGAGTCGAGTGAGAGGGGATCTGGGGAGGAACCCCCCCAAACGCCCTCTCCTCCGAAACCCCATGTCGCCCACGCAACACCCAGGAAATCAGCTCCCCCTTGGACATCCCTACTACATTGGAAATGCCCAAAACCTTGGCTATCAGGTGCAAGCCACAAACATCCACCCCAGTCAGCCTCTCCTCCGTCACGTGGTACCGCTTACTCACAAAAACTCTAGCATCCTCCTCACTGGTTACTAACGGCACACCTTCAAATGACATCTCTCGCTCATCGTCAGTGCTAATGCACGACATACTGAAGTCCACAAACAAATTCTCGAGACAAAAGTGTTAAACTTCCTATGCAAGCACTAATTACTAAATTAACTGGAGTCTCTTAAATGCTTTACTAATTGCCATACAAAAAAAATATTCTTTAATATGCACGCTAAAATACAAACAAACAAATGTTGTACAACTCTGCAAAAATTTATACTGTTCACAAAATCCTAAGCAAGGTCGCCATTTGTTACGAACTGGCACTCGGGTACACAAAGGCTCTCAATCAGGACTCGAATACGGCTCGCTGCCACAACGGAAACACACGATCCCAACCCCTGAGTACTGCCAGCCGAACAAAAAACACCAATACCCTCCTGAGTTCAATCTGCTATAACGGGGTATACAAGAACTCGGTACTAGTGTTCAACAACAGACTAATAAAGAGACAGGAATTATTTAGTCTGGTCAACAATCAAACAAAGAAGTAAGAAACAACAACACCAAAGAATAGTGTTGGCCGAAGCCGAAGTAATCCACCCTTGACTAAGAACTTAAGAAGTCCTCCACCCTCTACTTCGGATCGGCACTATTACGTTACGTTAATTAATAGTCCTTAAGCATCGAGCAAGGAATCTTCTGAAAAAAGTTAGATGCTTCTCGGATGCTCGTAAGAAGTACGTATCGGATTTTGAACAGTAATTCAATAAGCAAAACACAGGCAATTAAATACTATTAAAGGTTTAAATTGGCATAAGAATAATTAACACCTTACGAGCGGCCTATGCGGTTTATTATATGTACCGCACAGCGGGGTGTTTTTAGCCAAAATAGGGCTGTTTACGTGATCATTTTCATGCCTAAATAAGACCCAGAACGTAAAACAAGTACCTATCCCTGAAAGGGCATAAACAGAGCTTTCGAATGACACCATAACGATCCTTGTATGATGGATAGTTTTCTTGCAATAACCGTGCAACGCGAGTGCAAAAAGCAGGTAATTCGGTAGTTTCGGTACATAATTGAGTATGTAGCGAGTGAGAGAGGGAGGAGGGAGCTGAGATTTGTGTCAGTAGGTTCGCCGCGGTGGTCTGGAGCAGTCATACGCTCGCTAGTCTCCTGCCACCACTTGTCTCTCTCTCTCAGCCACATTACGTGCTGAAATTGCCACTCGACCTATGTCGAGCGCCGCCACATAGTCCAGCTTTTTTTAACTCGACTTATGTTGCTCGCCGCTAATTAAGGGTTAAAAGAATATGCAATAGTAAATGGCAAACATTAAAAAGAAGTACTCCGCAAATGCAACGGCAATAGCCTACTCGGGTTGTGCTCGTGGGCCACTAATCACTAAAGTAGCCAAGCGTGCAACACATGAAATCAATAGTGCATAAACAATATCATACATAAGGAAAGCTTCAATACTATTCTGTATCTACTAATCGAGTAAAGTCTAGCTGGGGTACTGTGGGCAAAAGGTAGCAGTGACTGAGCAAAAACGGCTTGTAGCCTAGCGAAGTCCTCACAACTGTTTAAAGTATTACGTTAAAACTAACAAGTGCACTTTGAGAAATCCAGATCCCTTGTATCTGGTTTTCTCCCGGCTCCTTGACAAAGTAAAAACAAACTGTTAATAAAATACAGGGTGGTTAGGCTCTTGCCCTCACGCACTGTAAATTATTAACTCAACACAGTCAGCCGCGAAGACAACCTAGGCTTCACTGAACCGAAACGAGTATGCAGGTTTATCGCTTAACCACTGCATCAAACAACAACTCGTAACACAGAAAAGCCTTACCCCAGTCTAGCATTACCTAGACCAGCAGAAAACAGGAATAATAATAATAACACACAGGGAAATGCATATACAAGTGCAACAAACATACATCAATCCTATTCTAAGTTAACCCTTCCAAAATAGGCTATATAATAGGCAAGTATCTCGTGAGAACTCAAGCGATAATACGTTGGCTGACTAGCTCTGCACCAACGGGACCATGGAAGTTAAACAGGCAGGGAAAAGAGGAGATAAGAATGTAAGGTAGTAGAGAAAGTTCACATCAGTCAGAAGAATATATATAGTTAGCAAGGGAAATGAGAAGTCGCTCTGCCTAATGAGTTCTGATGAAAAAATGGCTAGACTTCCCTTTTTATACCCGGCCCTCTAGTGAGCCCAACGTGAACTACTAAGGACCGCCCACTGACAATCATTACGTAATTTCTCTCTCTCCTCTGGGATAGACAAAGGCTCCCCTAGCACTGAGGGGAGGGGGGAGGGGGGAGTGCTAGTGAGTTAGGCCCACCTCCCGCCTGGCGCACCCACTGACCCCCAACTGTGGCTGTTTCTCTTCCCATCATTACAAATAAGTTTTACACACAATACTTATAACTAATGATATAAAATAGAACTCGTTGACTCAGATGAAAACAAAATACATATTCATAATACTTATAGTACAACGGCTCACATGAACTAAGTTAGGAAACTCTACATAGACTACAGCCAAAGTTCCTGCCCTGACGATCCTAGCGAGAGTGGGGCATGACTAGGCGTTCTGTACAGCATGCTCACACTGGACATGCGTCACAACATTTTAAACACCTTCATTTCATATTAATTTAATGTTCAACATCTTTCTGGAAGTTATACTTACCCTGCAGTAATACAAATATGAAAGAAAATTGACCTTAACAATATTCTTCCCCTCGACCAATCATGTCCCTTCTTTCACACACTTTTCGGTTTGCGCCATTCATTCATAAAACTACTGCGTTTACTACGGGTGAAATGCCACACACCTCCACACACTACAACAGGACTAAGTTGGCCAACTGTACATAACCCCCAAGTACCTTAGGATAATATAATACATATTTTTCGTACTGTTAGCTGTCCATGCATTAGACATTTATTATTAAATGTTACTTGTTTTCATAACTCTCTAAACTCACGCATTACTCGCTTCCCACATTGTACACTCCGGAACAACAATTTGTAATCCCCATAATTTTCTTTAGAATTTACTTCAAGATTTGTATTATTTTAACAATTAATTAACATGTTATTGGTATCCCCTACGAGTTCATATTATACTTCCTAGTACATATATTTGTTTTGTTTATAATATTAGTTTAACCAGACCACTGAGCTCTACAAAAGAACTCTCATAGGGCTGGCCCGAAGGATTCGATCAAGATATATAATTAACGAGTCAAGATAGATAGGGAAGGGCAGTAGGGGAACAAATCGAGGAAGGTGAAGACATGTACACATTTCTCGCCATTCACCAGTTCAGCCGGACCACATGAGCTCCACATCAGAGCTCTTATAGGGCAGGGCCGAAGGATGAGGTAAGAACTGCTACACCGCAACACCAACCAAGAAGTGATCAGGGCGAAGAATGAAAAATCAAGTCGAAGGAAGAAAAAATCACATCGAGAAGCAAAACATGCATTACCGAAGGGAATCTAGTCAGTTCGGCCACATAAGCAACCGAAGAGACGAACGGGTCAGGAGTCTGCTACCTAGCCAGGCTAGGGAGACATGAGATGTAGGCTGCCCGAGGACAGCCGGATGGGACAGAATAAGAATAGAAGGGGAAAAACATAGAATGAGGAATGAAAAACTACTCAAAATTAGTCAAACTGAGAACGAAAGTTCGAGGGGAGATAGGAAGGGTAAGTACCACAACAATCCCCCATCAAGCTCCAGTCGCCGACCCCGAAGCCCTCCAACCGCGTCAAGGAGATTAGTATCAGGGGGTCCTAGTATACTTTTTTCAAGTGCCTTCATGTAGACTTTTCTTTGCTTTTAGGCTGATGATGGCTTTTGTTTAAACCGAAACACGTTCCAATTAAAGATTTTGATCACAACGCTGGTTTTGCTGGTTTTACTCTTCATATTGCGCCTCCGCTTCCCTCATGATGAGAGTATTGCTTCTATATATATATATATATGGGAGAGAGAGAGAGAGCAAGATCGAGAGAGAGAGAGAGAGAGAGAGAGAGAGAGAGAGAGAGAGAGAGAGAGACCTATTATTTGGAAAATTGTTTATAGAATTAAATCACAAAAAGAAAAGGAAACCAGAGACCAGTCGAGAGCTCCAATCTCTAATAACTGTCTGTAAACTATTGGAGGGGGAATAGGTGAAGCAGTTAGAAAGGGAAAAACGAAAAATCATCCACACATAAATACACTTATATATCCCACTCATACGAACACAAACTCCCACACAGGTCAATTTTGTTTTAAGATTGGAATGAATATGAAAAATAATAATGGTACACGGTAATAATTATGCAAGAAGCTGCATTGCGTTGGCCATTTTATCAGTTCCAAACCCGTGATATGAAATGTAAAGCATAAATGCATAAACTCAAAATAAAGGAATATGGCTCTTCTTTGGCACCCTCCTCCCACATATAAACACACTTGCACGTTTTGTTATTTTTGTTTGTTTCATATACACAAAGCGGTTCCCGGACATCTCAACAAGTAGATAATTTCATCCAATATATATCAACCAGTGTCAACTCAACCAATGCCAAATAAACAGGTGTCAAGTTGAAGTTCTAACCTAACTCTACCTAACCTAACCTAACAGTATTGGTTGAGTTAGCACTGGTTGAGAGCTACTGGTTGAAATGGCCTACTGGTTGAGTTGTCCGGTCACCGCACACAATATTAGACCCATACATGTAATACACATTACATTTCCTGACACATTATTGATGCATATACTGAATGATGAATCGTTATAAAAAATAATATGATAATCTTCATGTATTTTATGAAGCGCCATTTCTCTCTAGCCCTCGCTCCGAGATTCAGTAGCGCTCGACAGCCTGACATATAGTAGACTATAACATTGAAAGACTGTTTTCCATTTTCTTGCTCAAGGGAAATGATAACAGCTACCATTGTATGCGAACCAAAACGTTGATGCTTGAGCGGGGGAGTGAACGCAAGTCTCCCAGGTGTATGACTGAGACGTTCTCCACTACACTAACCAATGCAAGCCGGTAAGTTCTCCACTACACTAACCAATGCAAGCCGGTAAGTACAGTAAGAACAATACAACAAAATATCCCTTAAAGGATGGAGGTTGTTTTTTTCTGACCCCCTTCTCCCTCATATTTAGCCCTGTTAGTTTTAATATATAAAGACGTTTGGCCCATTAATGTGGCGTTTTTAAGACCTTTCACCCCATTGGTTTGTCAATATTAACGCCTAACGAGCGGGCCCGTAAGGAATTTCTACTACCCGCCAAGCGGGTGGTTTTACCCTATATGGCCTTGTTTCCGTGCTCTTTTTCATGTATAAACAAGAGTCAGAGCGTAATTCAATCATGTATCCCTGAAAGGGCGTTAATTCAGTTTTTCAATTACACCAGAACCATCCTCCTACGACCACACGTTCTCTTGCAACGATCGTGCAAGACGAATGAAATATCCCTAAAATACGGTAATTTCTTGACATAATACCCTGTGTAGTGAGGGAGGGAGGGTGGATGTGTGTGGAGTAAACGTCAGTAGGCCCGCTGGACCCGTGGCGAACGATCAGAGCCCGACCTATGCTCCGCCCACCGCTCGTCTCTCTTTCAGAGGCAATATTGCTCCAAATTTGCACACGGACTAAAGTCGGGCCCCGCTCTTTGGGCAGGTGTTCTCTATACGGACTTAAGTCGGGCCCCGCTAATAAGGGGTTAACACCTTTAGTACAATTTAGGTGTCTTATGCATTTTTTTTCCTGGTGAACTATACTGTATAACAAACCTGTAATATACTAGTAAGCAACCCTTTTATATCGAAAAATGTAGAAATGTATCTTGTCTTAGGGTGTTTTCTTAAGCTTGGTGAAATTCTAGGGACGAAACTAAACAAATATATATAATACAAAGATAAATAAACAGGAAAATAAATATGCCAATCTCCCATTAATGGAGGATCATTGAAGGACGCATTTCAACTCAAGAGAAAGAGAAGGTAGAGGACCAGTTGAACACAGAAATAAGAGGTGAGTAAAATTAATACTGGTACTAGACATTTACGAGACGGGACTGACAAAATACAGGAAAGGAAGTCTGGGAATGGTGTATCTTCTCTCTCTCTCTCTTTCATGCACACAAATGTCTAGTTGTTGCAGGTTGCAAGTAAAAATATAAACTATGATTACCGGTATGAAGTGATGGACCAAACACTTGAGGTAAATAGTATTGTGAGAGATGTAGGAGTTCGAGTTTCAAGTACTCTCAAATGGCCACAGCAGTGCAATGAAGCTGGTAAGAATGCGTACAAAATGTTAGAGTTTATTTATAGAAATTTCACTTAAAAGACAATTTTAATTTAAAAAAAAAATATTATGTAAGAGCTTAATGAGGCCTTACCTCTCATATGCAATGTAGTTTCAGGATCTCCATTTAGTCAAAGACATTGGCAAGTTGGAGTCAGTGTAATGCGGAGGTACCAAATTGATCCCTTCTGTTAGAAACATTAAATCTTGCAGGGAGAGGTTGCAGGCACTCAATGTGTTCTAACTTATGAAGCGGCGACAAGGAGATAGATTAATATAATATTGCAAATTACTCAAACGTGTACATAGAAAACTTACTTTCCCTTGCTCCGAGTATGTCTAGGCAGTTCCAAGCATTATTCCACTAATGACGCTGTAGGTGACTTGAACAGGTTTCCTGAATAAGTCACTGAATGTGTCACCATTGACTCATTTAAGTATAGATTAGATTTAGATAAGTATCTCTTAGCAATATGTTTACTGTAATCGCACCTCCCCCCCCCCCCCTCCTCCACCTCCAACCATAAATTGTGACGAATTTCGTGCCTTAAATATAATATGCATACTTGTTTCTCTCTTGTCTATAATTTTTTTAATGTCCATGTATTATCAGTCATGCAAGGATGTTCTAATTCATTTCTAGTACAGCCTTTTCTGGAGGGAGTGGTGGGTGAAGAGAGAGCCTCTTGCTTTAGTGTTCTTTTTCCACTGTTTTAGTATGTGTGAATGAATCATATAGCTATATTTGTTTTAGTCCGGATCACCTCGTTTGGACCAAATAGTCTGTGTAGTCCGTGCATAGATGTAACCCTCACTCCCTCTTCCCCTTGCGATATATTGTAAGCTATACACTTCCATACACTCCTATCCACTTGATTTGCAAATATTTCGCAAGGTTTTGCCAAATCCTCACATTGCATCTGAAATATGACTTTTTTTCACACTCTGGATCCTACTTTCCCTTTGCTTTACTCGGAACTTTTGCATATACACAAGTTTTTGTTCATTATATTAATGATACTACCACATGATTCGACTAAGGATAGGTACAATTGATGGCAATAACAAATTATTACAAATAATTACAAAGGAAGACAAGAGTCATGAGTGTGAAATGGGTACTTGAGATAATTATAAATAAATAGCCTATTATTCGAACACAAAAACTATCAGTCTGAGATTTAGCGTGAGCTATCAGGCCACGTGAAGTTTGAATATTGACTGTTCCACAAGTAAATCACTCTGGACAAAATTAACATGTTTGTTTCGCGCGAATTACCTACTTTTCCGATTATATTATATTCAATATCTTTGATATAATTTGAATGATCTTGAAGTATTTAGTAGCATCATGAAACATCTCCCTCAATCAATCTTTCCTTCATCTTATGACTTAGATTGCTTTAAACTTCGTGTTTCGAGGCATTTTGATTCCAAAGTCCCTTGAATTTGGCTCTGTCACTCTTTTAACTTTGGGGGAGTCACTCGTTACAGGCAACCTCTCCTCCATACACATAGAACAAAACATCTACATTACTAATGCATCTGATGGTCTTAAATAATTAAATAAAATCCACCTCTTATTCTTCGCTTTCTTAAGAAGCCAAATATATTTGGTTAATTTAGTTTCTACTTGTATGGTTTATTTCTTGGTCTGGGAATTTTCTTAGTTGTTATCTTCATTATCTTAATTATCTGTGCTGTACTTTCAACAGTTTTTCAATATCTATTTGTATTCCATATGGTTAAGTATTGTCGATATTAAACCCTCTAACTCATTGAGTTATATCCGAAGTTGAATACAATTGTCTGCACGTAATTATAATAACCTAATTTGAGTAATCTCATTAAAAATATTAACTATGGTTGATGTGATTAGATGGTTACTTCCATATGTCATGAGTTTGGAGGCATCATATGTCATTTATGACCATATCAAGTTGATGATTGATGTACATGTATAACTTGATAAACATATTGCCTATTATATGTGTCCAAGATTTTGCTGTCCTCTGCGAATGCATAGAATGAAGTGAGGCTTTGCAATATTTTGTCCTATGTGTATGCAGGATACAAAAGGCATAGTTGCCTGTAACAAGTGACCCCACAAAGTTGAAAGAGTGAAAGGGAGGTAGAGTAAGGTACGTTAGAGTCAAAATGTCTGGACACACGGAGCTTAAAGCAATTTAGGTCATATGACGATGGAAAGACAGATTGACAAAAAGAGTTCCAGAGCTTACGTGATAAGTAGAAGATTGTTAAACTCGGTTCACTCGTGGGTTAGAGAATTGTACAGAATCGTAGTGGATACATGTTGAAAGGTGGGCGCCCCTTATGCTCTGTGGGGGAGAAGACATACACTGAGAAGCTTCATTATTGTAATAGCGGTAGAAGAATGAGAGAGATGCAACATTGCAGCGTGTAGAGAGAGATTATAGGAAAATAATAAGAGGAGTTGAATTGATGAGACAAAATGCTTTTGACTTTGACATGCGAATAATACTCGATACATTGGCGCACTGTGTCCCTGTATAAACCAAGAAGCTGTGCAGGGGTCATGAACCCAAAGAGACGGTTGAGCAATCCCTACCTTCTGGGAAGCTGTTTTATGAAGTTCAATTAAATATTCCATAGAATTAATTCGGTAAAGAAGTTTGATGATGATTATGTGTGTGTACTACCTCTGTTCTATCTTTATATGTTCAAACTCTCCCACTAATCATAGGCTGTCTATAGCAGTGTTCACCGTGATCTAGTGGTTGGACCTTTGGACGTCTGTCCAGTGACTGTGGGTCGAGTCCTGTTGGGCTTGGAGGCATTTCTTGTTATATGTGTGTGCATGTAGTTATATATATCCTTTCAATGTGTCATTTAAATCATATTGAATGAGAGATTTCCAGAGGTATTTTCTCAAATAAATCAAACACAAATGTTATTAATTTAAGCAATAATACAAGTAAAAGGATGTCATCATCAGTAAGGTAATTGTGTATATAGGGAAGAGTGTGTATAATACATATTGCTTAATTAATGAATGGAAATCCGTGTGCGTATTTTGGGAAAGGATGTAAAATAGCTCTTGGTGTCGTACATTACTTCCAGGTCACTCACCTTCCATGATATCAACATTTTGGCTCAAAGCATTATATTCTATCCCGCCTTAACAGCATCACTCTCGTCACCATGATTTCCTTATGTCAGTCATGTTTACCAGTTGTGGCTTTGGGCTCAGTCATGTATCAGTTTGCTGACGTCAATCCGCAACCTGGGAAGAGAGGACAATATACAACGTTATGTTATTTAATGCGGCTTTTATAATGCTATAATAAAAGGACAACAATATCCCTTGGTTGATTATCACAATATTATACTGTAAGTAGCATCAGTCAGCATAATTCAAAAGGTAAATGTCTTCATCATCTACGAACTGGCATCCGTACCCTCCTCTCCTCACATGTGAAAAACATATATCTGGTTTTGCAAGAGTGGCTTCAATGAGACTTGCATATCCATTAGAAAAATATTAACGCCTTACGAGCTGGCCCGTCAGTAACTTCTACTACCCGCCAAGCGGGTGGTTTTACCCTAAACGACCTTGTTTCCGTGCTCTTTTTCATGCATAAACAAGAGCCAGAGCGTAATACAATTATGTATCCCTGAAATGGCGTAAATTGAGCTTTCCAATGACACCAGAACCAACCTTCTACGACCACGCATTCTCTTGCAACGATCGTGCAAGATGAGTGCAAAATCCCTAAAATACGGTAATTTCCTTACATAATTCCCTGTGTAGCGAGGCAGTGAGTGTGGGTGTGTGTGGAGTAAACGTCAGTAGTCGCGCGGGACCCGTGCCGAGCGGTCATGAGCTGACCTACGCTCCTCCACCCGCTCGTCTCTCTCTCAGAGCCATTATTGCTCAAAAATTGCACACAGACTTAAGTCGGGCCCCGCCACATTGTCCTTGGTTCTCTAGCCCGACTTAAGTCCACCCCCGCTAGACAAGGGTTAAATATTTTTTTAAATTATCGTATATAGGCTACTCTTATACAGTCGCCTATTCGGTACACAGCACTGTTTTGGTTTGGAGCATCTCAGATGAATGTAATAATTTAAGAAAAGGTAAACCTAGTGTTGTGACGTTATCAAACAATGCTGAGGGAGATGGCCATAGTGCAGTACCTGCGATTTATGTTTTGTTTTTCCAATGCTAATACTATGAAGGTGGAAAATGTAACCATACAACTTCCAACACTAGTTCCCACTTACAACACTTATCCCACAACTGTGAGCAACCAGTGGCACCTTAACCTCAGAGGCTATGTGATAGAAGGTTTATGTATAACTGATGTAACAAATACAATTATATACATTTTGTAATGAACATTTTAAGCACAATAATCTACAGGATGGCGCAGAATTAGGTTATCCACCGGGCAGAAATGGGCAATGCTGCCTTGCTGTTTATATATATACAAGAGAGAAAGAGAGATAGAGTAATATGCAGATGACTCCATTATAATTATTCTGTATTCCCTTTATGAATATCGCCCTCTTCATTATGCAATGTCGGAGTTAATGAATAACCTTTCTTAACACTTTATGAATATTGTCCCCTAATTATGAATTTAATGACTTATCATTAAGCATCTAAAAAAAGGCTCTTTCCAAATGTAATAGTTTGTTGGCATAGTAGCCAGAACACGAGGACATACGCGTTCCTCATATTGTAAGGAACAGTAAAGCGTTAGAATATCCTCTTAGTGTCAAAGATACAAGAACAATGAATTTATATATCATTACAAAAAACTTCTTACGGGGAAGCTTTTATTGTGCACCCTAGATCTCCATCTAGCTTTAGAAAAGTACCCCCTTCGAGATAAATTTGTAAAAAATTTCGGTAGAAAATGTATCCGACCGAAGGACAGTTCTTCCTAAATTGCAGGCTTGCTATCGGTCGTCAGGAAAATATCAACATCTAAACGGTACGAAAGGTCTTACAAATTATAAAGAAGTGAGATGAAATGTCCTCAAATCACCAAACTAGTGGGCCGAACGTCTTAAAATCTCAAAACAAATGGGGCTAAACATGAAGAAGAATGTGTCCAGGAAAAAAACAAACCTCACCTAAAGCTAAAGAAAGTCAATCATCCTAGGGTTAGCTAGCATACAATAGAGAGATCGTGTGATATAAACCCCTTGAAGAATATCACCCGTTTTGCCAGTTTATTCAGGATATTTAATTTGACGATTTTCGTCAGATTAGGAAGGGTATATGAAGGTCAGAACTGTAATTGAGATAGTCGTTACCCTTGTGATGCCCACAGAAACTTCCTAGGTTGTACAACATCCTCTAATGATAGCCAGAATAAACTGTCAAAACGCGTCATGATCTTCAAGGGGTTATTAAGAGTCTATCATTGGATGTAGGAGAAATTTAATTTTAGGTTGTACCGTCAAAGGGCATTTCTTACTTCTTAGTGTAACCCCTTCAATATCGTTGACGTCCTTGGCATTATATTCTGGCAATTATTATACGAGTTTGTTCAGCTTAGGAAGGACGTCTACCAGTCAAAAGGCTGCAGCCTATCTCAATTAATCCCTTTAGCTACCACATATTCTTCCTAAGCTTTATTAAGATCGTCTAAATGTAGCTGAAAACAAATAATAAAGGTGTTACCGGTACGAAAAGGGTTAAAGTGTAGCAGTTAAACAAAACAAAGTTATTTGTTGTTTTGAAGATGGGATAAGACTGTTTATGAGACTACACCATACAACACATCAACACCTTGAGGTTTATGTTGCGTTTTTTACAGTTTATTCTGACTATCGTTAGGCGATCTTATGGAGTTTAGGAAGTATCTGTGGGAGTTAAAAGGGTAAAGACTATCTCAATCAGCCTTCCGACATCCAAATCCTCTACCTAATATGCATAGAATCGTCTAATAATAGCCAGAAAACAAAAGAGAAGTACGTCATTGATCCTCAGAGGGCTAAACAAATTGGTGCAAATTACGTGGGGAATCAATGATTTCCAGCCAGTTATATTGCATGCTATCCAATAATAATGGCTGAATGTTCTATCTATCTATCTATCTCCAGTAATTATTAAGCTTTAATAGTAGTCTGTTTTTCCTGGCGACTGATAGCGACCCTGTAATTTATGAGGAACTGGCCTTCGGCCGGGACATATATCTACCGAAACATTTACATATTTTTTCTCGAAAGGAGGTCTTGGGAGTATTTTTAATAACATCATGGAGGTCTTGGGGGGGAAACTGAAGAACATAATAAGTAAATAAATACATATAAATACAAATCTCCCCCAAGGTAGTGTCGCCGTGCCTTATATACGACACTGTGGCTATAGCCTGTTCCAAATAGCAAGGCCTGTTATTAAAAAAGGACTAGAGCAAATAGGCTGTACATTTCCACGTCTATTCCATGGCTAACTCTTCCCAAATGGTAGAAGTATTATATTGATTACTCTAGTAGTTTGCGAGTTAAAGAGGTTAATGTTGAAGAGCTTTGACCTACTTATTTAAAACATGGTATAGTTGTTCTGGGGTGCTCCGAGGTTACTGTATCCTACTCACTAGGGCGAGTATGCTGGCGAAGGCTTTAACCCTTCCAGTACTGGTGCCGTCCTTTTAACCTTAATCTTGCTACTATTAGACGATTTTATTGAGTTTAAAAAGGGCTTCCAGCAATTAACAACATTATAACTATCTCACTTAGCTATTTTAACTACAACAGATCCTTCTTAAACTGTACAGAATCACCTAACTATTGCTAAAATGAATGTCAAAAGACTTCGCCGATACAGAAGGGGTTAAGGGTAGGTTTGAACCAGTTAACAAGGGATATTTATTATTCTTTGCTATTACATGAAAACAGATAATTTAACACTAAAGTCTGGTAACAACAAGACCTCGCACTAGGGTAGCTTTACCCACAAGTTACGAATTGTAATTCTAACTATAGGAAATATGAAAGTTAGATGGGAGAAATTTAAAGAATCTCTTCCAAGAGTAAATATAGATATATGATGCACCCATGAAGCGAGTGGGTGAGGTAGTAGCGCTAAATTAATTATTGGTAGAAACAAAGGATAATCTTTCTACTGGGAAAGTAACGAGGATCATAAAGAAAACAGGTTGTGTGGGTTTACTGGTGGCTGAAGATTGGGTACGGGAGCACAGCGCACCCATGTATATCTCTCTCTCTCTCTCATACCAATATAACGATAATCAGCGCGTGTCAGAGCTTTCTCAATGTATACCTCCCCCCTTACGGAGAGTAGGAGGCACCCACCTTTCAACATATTCCCATCCCTATTCTATCAAAGCAGTCTGACGTAGACTGTATTGTTAGCTTAGGGTACTGTTAGTAGGGAAGAGGTAGTTTAGGATAGCATAAATGTTTGACGATATACGTACCAATATGGCCTATATCTTGTGATTGGAGGACAGGAATCTGCCTCGTGTGGGTTAGTCCGTCTTTGGTAGATTTTGTGTGCTTATGTGTTGATATATTAAAATTTATGATGTGTCTTTATACATCTAAAGTATCAATAGGAATAAAGAACACTGATGTTGTATAATGTGTGGGGACTTATTCAATAGGCGCTTTTATAGCATCAAATAATTGAGCTGAAACATCAGATTGAAACGACCGACATGGACCTCAAAATACCAATAAACTGCAGCTATAAAGGCCATCAAAGATCGTCACATCTAACTGTCAACCTTGGATAGCCTCAATGAGAACAGGAAACTGAGATGACGGGCCCCCAACCAACAGTACACCAAGTGGCCAGCATAACCACACAGGCCACCTCCAAACCCCAAGAAAGACAACGAAGACTGGAGTCCCCCGGCATCTACCTAAGTTAGCCACGCCAAGCCGCCCACCCCACAGTTCTCCCTCACGCCAGCAGCCCTCAAAGAAAATGGAGTGCTCTCTCAGCCAGTCACAAGCCATGTTCCTCAGCCAACCACAACCGCCCTGGGACCACCAATTAGAACCATCCTTTTACGTAGCCTCCACCAGAAGTGACGCTCCCTGTATTGTTCCGCCAGACTTGGAGTATGATGAACACTCCCTTATGTAATCTACTCACCAGCGCCCCGAATATTACAGGGGCCAATGGACCTGACAGTGCCTGACCAATCCATGCCCCCGAGGATACAAACACAATCCTCTATATATATGTCCTAGGATAATTAGAAGACCTGCAAGACAGTTGTTGCATAATTAGCCTTAAGTGTTTTCCATTTTTCACAGCAACCCTGGACCTTCCAGTTGCCCCCATGAACATTGTAATAATACCTTGGAACCAGGCCCATGTTATAATACCTGAGCTCCAAGGCTAAACTGTATATGTACCTCACAACAACCACTTTTCCTCTTTTCTCAATACCCCTTTTTCCCCAAGTTCATTGACACCTGAATCAAGAAGAAATTAGCATAGGACCTCCGGAAAACATGAGGAAAGTATGCAAACCATCACCTCCCGATTAGTCTTATCCCTTCAGGTCCAGGCTTCTTGGCAAGTGTTTCGGTCTGCCCCAGCCTCCTTCCCCCTGCCCCTCGAGAGTGCCTCCTGACGTAGCACCTACCGGATTCCTGAAGGGCTACCCGTCTGCTACCTGGCGCCCTGAACCGAGGACCTCTGCTCGAGTGACGTAAACAGGCCTGGACCTAAGACCCCTGTTCGAATTACGTAAACAGGCCTGGACCTAGGACCCCTGTTCGAATTACGTAAACAGGCCTAACCCAAGGATCCCTGCTCGAGGAAGTAACCAACTGTGCAGTATTGACTACTACCCTCCACGCCGGCCAGACCAGCACTCTCGTCCCCTGTCCTCTCAAATACTTAAGTGTTTCTGTGTCTCTCTTTGTTGATTATTGTTGTGAGGTATTGATTGTGTAAATATGTGAACCGTGTTGTGCCTTGATTTAATTGTGATCTGTGCCCTAGATCACATACTTGCGTAATAACTTCATCCTCCTGAACCTGTGTTATTCTGTGTTAATTTTGCCTTTCAATCTTGACCCTTGTTCAAGACTATTTATTAATTCATAACTTACGCATACGTTACATATCAGTGTTACTAAAATATATTCAGGCCCCCACGCTCGCAGATTTACTGACTACGTGTATGTTGATTTATTATTTGTGAGTTAAAACCCTAGTATATTCCGTGATCAATCCATTTATATAATCGCTCTTTACCTAGAACCTACGCCCAATTTTCCAACGAGTGCATAGTGTAATTCCTTTATTCTTTTTCTAATTAATCGCATATGAAATATATCTTATAGACGTGCTTTTATGTACTTGTAAATCTTGATGTTGTGATACTTCGAATACCGTGTTTAGGAATTCTTTCCTCTGTGTTTCGCCTCATTTTCATCCACCATACACTAATTGTGCCCGTGTATTGTATTCACCTCGTTCTGTTAACCCGTTCAGACTCGAATCTGATACTGCCTGTTTTAAGTATCAATGAGTAGGACTTCGTCGCCTACGTCCATGTACTATTTGTGCCTGTACATTTTATGCACCTCTCTCTGCTAACCCGTTCAGAGACGAGTCTGATATTGCTTTAAATATCAATGAGCTAAACTTCGTCATTAGCGCCAATCAAATTACTACGTACGATCTTTCAATTGATATCTGTTAACCCGTTCAGATCTAACCCATTCAGATTAAATTATAGTGTTCAGTCAAGTCTGAGTCTATTGGAACTCAGTTAGTTATTTTGTTTATCTTTGTGTGTTGTCTTAGTTGCGAATATTGAAGATTATATCTTAAAGTATTTAATACCAACCAGTAGACAAATTAAACTATATTTTCACTCTTATTAAATTTACGTTATTACCTTGCTTGACCTAAGTAAATTATAGATACACGAACTCCTAAGTACAGTTCGTTAACATAGCATATGTTCAAGTAATATAATTCTGTCATAAAATATAAATTCCCTCTTGAGCTATTTTGATACTTCTCATTTATTATAAATAATAGTTTCATTCCTTTCTTGAAGTTTAAATTAAAATTGCATTCCGCCTAAGAATATAGTTGCACTAACTAGAAAAAGTATTTATCACTGTCTCAGTTCACCTGGTGACCTTCCCAGTGACCTGACTTGAGGGCAAGCTCACACGGTCATATTTAAGGTTCAGCTGAACCATACGCATGACTCATCTAAAACCTTGTGACAACATCTTTATAACCTCAACTCTCTACATTGTAACTCTAGGATAATTACCTAGGGTATTGAAGTCTCTCTTGATTACGGAAGATACAGGACTCTCATTTATTATTGCATTGAAGGTTAATGATAATTTATGTGTATAATGCCCTTATGTATACTTTCTCATCTTACTTGATTTAATACTAGACTCTCACTATTGAGTTATTCTAGTATCAGTAACTTGTTCTGAAGTAAGAACAATATATTTACACTGTTACTATTTAGGATCTTCATTCTGATCCTCATGATTATCCTCGTCTTATGCATAATAAATAAAACCTTTATATATGTTCTTCCTGGTGTTGTTATTGAGTACTACATTGAACTATTGAATACTATTTTTACTGCATATGGAACCTGCTCGGTACGTTCCTGTCAAGTATATTTAATTCCATCAAACCATACTTGGATTGTTTTACGGACTGTATCAAGGGAAATAATTTACCTGAACCTGGCACAACAGAAACTATATAAATTGTCCTCAATGGGCACTTGTGTATCGGTTCTATAGTCTATTCGTCATAACAATCTATAAATCCAAACCATTATCCACTTTTAACAAAAAAGAACTATGAACAAAAGAGCTGAAACTTCTGTTATTTGAGATGCGTCACATACTACATAGGTATGGACGTTTACAGTCGATTTACTCCAGACCTCCTCAACCTTTTCACCAACATTGATTTCTTACTTCTTTCCTTTTTGCCATATTTTATTTACCCTCGTCCCCGTTTTCTGTCCGCCCCTCTGCCCTTTTCAATATTTACATTTCCGTCACCTTTTCTCCGACTCGGTTCTAGCGAGGTTTTTTATTCTTTACTGAAGAAGAATGTTCATTATTTGTGTGTGCCTGTCTTTGATGTCCGGTTCCGGTAGTGTGTACCCGTATTTTGTAACTTTTGTTGTGTGCTTTGAAGTTATGTAATGGAAGCTTAGAATGATGCATAATGTATTAATCCATGTTTTATTCCTATAAACTCTGATAAATAAAAACATCCAAACATGCTATGCAGCTTCTTATGACGTTTTGCATATGCTATTACGCATTGTCAGGTAAAATGCTAAACACACTGATAATATCAAAATATTCAGTCAAATGCAATATACAGTATACAGGTAACGATTTGGAATGATTACAAAGGAGTACACACTGCAACAGACTTATTAGTCCTTATGGGACAGTTTGGATATCTAAACTAATAATCTACTGACTATGAGGTATATAAAAAGATAGCAAAGAAGGAGGCTGCTCCCCACTCACCACTCCCTCCAGCTAATACTGGCATGGAAACAGTTGGACAAATATCATGTAGTATGGACAAGCTAACATGGAATTTCGGATAGGACACAGAGAAAAATAAATTGATTTGTAATCTAACCTAACTAATACTAAAATTCTGAAAGAGAGCAGATGTATGAATATCAATATACATGGCTGTATACGTTATCACTTAACCTAAGAAGTGCGCATGGGGGTAATTGGAAACGTCCGCCTGTGCTGACGTATTTGAGCTGTTTCCATCACTAAAATATTAATTTTACCATAAATAGCATTAATAATTATCCATACGTGCCTATTATGGGTTGATTATAAAGGTATTAACCTGAAACAACAATAAAACGAGTGAAAACAGCGTTTGGATGGTCAAAATCGGAGATACAGGCCGCGAGTTATATAATGTATGGGTGAGGCAACCTGCTTTCCCGCCAATTTCCCCCAAGGCCACTGAGACACAGTTGATCGATACTCTCTCTCTCTCTCTTGCACTCGCTTGCTAACAGAGATGACAATGCCCTGCTTGCAACTCGCTAATGTTAGCACGAAAATATACCTCAGAATAAGGGAATAACAGGGAAAATAGGTGATAACTGAAGGAGGGGAGGAAAGTGGGGAAGGAGGGGAGGTAGAGGAGTGATATTTTGCATGGCCCAGGGGCAAATTTTTTTTTTTTTTTTTTTTTTCGATGTTTAAAGTTGATTTTTTTTTTCTCTAACTCTTAAGAGTCTTCCCGCAGTCCGCCGGGGGAACTCTTAAGAGTCTTCCCGCAGTTCCCGGGTTAATTACGCGTTATTCTGAAAGAAACTGTTAATTGGGGTTTATTTGCCAAGTGTTTATACAGATGGTTCTTGAATGTTTCGAAAGTATTACAGTTCACAACGTTTGAAGGTCGTCCGTTCCAAATATTCACAACACAGTTGAAGAAGAAATGCTTCGCCTCAAGAGAATGAAAACGCTTGTCTATGATCTTATAACTATTGTTTATCGTGTAGTTTGCTTGACTGATTGTGAAGAATTCACTTACATATAGGTTGCTGAATCCCTTGAAGATTTGTAACACCTCTATTAGGTCACCACTCAGTCTGCGCTTTGTTAGGCTAAAGCCATTTAGTTCTTTTAAACGCTCTTTGTACGGTTTATTATGCATGCTAGGTATAATTTTAGTGACTGCGTGGCACTGTTTCAAGTTCATTTATGTCCTTACTGTAGTACGGTGACCAGAATTGCACACAGTATTCGAGATGGGGACGCACAAGTGAGTTGAATAGAGTAGGAATGATTTTGTCCGATTTGAATTTAAATGTTTTGCCAATGAAACTCGCCAATTAATTAGCAGTTTTTATTAACTCTGTACACGGTTTACTGGGCTTCAGGCCACTTGATAATATAACCTCCAGATCCTTGTCTTGATCTAGGTGTTGGGGAAGATCGATCAACATGCTGTGGGGGAGGATAATCATCCGCTGGAGAAGGGAGGGGGGGGGGGGGCTGGAAGGACTTAACAAGAGATGTGAATTATTTGTGTTCGGTGACATTTGCTTTGTCTCTGTGAAGTGTAGGGTGTGGTGTTAGGTAGTAGAGTGACTCAGACGCAAAAGTCGTGTAGCCTCTCCTGCCTCTCCGTGACCTGCGATATTCATAGATCCGAGAATGCTAGATGTATAAAACATTCATATTTCTGCCAACAGCTGGCACAGTGTGAGGTGTGTGGTTGTGAGGGTGTTGGGTGATGGGGAGAAAAGGAGTTAGATCGACCTGTTGGGCAGGGGAGGCACTCACTCTTACTACCAGTGGTTGTGTGTGCGTGTGTATGAGAAAGAGAGAGAGAGTGAGAATATATTACCCTTTCAGTATTTGGCCGGAATTCTTCATTGTGGTCAGGATACCGTTAGATTAATTTATGCAGATTAAGGACCTAAGGTAATAACATTTGTCACATCTACTTCAATTATACCTGTAACTTGAACAGACATTTATAGACATAATCAAATCAGTAAACTGTAGCCAGAATATTATTGAAATGACAGGGTTGGTGAAAGGGACTGCAGAAGACAGTTGCAGAATTGCTAGTATACAACTGAGTAACCAAAAGAAACCAGGAGCACGCAAGCAACGGAGAACCACACAAATACAGGAGCCACCCCTTTCATCAGGAGCTTCTCATATTCTATGGGACCAGACAACATCAACAAGTATGGGAAATTCCAACAGCCAATCACCGCCCTGTTTTCAAACCGTGCCAGCCAACCACAAGACAGCATTTCCTCAATTCCTGGACCTGCAGTATGACGAGAACATGTTTATGCAAATTGAACATCAACGACCAGAAACATATATGCATAAATGGACCTGAGCAGGAGCACCGATTACGACGAACCTAAAGATGTAAGAGCCCCAGGAAAAGAACCAATACTAGGCGAACAATAACCAAGTTCGCATAAGAGTTTAGATGATGGCGTAATCCATACAAGTAGGATTTTTCCCTTCATAAGCTAAACAACTAATATGCAAGTCTTAAATATATTACCTATTAAATAAGTAACCATATAAATATTACCCATCGATGTCTAGGATAAGTATTAAACCTCACAACTCCATCACAACGAATTCCCAACACCCCTATTGCCTCGAGCTCATGTAAAAGAGAGTCAAGAATTAAGTCACATATCACCTCAAAGAATTAGTGGAAATGTATGCAAACATCCACTGCAGTACTGTACTAAACCCTGAAAAGGAACAGGACAGCCATCCACGGTGAAAGTTTGTACTGACCTACCCCTGCCCGGAGAGAATGCTATACCTGTAGTACCCCTTGAAGTCTGGAACCTGAAGTCCTGCTCGAGTGACGCCATACACCCCTGAAGTGATGCTCAACGGACCTACGATCTACGTCGGCCAGACTTGCTCTTTCTCTACCCTCAAACATTACCCTAAGTGTCTCTGTATATCTTACGCTGTGTTTATTGTTGTCGAGGTATAGGTAAAATATGTGAATTGTGTAGCGTATAATTCTATTCA
Organism: Paralithodes platypus; assembly: GCA_032716605.1. Lineage (NCBI taxonomy): Eukaryota > Metazoa > Arthropoda > Malacostraca > Decapoda > Lithodidae > Paralithodes > Paralithodes platypus. The sequence continues at coordinate 35,140,188 of CM064531.1, read as the reverse complement.
GATCTGTGCCCAAGATCCTTATTTTGCATATGTGTTAATCCTTCGGAATCTTACATTAACTCTTATCTAGATCTGTGTCCAAGATCTAATATTCATCTTGTTTAATATCCTGTAGAACGTCCTATGCATACGTTATATAATTGTGTTAATTGATTCACCTCGCCACGCACTCACAGATTTTCCTAGTATATGTATTCTGTTATGTATGTTACAAGTTGAGGTCGAAGTGTATTTCGTGTTTTAATTCCCAGTCTTAATTCATAACTTATTATCTAGAACCTACGCTCATTTTCATAATTAATTTATCTCAGTCTCCTCGTTGAGAAGTTTTATGATTAACTAATTATATTTACTTCCTGTGTCCCCCATCTTACGGTTGATTACCTAATCGTTATTGTAATTATTTTATGAACTAATATTAACTTTCATTTAATTACTGTTGTAGATAATTATGATTCTTCCTGTCTAGGAATTCTAGCATTGCATAGAGTCTGTTATCTAATTATTCATCATATCAAATACACCGCTTATTAGGTGAATTCTTATTAAGACTCTGTTAACCTGTTCAGATATCTTGTTCATACCAGTTTGAGTATTTCCTCAGTACAACTTCGTCTTGTACGTTAATTTCATTATAATTAATATTGTGTTAATTATTACTTACGCTATTACCATAGAAGTGTTTCTAGGACATCTGTTAACTAAGTTCATTTGGTTAACTAGACTTTGTCTTTAGTTCTTAATATCTCCGAAGTGATATTCACGTCAAAGATTATAGAGCAATATATTAATATTTCCGTCTGACAACTAAGTCCAGGAACACGTTTTTAAACACCCTGTATAAGGTGGGCGGGCTCTGAGATATGGCTACCAGGGCTGCCAACATGACAAACTATGTGTGGCTATAGCAGACGAAAAACTGTATACTTTCATCCTTGACCAACTGTACAAATTAATCTGGAGGGGGGATCTAGTGGATGTTTTTTTTTTTTTAATTTGATGGAGGTTTAGGGAGGATACTAGAGGAATAATGAATACATGCAAAAAACGCCCAAAAAGTGAATCATCCCCCCCTTAATCACTTTGCTGATACACTTCGATGCATCAAATATACGGTAGTGATATTAGTATTAACCCTTTCGGCACGAGAACGCGTTTCTTCACTTTACTTTGGCTACAGCTAGACGAATGTATGCAGTTTAAGAAGGACCTATGTTATTCAGAGGGTTTAAGGGGGGTCCAAAGGGAGAAGGGGGTCCAGAAAACGCATCTACCTCTCCTTTAAATGGCTAGACCCCGCTTCAAGACACATTTTTACATTTGTCGGTAGAAAAATGTCCAACATTACAGGCTCACTATCGTTCGCCAGGGGAAAAATCGACACCTAACTAGCACGAAAGGTTAAATATTGACGAAGAAATGGGGCGAAATGTCTTAAAATCGACACCTAACTAGCACGAAAGGTTAAATATTGACGAAGAAATGGGGCGAAATGTCTTAAAATCGACACCTAACTAGCACGAAATGTTAAATATTGACGAAGAAATGGGGCGAAATGTCTTAAAATCGACACCTAACTAGCACGAAAGGTTAAACATTGACGAAGAAATTGGGCGAAATGTCTTAAAATCGACTAACTAATGGGCCGAACGTCATAAAATCTGGAAAACTATTGGGGGTAAGCATGAGGAAGAAGGGTGACCAGAAAAACAGCCCATCCCCCCTTAAAGCAATACAAAATATACTTATCGGCACCATGGGATATCGGCGTTGCGGGGTGTGTGGTCCCCGTAGAATGTATTATCATAGTGCAGACCTCTCGGCATTTTGAGACTACTCCTGTACACAAAATAAAAATAAAATCAAATCAAAATAAAATAAAATAGATAAATAAATCAATTGGAAAAAATAAATATATACAACAACAACAACAACAACACCTACTACTACTACTACTACTACTCTCTGACCGTTTTGGTGGGGTCAGTACTCAAGGTATTAGTGAGTTGGGCCTATAATTGGGCCTTGTAATTGGGGTTGGGTGTGACCGGGATCTGCCATGTATGGGCCGATCGGCTTTTTGCAGACTCCCATTTTCTTATGTTCTTATTAACACAATAAGAGCGGGTGGTGGAGTATATTTCACCGTGCCGCCCAGCGGGTTTTTTTTTTTACCATAAATGGCCTTGTTTCCGTGCTCTTTTTCATGCATAAACAAGAGCCAGAGCGTAATACAATTATGTATCCCTGAAAGGGCGTAAATTGAGCTTTTCAATGACACCAGAACCATCCTTCTACGATCACTGGTTGTCTTGCAACGATCGTGCAACCGAAGGGCAAAATCGCTAAAATACGGTCATTTCGTTACATAATTACGTGTGTAGCGAGGGAGGGAGGGAGGAGTAGTGTGGAGTACATGTCAGTAGGCCCGCGGCGGCCGTGGCGAGTGGTCATGAGGTAACCTACGCTCCTCCCGTCGCTCGTCTCTCTCTCAGAGCCAACATTGCGCCAAAATTGCACACAGACTTAAGTCAGGCCCCGCCACGTAGTCCAGATTTTTAGAGATGGACTTAAGTCCGGTCCTGCCAAAGAGGGGTTAAATACAATTAATAGATATTCCTCTATAATTGATTCATAATTGTATAATAAATATTACATCTGAATTCCTCGACCAAGTTTGTTATTATTGCATACGATCGATTGAAATGAAAATAGGTTTCAAATCATAATCTACATAAATTAAAGTTACTTATATACGAAATTGTGAACAGAATAAAATAGTACATTGCCACTAGTTTCATCGTAAAATCTCTGAGATTAAGTTCATATTTACACAAACTAGAATTGTATTTTCCAACCACGCAGTACGAATATATGACCTGACACGCTAGCTGACTAAAAGGTCTCACTACCTGTGAGAGCGTCTACCTGGCTCAAGCACGCGTGTCCCACCCGTGTGTCTCACTCACACTGCCTGTGTACTTATTTTACTTCTCAATTCCCTCATCCTCTCTTGTATCGAGAATGTAACTAAGTATCTTTATTGTTGATTTATTCACGGAAGACACTCGACTCACATCATTATTATTATTAAGGGTTAATGCTATTGGTCACATGTTTATTTAATTACATATTTCCTACTTTGTTTATTACCACAATTGAAGTATTGTTGATCTCATTTTGGTATCTACTATTCTTTTGTATTCTATTCATTGCTTTATAGTTCTCATAATTATCAAGGTAATGTTTCATCATGAATTGCAGATATATATTCGTGAATTGGGTATTGAAATGATTATGCTACGGTATCCTAAAACTAAATCAACTAAATGAGATACTATTCCTATGCCCTTGAATAAACTTGTGTGTATAATTCACCTGTGTGTTGTTACTGAGTTCTGTAGTACCTAGTTGAATACTTATTTGTGATATTAAGAACGTGTTTGGTGTGTCCCTTTTGGGATTATTTACGGTCTATAAGTCCAGATCTGGATTTTAGTAAAGACTATATATAGAACAAGCTTTAAATATTATAGCCCGACATAACAATTATGAACAAAGGTGCCTTGGTTTAGTGAGACGGCTAAGCATCAGTTAAATTATATAAATGTGCAATCCCTAGCATTGTTGACACCAATCGAGCAGGGCAATATCCATGGGAGGCCTCATAGGCATGTTTGCCGGACCTCCTGTTTATTTTGTTCTGGCTTCCCTCAATGTTTCTGTTTGTGTCTCACCTACACAGAGAATAATCCAGCTAGCTCTCACAAACACCTCTTCCTCTTATCCATTTCACTATCCTGAACAAGCACACCACTCTTCTTTCCAATAAAATACCCCTCCCCCTATAAAACACAAACACAAACAAGGTTAATTTGGGTCTCTCTCTCTCTCTCTCTCTCTCTCTCTCTTTCAACTTTTGGGAAAAACTTGTTACAAGTAGCTTTGCCTTCTGACTCCTTCATACACATATATATATATATATATATACAGTATATATATATACTCATAGACAGTCAAAACAGGAGATCGCTACACATGAGGAAGTAAGGGTATGATGTTGTTCTACTATAACACTGGCCATCATCAACTGGCACACACATACAGTAGGTCTACAATGATCAGCGCCCTTGACTTGCTTGTCAACATTCGTTTCTTTAGAATTCACTTCCTCATAATAGCTTTCCACCGCTATTCAATCATAAACAGTCAAAATAACATTGGTTGCAACGGTCTCATTAACAGAGGTTGTTATTAGGTGTATGGGCCTTATGTTCATTAGTGTTGTGTATTATCTTCCGCTATTCCGTTTTGATGAGAATGTTAATTTAATTGAACTGTGAATATGAACAACAACGAAATTTTAAATCATTGCTTGGCTTTTAATTAGTAAATTATTAATTAAATAGTTGCAAGTAATGTCATATCTTCCACATAGCTTGATATATTACAGTAGCTATAGTTGTACTATCCTTGCCTGTTTAGTCATAGGCTTTCTTATTACGTCGTTAAAAGGTGAAACTCTCACACACAAACACACACGCACACACACACGAGACGGTGTGTTTATCTGTAAAAACTTTAACTATAATAGCGTACGAATATATTTTTCGATTGCTATTCCCTAATAAAAACTATCTAGATAAAACTTAACCTGACCTAATCTACCTAACCTAAATATATATGTTGCAAAGTATTGTAAAGATCTGTGTACACTTAAACTGTCGACTCAAACTATTTGTTCCTGCAAACGTACATAATTAGTAAATTGTGTACCTTTGAACACACCACCGTTTGGACACACACACACGCAAGGTGTTATAGTTTAGACAGGAGAAGTAAAGCAGGTGGCCTGTAACAACATGCTTGCCATAACAGTAGACAATAATAGGTTAGGCCACGTTGGTCCAGGTAGAGACATGTTAACAATGTACGAACACCGACAGTCTGCAGGACCAAGGTTGAAGAGGAACAATAATGGACATGGGAACGCCAGCGGACAGTCGGCAACATATCCAGCTGGCCAGGGCTTTTATTTGTGGTATTTAAGCTATTTACAAACATAAATATGCGAAATGCAAAAGACAGGTAGGAACAAACTAGTGGGTAGGGTAAGTCTGTATATTTTGTTTACCATTATTTTACTTATCATTATTATATATCCGGGGAGGTGTGGCGGAGTGGTCTTGCCACTGGACTGGTAATCCAATGGACCCGGGTTCGAATCCCAATATGTCAATGGAAGATATTATTGGGATGGAATTTGTGCTATACCTAGTATCAGTGCATTACCACAGCACACCGAAATGCCAAATAAATACTCTCATTGTTCCCTGATTAAATAGCATTGTATGAATATTCCCATATTCAAAAATATGCTACAGGGGAGCAATGCCTAGTGAGTTAATTGCTCAATAGGTGGCGTTCTGAGAGTGAGGGTCCGAGCCAGAGGGATGAGACTGTGAAGCACAGAGGCGGAACAGTTTCAGAGATGGAGATGCTTCGAGCCGTGAAGTTTCGCATGTCTCACTCCCTAGACTGGAACAAGACCTCACGGGCCTCACCGTGTTCAGCGGTAGAGTGTAAAGGCTATCAGCCTATGCCGGAGAGGGAGTAGTTGGAATATAGAAAGAAAAAAAAATATATATATATAATAGCATCACTATAATTACCACTGGGCCACTTGGAAATCTTACCGGGTGTACGAGTGCCATATATGTGTCTATATCTACACCCTGTTCCAAATAGATAATTCAGAAATCCTGAACCTTAACCTCTATATAACTCATAAATGGCTAGAGCGAATGGGTTGTACAATTAATGTTCACACCTATTCCCTGTCTGACCCTTCCTAAATAGGCTAGTAGGCACATTAGTTATTGAGTTATAGAGGTTTATGCTAAAGAGTTTTAGCCTATTTAAATCTCACCAGTAGGATATTGGATGTGTTATTTGGAGTGCACCAAATATCAAATCCAATATCGTACGGGTGAGATCTAGATTATTTATATAGAACATTATTAAAATAACACAATTATTAAAACCCCCCACAACGAACAAAATTAATTATTAAAGATCCCCACTACGAACTAACTAAGAACGGGAGACTAACAATGAACAACTGAAGAAGAGAAAATTTACCAAAAGAGGAAGAAGGAGGAACTACAGCAAAACCAAATACAACGAAGGCGGGAATAACAAGAAAGGAAATACTCAAGATTTCCCACGTTCCAGCCCCCACATCATCACCGCGAGTAACGAGAGCAAGAAGAACAGAGCCAAGTCGCCCACGGAGAAGATAAAAGTAGCAGCAGAAGACATAGTAATAGTAAAACCACGAGAAAATAACAATTAACAAAAGTGACAGAATGGCCACCCCAATCATCAGAGAAAACGTGTTCCAGAAGAAGACAGAGGAGAAACTAAAATAAAATCAACAACACCAGACGGGAGTAATAAAGAATAAGATAAACACAATGCCCCGTATACCAAAATTACCCCACATCGCCAACAAGAAGAACGAGAGCAAGAATATCCAACTCGAGACCGAAGACAAGAACATCAGGGCATCAACAGACAAAGACACACGCATAGCAAAGCCACGTGTACGGGATCACCACCAGAATTCTACGAGTAATACCCACACATATATACCAGCTACTATTACTTCCACGCCCTCTACGAACAACAGACGAGACACCAGAATTGCCACTATTACACCAGAACTTCCTGCAACACCAGGAAAAGATATCCCCATAATATCAACACCACATGAAGCTCCCAAAAGAAGAAGAATATTCAGCCAGAAACAGAAGGGCCAGCATCACTATCAGAAGAGAAGCCACTTACGCACTACTTCCACCCAAAAGCCGAATCACCTGCCCGCGAACTTCTAAGGGGCCCTACTAATCCCCTTAGATCCGCCCCCGACCGGACATAAGACCTTTTGACCCCTGCATACTTACCCCAGGACATCTCAGCCAAAGTCGTCACTTTCCCAACGAAATCTGAACAAGGTAAGCAATTCTAGGGCTTCATAACACTGGCATACTAGTGGTGAAGTCCTATAATTGCCCTCCCATTCAAGTAAAGATAAAAGGCATGCCTAATATCCTGAAAGGTCTACTGGAGTAAAACCTCCTATTGAGGAATAGTTGTTAGACATACCATGGCATCTTACTAACATTAAGGTCCAAAATTGGCTGCACCTTTTAATACTATAAGTATTATTGACGGACATGTCCCGAGGTACTTCTCGTATTAAATACGCACTCCACAAACTATCGAAGGATACTTGATTTGTCAAGGTCATTCGACTAGTTCCAGGGCTTTGCGAGACACCGTAACTGGCACTCAGCATACAGAAGTCCCTAGTACATATTCTGTCCAACAACATGGTAGCGGACATTTGTAATTAAAAGGTTTAAACACCGCCCCGAGTTCTCTGAACCTCTTATAACGGTCAGTTGGCAGATCGAGGAACATAGTAATGGTCATGACCTTATTATCTACTCGCGTTAGCCCGATATGTTGTCACTGTGTCATAACATTTAAGACATCATATTAAAGACCCACACCAAGAGTACCTGAACAGAACTTCATCACCGATTAGTATAACGGTCAGGATAGTCGAGTAACTCTAGCTATATGCTAAACATACTTACATTAGTCCGATGAAGTGCCCAGTGTCATGACATTTAAGGAGCTTCATTGAAGACCCGATACCAACTAATCCAACTGTAACTTAAACAACTGATCCACATGACAGGCCAACCTGGACGGCCCAACAGAGACTCAGAAGACCCCCAAACTGTTACCTCAACTCAACACTCCTACAGCTCCAAGTGTTAGCTCAGGAGTCCATATTGAAAACTAGAAACAAGTCGATACCAGTGACGAGGTATATAAAATTAGAGTCCACAAATATTGACTCTACCTAATTCTCATCAATGCATAATAATGTTAGAGTTCACAAATATTGACTCTGCCTAATTCTCATCAATGCACAATCATTATTATGTTCCTTCCAACAACCAACCATACTCCTAAAATCGATTAATTATATTTACAAACACATGTGGCAGTCCGTGGATTCGAACCCAGGATGCTCACACCGAAAATCAACACCTTATACATCGCACCACGAAGACAGTTAAAGGTTGGTGGACACTGCCTACGATTTATTATGCAACTTCGAATCCTGCATATCAATCTAAGCATGTACACACATCCCAACTGCAACTCACGTAGGCTATGCATATGTGAATGGAAAGAGCAATTAATGGGGCCTTAACCACTTAGGGAAGTCCTCTCGATAAATTACTGCTAAACCAATATCAATTATTATGTTCCTTCCAACAACCAACCATACTCCTAAAATCGATTAATGAAATTTACAAACACATGTGGCAGTCCGTGGATTCGAACCCAGGATGCTCACACCGAAAATCAACACCTTATACATCGCACCACGAAGACAGTTAAAGGTTGGTGGACACTGCCTACGATTTATTATGCAACTTCGAATCCTGCATATCAATCTAAGCATGTACACACATCCCAACTGCAACTCACGTAGGCTATACATATGTGAATGGAAAGAGCAATTAATGGGGCCTTAACCACTTAGGGAAGTCCTCTCGATAAATTACTCCTGAACCAATATCAATTATTATGTTCCTTCCAACAACCAACCATACTCCTAAAATCGATTAATGAAATTTACAAACACATGTGGCAGTCCGTGGATTCGAACCCAGGATGCTTACACCGAAAATCAACACCTTATACATCGCACCACGAAGACAGTTAAAGGTTGGTGGACACTGCCTACGATTTATTATGCAACTTCGAATCCTGCATATCAATCTAAGCATGTACACACATCCCAACTGCAACTCACGTAGGCTATGCATATGTGAATGGAAAGAGCAATTAATGGGGCCTTAACCACTTAGGGAAGTCCTCTCGATAAATTACTCCTGAACCAATATCAATTATTATGTTCCTTTCAACAACCAACCATACTCCTAAAATCGATTAATGAAATTTACAAACACATGTGGCAGTCCGTGGATTTGAACCCAGGATGCTCACACCGAAAATCAACACCTTATACATCGCACCACGAAGACAGTTAAAGGTTGGTGGAGACTGCCTACGATTTGTTATGCAACTTCGAATCCTGCATATCAATCTAAGCATGTACACACATCCCAACTGCAACTCACGTAGGCTATGCGATAAATTACTCCTGAACCAATATCAATTATTATGTTCCTTCCAACAACCAACCATACTCCTAAAATCGATTAATGAAATTTACAAACACATGTGGCAGTCCGTGGATTCGAACCCAGGATGCTCACACCGAAAATCAACACCTTATACATCGCACCACGAAGACAGTTAAAGGTTGGTGGACACTGCCTACGATTTATTATGCAATTTCGAATCCTGCATATCAATCTAAGCATGTACAGTTACAGTTCACAAATATTGACTCTGCCTAATTCTCACCAGTGCGCAGGTGTATCTAGAAAGTTAGAGTTCATAATAAGTGACTCTGATTAAATCTTCGCCCAATGTATGAGTGTCTAGATTGTTATAGTGACATATTGAACTAACACCATTATTGTACGACTTATAAGAGTTTTTAAATAAGTTAATTAGTTTATTAAGAGGCAAGTTAAACCTATTGTATAACTGAGCTCCACCCAGATCCTCGAGACCGTTCTATGACAGTTCATATTGTTACATGTAAACCATTGATTCACGTTTACCTATTAGTATTAGTATACCTATTTGTGAAGTGTTTGGAGGATATATTGGTGAGGTGGAGGGGTGATAATATATAGTGTAATAAGAGTGTGTAGTGACGGGACAGCGGTAGTGTTGTGAGTTGTTGAGATTGTAAACAAACATGGCGGAGGGAATTTCGGGAAAGACGGAGGCGGAAGAAAATCTACAACGTGTTCGTGGGTTTAAGAGCACAGATAATAAGTTAGAAGAGGTTATTAATGTTGTGAAGGATTTGGAAAAGTGGAAGAGTGATACGGAGATATGGAAGGGGGATATTGGTGAGAAAGTTAAGGTACTGTGTGTAATGTGTGGTGTGAGAGGTGGGGAAGGGAATAGGCCTAGCGAAGGAAGTGAATGCAGGCCTATTTCAGATGGTGTTCCCAGGAGGTGTAATCCACATGTGATTGAGGTAGGCAAAAGGCAGTTATGTGATTGAGGTAGGTAAAAGGCAGTTATGTGATTGAGGTAGGGAAAAGACAGAACTGCCTATAGCGAGTGTATGAATGTGATTGAGGTAGACAAAAGGCAGAACTGCCTATAGCGAGTGTATGAATGTGAATGAGGTAGACAAAAGGCAGAACTGCCTATAGCGAGTGTATGAATGTATGTATGAATGAATGACATGGATGTATGAGGTGGACCAAGAACCAGATGGATGGATGAGATTCGAAACTTATGGATGTAATGGGTGATGTTGCTGATGATGATGAATGCACTTGCGTTTCGGTAGTGTGCTTATTCCACCACATGAATGAGTGAATGACATGAATTCATGAGGTACTTTGAAATAGATGAATGAATGATTGAATGAATGAATTCATGAGGTACTTTGAAATAGATGAATGAATGATTGAATGAAGTTATGAATGATTGGCAAGAAGGGAGGAGGCTAGAAGTGTTCCAGTGTGTGGTACTCGGTGTAGCAAGGAATAGGACAGAGTCCCACATCACACCGACTACACTTGGACGCGACTTCCTTCCTTCTTCGGGGCCTCCTTGTCGTGTGACTGCAGACGTGGCACACCTTCTTTCCGGCCACCCGGCAGCAGCAAGTTGGTTAGGGTTGAAAGGTACAGTCACAAGCCTGTGGGTCGCGAGGTAGTCCCGGCACTCAAGGCGGCTGGGCAAATCCACGATCGCCCTCGGAACTGGTGGCGCACGTGTGGTTCCGTGCTTACGGAGGAAGGCCTCGATGATGTCCTTGGAGAACAGCCTTACAGAGGTCTTCTTTCCTGTGTGCGTCATCCACAGGTTGTATGCGTTGAGGATAGTGACATCAAGAAGATGGAGTACGACCTTCTTGTACCATTTACAGGTCTTCCTCAGGCAGTTAACAGCAGTGATCTGCATATCACTTTTGTCCACCAACCGCATGTTCACATTATACTCCATGACAGTGTCAGGTTTGGAGATAACAACTACAGTCCTGTTGCCTGTGACACGGTCCTGCTGGTATCTCCTCTTCCCACTATCTCGCAATGCGGACTTGTGGTAGGTGGAGAGGACATTGACTGGCTTTGTGTCGTGCCAACAAATAGCCAGTATGTTCTCACTGCTGCTCTTCTTCCGGAAGATGTCTCCTTTCTGCGTCTTCTCAAACCGGGGCCAGTGTTTCCGGTTTGACCTAACAGTTCCACAGCTTCCAGTTCTCCTTGTAAGGAGATACCTGGCAAGGAGAGGAGAGGTGTAGAAGTTGTCAGTGCACAGAATACGGTTGGCATCTAGATACGGCTCCATCAGTGTCTTGACAACCGACCCTGAAAGACCTAAAGGGTCGTTCGGAATGTCCACATCAGTAGCGGTATATATGATAAGATCCAGCACGTATCCTGTCTCGCAGTCACACAGTACAAATAATTTTATCCCGATGCGGTGACGCTTCGACGGAATGTACTGGCGGAAAGAGAGACGTCCACGGAAGAGGACCAAAGACTCATCGATCACGACATTCTGGAAAGGTTTGAAAAACCGGCGATACCTGTAGAGGAGGGAGTTCAGGAATGGCCGTATTTTCCAGATCTTGTCGGCTCCATGTGGCGCAGTGTTATCCACAAAGTGCAAGCACTTCAGAATTTGCCTATACTGGTCCCTTGGCATGTAGGTGTTGAACACTGGCATTGCTATGATGTCATGCATAACCCAATAAATTTAACATGTTATGTTTCTTTATGTGGGGCATGAGCATGGTGAGGGCCAAAAACATGAGGAGTTCGCCGATGTCAATGGGTGTCCATCTCCGCATGTGGGGCGACATCATTTCATCGGCGTGCTGGCGACCATACAGGTTTGTCTCTGTGACCATGTCCCCGAGCAATTGGTCATCAAAAAATGCCCGGAAGTAGTCGTAAGGGGTGTCATTCTCCAAGCAGGGAAAGGCAGGCTGGACGCCATTCGGTGCCTTGTGAAAGAGGGGTGGTAGACCAGGCATATCCCGAGGCTGGCAGTCCTGCCTCTGAAAGACAGGTGGTGGTACCATCCTCCTGGCCCCTCTTGGGGCACCTCCTGGGGCACCTCCTCGGGCACCTCCTCTGGCACCTCGCTGTGGCTGTCCCTGCTGTGGCTGTGCCTGCTGTGGCTGTGGCTGTGGCTGGCCCTGCTGTGGCTGTGCCTGCTGTGGCTGTCCCTGCTGTAGCTGTCCCTGCTGTGGCTGTCCCTGCTGTGGCTGGCCATGCTGTGGCTGTCCCTGCTGTGGCTGTGCCTGCCCGTCATCAGAATCGCTTTCCGGCAGCGGGGATATCCTGGCTTCCGGCGAATCGAGAGAGCTTGGGCCGGCATCCTTTCCTCCAAATCCAGCCGACGCCTGGTCACCCTCGTCCGCGACATCTCAGGTGGCGTTGCCTACACGGGGGGATTTGCACCTATAATAATAATAATAATAATATTTATTCAGTTAGCAATTTACAGAGTTGGTACCATATAGTATGTTACAAATATGACTTGTACCAGCCTTGCATAATTCCAACTAAGGATAGCCCAATAAGGCCGTAAGGCGTATTTCCATTGGGGTCCTTGTGGGATTAGGTTAGCTGGGGAAAAAGGGGAGGATAAAGAAATAGATACTTTAGAGAAAGTATTTCTAGGGGGTTATTTTAAGATACCTTACATCCTATAGTAAATATCAGTAATCCGTAATCAGTAATCATTTCAGTTTGGTTTGTCTCTCTCTTATGTCACATTTAGTAGTACACATAAGCTTGGTGCTCCCTTCTCGCAGCTGTCCGGTTCAGGTGTTCCTTCAGGCTACGTCTGAAGGAATACAGTGTTCTCTTTTCACGGACTGACTGGGGTAGGTCGTTCCAGTCTTTGATGGCGGTGAAGAAGAATGTTTGCTTACCCTGTCCTTGGATTCTCGGGACCTTAAAATTAAACATCCTGTTTCTTGTATTATGTCCACTCCTCTCATTTGCTTTAACAAAATCATTCTTTAGATACTCTGGAGCTCTGTCATAGAAAATGTTGAAGGCATTAGTGAGCCAGATTTGTTTGGCCCTGTCAGAGACATTGAGCATACCTAGTGACTGAAGTTGCTCCTGGCCAACATGTGATCTGTGTCCTAGGTTCAGCATGAACCTAACCATTTTATTTTGAGTGACCTGAAGTTTGTGCTGTGCTGATTTAGATGATGCAGATTACCAGAATGACACAGAATAGTCAAAATGACATTGAACAAGCGCTTGGCAGAGGGTCTTTTTGGTCGCCGCAGGCAAGCATCCCACCTGTCTATACAGGTATTTTATACGTGCTCTACACTTACTCAGGATAGATTCCAAAATTGTTTCACCTGACAAACTCGCGTCCAGTTTTAGTCCGAGATATTTAACTTGTGACACTGTTGTTATAGGAATATCATTACAGTTGACCGAGAAGCCCACAATGTCTTTCAGTTTGCGTTTTGTTCCACATAAGATGGCTTCCGTCTTGCCCAGGTGAAGAGATAGTCTATTGTCCACTAGCCATTCACTACATGTTTCTAGTTCTTTGGAAAGTGAAGCGGCAATACTTATTGGGTCTTTTCCTGAAACCAGAAGCACGCTGTCGTCTGCATACAGTAATAATTTACATGAGACGCTCAGTTCCATGTCGTTCACATAACAGAGAAACAGTAAGGGACCAAGGATGCTTCCCTGCGGGACCCCACAGTTAATTGGCATAGGATCAGATATATTATATCAATTTTGACGCTTTGGGTTCTACCACTAAGATAAGATTTAAACCAGTTCACAGACCCTATGCCCATTGCTTGTAGTTTATTACATAGGATATCATGGTCTACTGTGTCAAACACTTTTTGTAGATCAAGAATAACCATACCGGTGTAGTTACCTTTAGACATTTCTTTACGAATGTGATCCGTTAAGTGGATGAGACAGGAGTCTGTCGAGTACATGCATCTGAAACCTGATTGAAACTTATAGAATAGATCATTTTGTTTGAGGTAGTGTTCAATTTGGGTGTATACCGCTCTTTCAAGGATTTTAGATACAATACATAATATGCTAACTGGTCTGTAGTTACCAACTTCTAGTTTATGGCCTTTCTTGAATAGAGGGGTTACAATAGCTTCCTTCAGTTCAGCAGGTACAGCGTTGGTGTTAATTGACAAGTTGATGATGTGGGTTAGGGGGCCTGCTATACCAATGGCTCCATCTCGTAGAAATTTGGCAGGAATTTTGTCTGGTCCTGTGCTTTTATGTACATTTAGGTTAGACAGCTCGTCAAAAGTGTATTTTGGTGTAACATTTTGCAATCCAAATGTGTTCGGGTGTATGTCTTTATATCTGTAGAAATTTCGAAAGGTGGCCGTTCTTGTCGTGTATTTACTGAGAGGTTGAGGTAGGTTCTGTGCAAGTGTGTTTGCTATGGAGGTGAAGAAGGAGTTGAAGTAGGTTGAAATTTGTCGTTTATCGTGGCAAACCTGATCATTAATGGTGAGAGCAATATTAGTGTTAGACGAATCCCTTGTCTTGTTGCTGTAGCCTGTTGTTTTTAGGTGCCTCCATAGTTTCTTTGGGTTATTCTGATATTCCTCTGCCTTATTGTGAAAATAATTGGTTTTCGCTGATTTTAATTTCCTACTTAGTTTATTCCTGGCCCTGTTGAACTCATGTTTCATACCTTGATCCTGTCTATGTTCCGCTAGCCTTTTTAACAGATTGTCTCTGTGTTCCAGATGGTGTAGTATGTCATTGTTGATCCATGGGTCTGACCTTGCTTTAATTTGTATGTCTTTCAGAGGAGTTATTTCGTCTAGAATGTTTGTGATGATGGTTCTGAAGCCAACCCATGCGTCATTAACGTTTGTACTTCCAAACACTGGAGACCAGTCTGTATTCCATAAAATGTCCAGAAATGTTTCTTTATTGTAGTTTCTGAGTGACCTTGTTTTGATAACCTTGTGATTCTCTAGGGTAATTTTTGTGGTTTTTCGTGTGCAATATGTGACGAAGTGATCACTTATCCCTGTCTGTATAACCCCTGATTGGGATATTTTGTCCTCTCTGTTACAGTTTATGTGGTCTATTATTGTGGCAGTGTTCTCAGAGATACGTATGGGGGTTGTGATGAGTTGTTTGTGATTGTGCATTGTCAGTATATGCCTATATTCTCGTACAAGCCTATCATTTCGTTGTTTGTAACATAGGTTAAAATCCCCTAGTATAATGGATTCATTCCGAGGGTCTAGCGATGACAAAGTTCGTTCAAATTTGGTCAAGAATTGTGTGTCGTTTGGTGGCCTATAGCATACCCCAATTGTGATGGGTCTTGTCCTCGGCAGGTGTAGATCGATCCACAGAGCTTCGTGATTTTCTACATGGAGGTCAGTCCTAGTTGTGTGTGTGAGGTTGTTTTTTACATACAGACATACTCCTCCCCCATGCCTATTGCGATCATTCCTAACCATATTGAAACCTTGAATGTTTATTTCACCATCGTTTATACTTGAATCCAGCCAGGTCTCTGTGATTGCAATTATTGAAGCTTTGGCCTTATTAGCTAACAAGTCAATTTCTGACAATTTATGGTACATTGATCTGGCGTTAATGTGGATAAGATGGAGCCCTTTGTTGGTGAACACTCTGTATTCATCTTTGATTTTGAATGTGTCCTGGCTGGATTCTGAGTTGTTAATACTAATTGGTTCATTTACATTAATATTCGGTAATGAATGCAAGACACATATGTTGCATAGGAATTCCCGTTCTTCACTGTTGGTCTTCTTAGAGATGCACACTATTCATGTGAGCTACAGTTTTACACTTAACACAGTTTAGGATCCTTGTTTTCTTGTTATGAGTGATTCACATATTTCACAAATGATTTTAGGACCTTTAATAGCTACTTCTCTACATTTATCGCATTCCACTTCTTTTCTGCTAGTAACGTAAGTACATCGATCGTGTACTGTTTCATTACATCTACTACATTGTGACGTTGTACTCCTTTTGTTGAATCCAATATCGCACACTATACATATTTTCCTGTTACTGTTCATCGTAAGTCTGGCGGTGTGGTGATCAGCTGTGCGCCATGAGCGGCTGATGATGTGTGAGCGCCTGAGATTGGGACAGGTTGTGGCTCCCCCTTGCCCCCCTCCCACTCCTACCTGTATTTGTTGTTTGATGTCCTTGTTCTTGGCCGTTGTTGCTGCTATATTGTTGATGTTGTTGCGACTGATCCCTTCTTTTTTAGCTGTTCTGGTTGCATGTTGAGCTACCTGGATCGCCGATAGTGTTGGGTTGTGTTATAGTAGGTTTGGTTGATTTGTTGTGCAGAGGCGTCGTGTTGTGGGGGGTGGGTGGTTTCTCTTGTTGTCTTTCTTGTTCGTTGCTATTACTTCATTGTCGATGTGTTTGCTAGAGCTTCCTGCTTGTTTGGGTGTTCTGGTTGCATGTTGTGTTACTTGGGTCACCGATATCTGTGGTAGTGATGATACAGTTGAGGGTAATGTTGAGTAGGTAGAGTGTTGGCACTGTGCTGGCGGTTGCCCTGCGGTCTTGGTTGTGAGTTGGAGCGTGACGGGAGACTTGGGTGCCTGCTGGCCCAGTTTGTTATAACGAATTTTACTGCTAGGGACTGTTGAAATGTCGGTGTCTGCCTTACTTGTTTGGTGGTGAGGTTTCTTCAACGTTGAACTAGGGCCGGGGTTGGTCTCTACATCTCCGCAGCTAATTAGAGTGTAGCACAATAGGTGTTGTAGCGAGGTTGTGCCAGAGTACTTGCCTAGACGCGGCGTCTTCCCGATATATGAAATAGACCAGGCAGGAATGGTGACAGAAATTTCACTTGTGTGTGATTTCTGTGTGACGAGGTCCCTCAATACTTGTTTAGTGTTGACCTGGTACACTACCGGTCCTCTCTGCACCTGTATATCAGCACAGCCCCTCTGGATGTTGAGAAGAGAGGGCTACGCCCGCACCCTTCATCCCTCCCGCAGCTGGTGTAGAGGTCGCTGGACCTGGACCAGCTTGTGCATGGGCGGTGGTAGTTGGGATTTGGTATACCCCTGAGATGTTCGGCGAGCGAAATAACTGGAGGCTCTGACACGGCGGCTCGCTGCCTGGATGGGGGGGCCGGCTGGGGGGTCAATGGCCTGGTCGTTATGCCGGTCTGGCACTGTTATCTATGCAAAATGTGGGAATGGTATTTCGTATGAGGGATGTGCAGACTCCAACTTTATAACTGTAAGACATGATTTATTTGATAGAAAGAGAGAGAGAGAGAGAGAGAGAGAGTGTCGTGATAATATAACAATTTTACATATGTATCATATATATGATAAAGTAATATATACAGTACATATGTTCCCCACAATCATATAATGCCAAGCACAAATATTCAATCTTTCGTTGTTTGTATTACCGTAAGAAATATACCGAACGCCTGAAATAATACGCAAATAAAATGCTTGCAATCAAACTCTCAATCAATTTCAAGGTCACATGCAATGTACCGTACACCCTGGTTACCGTAAGAAATGTACTGAACGCCTGAAATAATACGCTATAAAATGCTTGCAATCAAACTTTCAATCAATTTCAAGGTCACATGCAATTATAAAAAGGTATATTGTAGACCACAATCTTCGCCAAGCTTCGTTGTTGATGGTATTGTCGTGAGAAATGTACCGTACACCGTGGTTATCGTGAGAAATGTACCGAACGCCTGAAATAATACGCTATAAAATGCTTGCAATCAAACTCTCAATCAATTTCAAGGTCACATGCAATGTACCGTACACCCTGGTTACCGTAAGAAATGTACCGAACGCCTGAAATAATACGCTATGAAATGCTTGCAATCACACTCTCAATCAATTTCAAGGTCACATGCAATTATAAAAAGGTATATTGTAGACCACAATCTTCGCCAAGCTTCGTTGTTGCTTGTATTGTCGTGAGAAATGTACCGTACACCGTGGTTATCGTGAGAAATGTACCGAACGCCTGAAATAATACGCAATAAAATGCTTGCAATCAAACACTCAATCAATTTCAAGGTGTGACGCTTCTGCATAGTAGCCACGTGCGGGCATGCGCGCGCGTCGGCTGCCCAGCCGTTTAGAAACCGGCTGGCGGCATCCGGCCGGCAGGCTTTTCCTTAGTATATATCCTACGACAATGTAACTAATGTCTGGGATATTCTTATGTTGTTTCACAGCTTGTAGCTGCCCTTATTCTTAACCAACGCATCTTAGTATATTTTATTCTCGATAGTTGATTGTTTCATTATAATATATAAGATGTAAGTCTAGTGAGGACGGGAGGAGACGAACGGGAGAGAGAGACCGGCTTGGGACGTTGCTTCGCTTGCCAGCTTGGGACGAGCCTGAAGCGTTGCCATATGCATTTGATTGCAATGTTAGGCTTAGTTTCGACTCAGGCACGGGGTAGAGGATTTTGACCCGGCAACTGTGTTGAGTGTTGCCAAGTATGGGATGTATTCTGCATGCCTAGGGCGGGGTCCAGACAGATTCAAGACTCAGAGCTCACCTCACTGTCGTACCCTTCGGACCCCCTTGATATCTATCCCTCTCAACCCCACTTAGAAACTTTCTCTCTTACTTTGTATACCTTCCTTCCACTACTTCACCAATCTATTTAATTATCCCATCCCCTTGATAGACCTTATATCTATTATTGTATTAACGACGAGCTCTCAGATAACTAGATATGATTTTGGGCCTTATGCAGAGACGTAATTGTTAATGAGACCTAGGAAGCTTTTTTGTTGTCTCATATTTGGTGGTTTCATGCTTGCTAGTGTGTTCTTGTGTCAGGTTAGCAGGGGCTAGACCGGAGGGGAGGCTTTTTGCGATCCTTTAAGTAAAGTCTGCTGGTGCGAGTCCTGTGGACCCGCACGACTTTACTAGGATACCCGTGGGAGTCTGGGGGCATTTTCTTGTCTGTGTCCCTGTGTGTCTAGTGTTGTGTTGTGTGAGGGCCCTTGCCTAGTCCACTCAGCACTGCGCTACCACGTCTTGCTTTTGTTTTAGGGTCGCCAGGAGAGAGTCAGATACTTGCGATCTGAGTCTCTCAAGAGAGCACCCTTTCAATTAGAGTAATTTGGCGCACAGACTTGCGAACGTCCCTAGGCTAGAGCAGGTGGCTCAGCCCGGGTATCCGAAGCCTATATATCCTTCTGGCTAGACCTCTGCCACCTGGCAGATTAACAGCTAGGGGTTTATCATCTCTGTATGCTTGTTATTGTGCCACAGTTTACCGTTTTTGTGAGCATTGTGAGTCAGGGTGTGGCTTAGAGACTCTGTCCGAGCAGGCTTGCCTGACTAAGAGTGAGAAGCACCCCTGTATGTGGTTATGTTGCGAGTTGCTACCTTTATTTAATTATACCTATGCCATTATACACTGTATGGCCTATCACTAGTATTTATTCCTGCTTATGAGTTAAGAGTTCTCTAAATCCGTAACGTACTTTCTTTGCTAAGCATCAGATCCTCAGATCAGATCCTACAGTAGCCACATGCAGTTTAGAAACCCGCATCTTGTCTACCTGTACGATGTTTTGAGGACTGTTTACTTTCACCTTCTTTCACGCAGGGGTGATTAGTTGTATTAATTAACGTAACGTTAAATGTACTTTCTTCTAGTTTGTTATTAAATTGTTTCTGCAATTTAATTCCGTTATCTATCTTTTCCTTGAAGTTTTAAGTCAACTTAATTGTGTGATCTTTTATATAGCCTGCTTGAATATCAGCAGTCTATAGTGCGTGCACCCTGTAACCGAGTCATAGGATACCTCGTCGTCCAGGCAGGACTCTTGACGGTTTAGGGTGGTTTGTTGCCTGGGTTTATAGATAAGGGTTGGATCTAGCGTTTTCCATTGTTGCTTGTTGCCACATACCTAGTCCAATAGAAAGAGCCCAGTGTTTATATATCCCAGGACGTAACAAAGGTCACATGCAATGTACCGTACACCCTGGTTACTGAAAGAAATGTAACGAACGCCTGAAATAATACGCTATAAAATGCTTGCAATCAAACTCTCAATCAATTTCATGGTCACATGCAATTTTAAAAAGGTATATTGTAGACCACAATCTTCGCCAAGCTTCGTTGTTGCTTGTATTGTCGTGAGAAATGTACCGTACACCTGGTTATCGTGAGAAATGTACCGAACGCCTGAAATAATACGCTATAAAATGCTTGCAATCAAACTTTCAAGCAATTTCAAGGTCACATGCAATTATAAATATATAGGTAGACCGAGAGAGAGAGAGAGAGAGAGAGAGAGAGATGTACATAGATTTACATAGATTTACATAGCTACACTGGCCACACAGATCTTACGATCCCTACGAGGTGACCAGGACTTAATCCTAATAGAGATAGCAACCCTAAGAGAAAGTGGAAGGAAAGGATAGCAAAGATGAAGGCTCTCTCCCCACCCTCCGCTCCCTCCGGCAATATGCCGTACATGAAAATAGTTAGAAGTGAATAACCTTGCAGGGCTTGGAAATCGCCTGAAGGAATTTATAGTATAGTTAGAAATGGAAAGGAAAAGGCATGCACACCTTCACTTTTTTTTTATTTTTTTTTTTTTCCCTTTTCCAACTGAAAATGTTTTCATTTCCGCCAGGTTCTCTTATCAGTGATCAGCTTCTACTGCAGACCAACTTTTCTGTGATATGTGTCTAACCTTTTTTTAAATGTGTATATCGAGTCACTGTCAATAACTTCATTAGGGAGCTTATTCCACTCATTAATAATACTGTGGGTGAAGAAATTTTTAGTTATGTCTAGGTTCACTTTCCTGCCTGTTAGTTTTAATTTGTTTCCTCTTGTGGAACCTTCTTTGGCTATCTTAAATAGATTATTAGAATTTACGTTACTAAAGCCTTTTAGTATCTTAAAACACTCTATCAGCTGTCCCCTTATTCTCCGTTTCTTAAGCGAAAACAGGTCGAGTTCTCTTAATCTCTCATTGTATGGCTTATTTCTAAGGGAAGGGATTAACTTTGTTGCTCTACGCTGAACGGATTCTAGTTTCTCTATGTCTTTTTTTAAGTAGGGAGACCAAAACTGCACAGCATACTCCAGATGTGGCCTCACAATACTTTTATATAGTGGTACAACTATGTCTTTACTATGACAATGAAAATTTCTTTTAATGAAACCTAGCGCTCTATTTGCTTTGTTAGATGCTGCGGTGCATTGGCTTGTAGATTTTAGATTTTCATTGATAAGCACTCCTAGGTCTTTTATCTGTGATACGCTCTTTATCTTTTCTCCATTCATATGGTATTCGTATTTGTTGTTTCGGGAGCCTATTTGTAGTATCAGGCATTTGTTTACGTTAAAGGGCATCTGCCAATTTTCTGACCACTCTGATATCTTGTTTAAATCTGATTGCAGGCTACTTCTATCGCTTTCTGATATTATTGCATTTCCTATTTTAGTGTCATCGGCGAATTTGGAAATTATGTTATTAATGCCGTTGTCTAAATCATTAATATATATTATGAATAATATGAGAGAGAGAGAGAGAGAGAGAGAGAGAGAGAGAGAGAGAGAGAGAGAGAGAGAGAGAGAGAAGAGGAGGAGGTCAAGGACATCTGCTAGGTGTGATTTCCCCTGGGGGGGGGGGGGGGGAGATTAGTTAGGGAGTGCCCTGGCCTATATCAGACAAAGAGAGTGAGAGAGACAGAGAGAGAGAGAGAGAGAGAGTGTCGTGATAATATAACTATTTTACATAATTATGTATCATATATAATAGATAAAATAATATATACGGTACATATGTTCCCCACAATCATATAATGCCAAGCACAAATATTCAATCTTTCGTTGTTTGTATTACCGTAAGAAATATACCGAACGCCTGAAATAATACGCAAATAAAATGCTTGCAATCAAACTCTCAATCAATTTCAAGGTCACATACAATGTACCGTACACCCTGGTTACCGTAAGAAATGTACCGAACGCCTGAAATAATACGCAAATAAAATGCTTGCAATCAAACTCTCAATCAATTTCAAGGTCACATGCAATTATAAAAAGGTATATTGTAGACCACAATCTTCACCAAGCTTCGTTGTTGCTTGTATTATCGTGATAAATGTACCGTACACCCTGGTTATCGTGAGAAATGTACCGAATGCCTGAAATAATACGCTATAAAATGCTTGCAATCAAACTTTCAAGCAATTACAAGGTCACATGCAATTATAAAAAGGTATATTGTAGACCACAGTATTCGCCAAGCTTCGTTGTTGCTTGAATTATCGTGAGAAATGTACCGTACACCCTGGTTATCGTGAGAAATTTACCGAACGCCTGAAATAATACGCTATAAAATGCTTGCAATCAAACTTTCAAGCAATTTTAAAATGTAAATTGTACTTACCAACACCCACTCCAGTATGTTCTTCGTCAGGAACATCTCCATTTTGCTCAACGTCCTGTGCAGCATCAACCACAACATTTGCGACACGCAAATTATGCTTGGGGTGAAAGCCTATGATCGGCATATTTTCGTCTTCCGAGTCATTCTCACTATCAAAACTATCACCCAGACCTTCCATGGTGTCATTCAACAGCCTATTAGAAAGTTCTGAAGAGTTCAGCATGATATCTAGGTCCTGGGCGGTGAGCGGGGCGTGATGAGTAGGGTGGCACTAGGGGTGCCACTAGGGGTGGCACTAGGGGTGGCGGCCACCGAATCGGACACGGGCAAATCTTGACCTTCCACACGGCTGCTTGAGGGTTACTGAGTCATGGTCACGCAGTGGGTATGTGTGGGTGGGATCTTGTAGTACACCGCCTGACCACCAGGTTTTGCTTTCCACCTAAATTAGGGCGGGAATACGCCCACGGACTTAAGTCGGGCCCCGCCACATAGTCCAATTGTTTCTATACGGACTTAAGTCGGGCCCCGCTAAACAAGGGTTAAGTAGAACCTACCACATCCAATCTCAAAACCTGGTAACAACCCTGGTATAACAATTATATGTTTCCATTCATCTATATAATAACATTATGAAGTTAGGCACAACTATTTTGGGACACCATGTAGAAACAATACTAAGCATTGCACACTTAATCCTTTCAGTACCAGTGCCGTCCTGTTCATGTCAAGCTGGCTACTATTAGATGATTGTAGAGTTTAAGAAGGCCCTCCAGCAAATAACAGGTTTCGAACTATCTTAATTATCAATTTTTACTACGATGGATCCTTCCCAAGCTGCACAGTCTTCCAAATATAGCTAGACAAAATATAAAACTACAAATCCGATACAGAAAGGGATAATGAAGAGCTATATAGACAATTACAAATATAATAATAAAACCTACATTGCCAATAATACAGTATATACTGTACATTCCATGTTTAACGCTGATAAATAAACAGAGCTAGATAATTAACAGTACAGAGCCAGACCAAGCCTATAGAGAGCCCCAATGAGACCACGTCATCAGAAATCCATTAGGACCCATCTAGTGGTGTGTACAAACTATAGGCAGCTCTTAGTCTCTCTTAATACATTTTTTTTACCAAAGGTTTTTACCCCTACATTCACTTCGCTTTCTTATAAATTCATTTCACTTACATAAACCAAAACTTGCTCAAGTATTTCATGTCTAAGCTCAACTTAACACAATAAAGACTAACCTTAAAGTTTCTTTGTATACATTTGATATCAAATAAACGTATTTGTTTTACTGGTATTTTGAATACAATGTTTCATCACTGTTGACACATCTATGACGTCATAATGTACTTGTCTAATAATCACTTGTCTTTATTATATTAATTAATACAATACATACGTGGTTATAAGCATTTATGTGTCCGAAATGTTCGAAGTCATTAGGCCCTACATTTAGCCTTGCATTGTTTATATTAACTTAACCTAATATAATATAGAACAATCAAAGCAAATCTCTTACGACCGGCACTACGAAATAAACAAGGGCACTTAATAATGGACTAGATGATAGGCTATATCTGCAACAACGGTACGCTAATTCCAAAACCCTCGAACTATTACGCCGGTGAACAAAACACTTAAACCCTCCAGAGTTAATCTACTGGATAGCGGGGTATCAATTAACTGGGTTTTAGTGCACTTCTACAAAGGCTTTCAGGTGACGACAAAGCCTACTCACAACAGGAGTACTTTACGTTAATAAAATGCTCTTAACCCAGGAGCTGCAGGAAGACTCTTAAGAGTTTCCCCGGGCGACTGCGGGAAGACTTAAGAGTCTGGGAAAAATAAAATCCATTTAAAACACCCCAAAACATGTTTTTTTTTTTTTTTTTGCCCCTGGGCCATGCCAAATATCACTCCTCCACCTCCCCTCCTTCCCCACTTTCCTCACCTCCTTCAGTTATCACCTATTTTCCCTGTTATTCCCTTATTCTGTGGTCTATTTTCGTGCTAACATTAGCGAGTTGCAAGCAGGGCATTGTCATCACTGTTACCAAGTGAGTGCAAGAGAGAGAGAGAGAGTATCGATCGACAGTCTCTCTCCAGACGTGGGGAAAAGTGGAGGGGAGGGAGGTTGCCTCAGCCATACATTATGTAACTCCCGGCCTGTATCGCCGATTTTGACCATCCAAACGCTGTTTCCACTTGTTTTATTATTGTAACAGGTTAATACCTTTATAATCAACCTATAATAGGCGCATATGGATAAGTATTAATGCTATTTATGGTAAAATAACGATGTTAGTGATGGGAACAGCTCAAATACGTGCGCACAGGAGTGTGGTGTCTCATACCCCCCATGCGCACGTCTTAGGTTAAGTAATAACAATGCTTGAATAAACTATAACAAGATTTAATAAAGGAGTATATGCAAACGTTAACTTTAGTGTGAGTCTGTACTCAACACTAAACTCTTCAATGCGCTATGAAAACACTGAAAGTCTAGTCCTACAGCAAACAGATAGGGAATCTTCTGAAAACGTCTGATGCTCTAAGATGCTTGTTAATATAGAACAGAAATAATGCAGGGGCAGGACACCAAAGAGTGTATCTTAAATACACCAATAAGTAGGATACATATATATAACAAGAGAGTGCAACAACTCTGTGACAGCACTAATAATAACCACTCAAAACAGTACTTCCTTAGCCAAAGTAACAGCCATACTGGGTTGTGCACCAAGCATCAACCTAGGCTAAAATAATACGTGAATTCCTAAAGCATACACAGTTAAAGTTAATAAACACAATGCTGTCTTTATTACTAATAAAGTCTAGCAGCGGAAAAAAAGGTACCAGGAGGCTAGGAAGAGCGCAAGCATGCTCGTAGCCTACTGTCTCCCCTTGAACCGATTTCCCTTATGTTACGTTAAGTGACTAGGAGGCTCTCTTGGTAAGTCCAGATCTCAAGTATCTGGTCTTACCCTGGCGCTCCACAAAGGTCAACACAATGAGGTAGCGAGCATACATGAAAGTGTAGGCAAAAGCCCTTCGCTTGTATACTGCTACACTCGCAAAGGAGAAATATGCACAAGGGTTACAGGCACCTAGCTCCGTCGAAGTCGTACAGGCTCTGACTTGCCATGTACATAACTCAGACAATGACTAAAGATACCCTCCACTGTCTAGCATTAAATAGTAACAAAGAACAACTCAATAATTAGAAGCACCCAATGATAATATGACTCATGTGACTATGACTAATAATCCCTAAAGCTAGTGCAAAACATATATGTGAGAACTGGTGCTGGTAATACGACTGGCCGACTATGGAAGTCGTATGCAGAACCAGAAGGGATAACCAATTGAATAAAGATGAGAAGTAATGGAAAAGAAGAAGTTCAGAGAGAGAAACTAGTACAGGGGGTTAGATTGGGGGATAGATTACAAGGGACGTCTAGGACCAAGCACACTATGCCAAGCTCTAAGGAGATACGCGGCGGGGACCCCCCTAGCACTAACACTAGGACAGCGGCACCCAATCACAGACCAATATGTCATGAAAAGCAAGCGTCCTAGGATGCGCCAGGCCCGCCAGCCAATCAAGGGCGTGGGAAAGCCCGCGCGAGCGAGGGAGGCACACGTACATACACACGCACGTAATACAACCTCGCTGCCTACCTCGCTCTTTCTCCTTAACTTCACTCTGCATATCTTATACTCTATTACTGATATAAAATACTTCCATGTGTCACAGACAAGAACAAAGACCACCACTGATCTGGCTGTGAATACATGAATACTTGGAAAGAAAGAACATCGTTCTACGATTATTATAGCCCATTCCACTGCCCTGGCGAGCGCTAGCGAATACGAGCACATTCTGGCAAGCTGGCCAGCGTAACAAACCTAACCGTAAGTTCAGAACCTGATCGACTTTTAAGTAAGAAATATATACATATTGTGTGGACGAACATTCATTGAAGTGGCCGGAGGTGTACTGTAGATGAAGTAACGAATAATCCGCGGCTTTGATCTGTATGAGGGATAGGACAGGGGCTCTTAATATCAATTATAACTCTCTCTCTCTCTCTCTCTCTCTCTCTCTCTCTCTCTCTCTCTCTCTCTCTCTCTCTCTCTCTCTCTCTCTCTCTCTCAGAGGCAGGTTAGTTTTTTTTTTTTTTTTTCTGTGAATATTGTATTTGATCGGGCTGTATATCTCTGACTCTATTCATGTATATATTGTGTCAATATATGTATGTATATTTGTCATCAAATTAACAACTTGTCATGCTTGGGGAAGCCGGATTTCGATTAATAGACTGTTTATCCCCGACCAGAGTTGAGGTTGGGGAGGAATACTGGTAGAAATATTTGTTAAAAAAAAAAAAAAAAAAGGAGAAAGATTGTCACATCAACTGAAGTACATAAACTAAAAGTAGTGGTACATCATAATACTGAAAAGGTTAACTTATGGGTACACTCGTATGTCATAGTCTCTAGCCGACTCATAAGAATTTGTGGACCCCCAATGTCTTTCTTTATGCAATTATAACTACAGTATATAGCTTGATTTTTGGATATAATATATTTTCCAATAAATAGTATATATAGTTATGTAGTTGATGTAAACTGTACATGCTTTTGCTCATACATTTTATTCCAGAAATGTACTTCCATAATTGAAAATAGGTGATGTCCACGAATATTTATGAGTGGGCTAGAGAATATGGCATCCGAGTGTACAAAGTGCCCCATCTGGGTGGTATAACAAGGGGTAGGTAAGACAGGTAGCTTGAGGCACGGACGTCATGTTAACTTCTACACTCCGAGGCATAACTTTCCTACGATGTTTTTGTTTGTTCGCAGTCTGCCAACTCTTATTAGATTAGGCTTTGTGTGGTTTATCCTGGGGAATAAAGGATAAATACAGGTATTACAAGGAATCATAAATATACGGTAATTATAGTACTAATCGTCTTAAAAAAATATGCATCCCTCCCTCACTCTCTCTCTCTCTCATTACTTGTTGACCAGACACCTTCGGCCCTGGACAGGTAACAATTGTGGCACCGATTGTTTGGCACCGTAATGGTAGCCGCTATATTGGCACTCTCACTGTTTGGCCGGATTCACACCACTGCTTTCTCTGGCAACTTTTGATTAGCAACTTTGTCTGGAAAGTTTTCTGGAATGTTGCCAATCGAATCAGCAACTACAGTAAAGTTTGATATTTTTTAGGGACGTAATTCGCATAAAACATTATTTCAGAAACTGTCATACCCTTTTTGCTAATAAGTTGCCTGCAAAACCGGTCGTGTGACTAAGCCGTAACGGGACGCTAGAGAGGCATTACATCACCGGAAAGTTGGCCAAATTAGTCGCGTCACAGTTGCTAACTGTCTTGATAGCGTAATGCATAGTGCGCGGAATTTCGATGTGAGTATCCTAGGTTCGAGTCCTCGGAGTGCCACATGTATTTGTTGATTTCATTAATTGAGCTTAGATGTGAAGTTGGCTGGTGTAAAACACTTTCCAGGTTAGAATCGAGTATCTAAACTAACGTATTTTGTTTAGCTATTGCAGCATATTTACTTTAGTGAAGGCCAGGGTGACACAAATAAACGTTTCGGCTCCTCTCGTAGGTTACGGCTGCAATGCTTACCTGTTATGTATCAAGAATTTGGTTTAGGGCCGGTGTTATCTTGCTAAAATATTCGTAAATGCCCAATTTATAGTTGTATGGGAAATTTGCGATGGTTGCTGTGGCTACCATCTTGCACTGTAAATATTTTGAAGTTCTCTAAGGTCTCCAAGCTCTACAAGGTCTTGAAGTTTCGTTGCCCCGCTTTTATCAGTCTCCCCTTTCCCTACTATAAATCACCACGGTCTACTCTACTAGTATATTATCCTGTTGTAGGCTTCATCTAATTTCACTGTAAAATTCTCTCGTTGCTGGCAGAGCCGGCAATGTGTTATGCAATAGTTCTTTTAATACACTGGCACAATTTCAATTCAATTCAATAATATTTATTGATACAATTAACGTACAAGGTATGGCTACAACAAAAATAAATAATTGCATCAATGATGATTTACTGCCTTTATGTCCTCTTATTCCTTACTACATATTTACATTAGATTAGTTTAGATAAGCTTATTCAATACAATGAATACATATGGGTTATAGTCTCGCCATAGGTCACCGAGGATGGCCACAATGACGTACGGTCGCGCTAATAAGTCATGTCCCAGCTGTCAATACCCTGTTCTCGCTGTGTGCTGTATTATTGTCTGTCAGATGTTGAATAGGGTGGGTAAGTGTAGGAACATGTTTGTATATTTCACTCGATATGAAGAAATTAAGCTTAGATATTGCTGATGCCAATTATTGATCAAAACATACATGGTGGCGAGACATCACTTATTAGCGCGATTGTACTTTAGTTGGTAGGGCAGCGGCGAAGACCTGCCAGAGTCCTGAGATATTGACGAAGGTGGAGATATACTTCTTGGTCCTTGGTGTTGATGGAAGATGGCGAGAATGGTGGGGAAAAATGAAACTCCACTTTCAGGTGACCCCTTTCATCCTTAATGTGACTTGGTAAAGATGACTCTAACTCGACTTAGGAAGACACCCAACAGCGGGAAAAAGTTGATAGTGGGAGCCGTTATTTAGGGTGTACCTCCAAACATTGGCCGAGCCTCAGCATGGATTAAATATGGCCGGCCTTAACGCGATTCTAGCCTATTTTAATCGTCATTTAAGGAGGCTATGGAAATAACTGGTGTAATTATTGGTTAGCCTACAGCGTGACATTTCGTAATGGAACTAGTGGTCTTATACCGTTTTTGTCACTTTTTAAGGCTTGAGAGAATGTATCTAAACATAGCCAAATAAAAGGATACTCTCCAAGCCTATGATTCTCTGATTTTAGTTGATTAACCCATTCAGTAATGGAATTACTTGTGTAATACCTGTATATACTCAATATACTGGATTTGGGGATCATGACCCCTATGAAGTAGCATAGGCTATTTGTAACTACACACACTGGGTTTTGGCCTTTTGGGTGGTGGATATTGAGCTTAGCCTAGGTCAAATTAGGCCTATATAAATTTCTATTTTACAATCTTTACTTACCTTTTACAATTCTAATAATGAGTTAGTTGTTTCATTATGCAATTGCATGCATTTGTATCAATTTTCCAAGAATATTAAAAAAACAACCCTACTACTGAGGAGGACAATAGCCTATTAACCCATAAATGGCGGCAACGCTCATAAGAAGTTTTACTGGGCGAGGGTGGCAAAGCTCTTAAGAGGGAGGCCTAAAAAAAAAACATTAAACGGCCCCAGTAGCACTAAACATTTTATTTTATTTTTTTTCCCTATACCTCATATCACTCCTCCACATCCCCTCCTTCCCCCCTTTCCCCTCGCCATTCAATTATCACCTATTTTCCCTGTTATTCCCTAATTTGTTGGTATATTTTTGTGCTAACATTAGCAAAATGTGTGGAGGATATGCTTACGTGCCTCGCGAGTGTGTTACACAACCGAGAGTGTGAATGAGTAGGCTCAGTGTGGCTTGAGGCCTCGTGGAGGGAGTGGTTGCCTCAATTTGCTCCATAATTCATGAATGGGCTGCTCCATGTATATTCGCGATATTGACCCGAAAAATTATATTTTCACTTGTTTTATTGTTGTTACAGGTTACTATCTTCATAGTGAAGGTAAAATAGGCTCATATGAATAAGTAATAACGATATTTATCGTAAAATGACGATTATAGGCCTGAATGGAGCCTATATGCTCGCCCATGGGCATCGAGTTCAATACTCCCCCCTCGCCGTTCCCGGGTTAAGATCGGGAAATGTGGCATTAAAAAAAAGCACATATAAATAATATATATGGTGTCTAGGCCTAGAGAGACTTTTGATACATTTTACTTTGTTTTATTTATGGAGAGATTAGGTAGTGAGGAGGCTTTGCCCCCATCACCCCCCATGACTTAATGTCATCCTCATATATTACCAGCAGGGGCAAATAACAGCAGTCAAAATAGACATGAATATAACTGCGAGTGTGCGACTATGTAAACAAAGCGGGCGGTAGGCCTACTCCCGCTAACACAACTGTTACCAAAAAAACTAACCTACTAGGTTTTTCAGAGGCTCTGACATATCGTTTTTCATCAATAACTTCCAAACAAAGACTTGGATCGGTATGGCGCTTTGGCACAGCTTGTTTCACACCCTGCCGTAATTTATGGCACTATAGTGCATTGCCAGATGCGGTTAATTACGGCGATTACTCTTAACTCAGAAGGCGAAACCTGCATGAGCCAGATACATATTCGAACAGGTGAGGAATAACTGTGACGTAGTTGTGACGTCTGTCCACAAACCACCTCCACTTCTGCCCTACCCTCCCTCTCTTTCCCTGCCTCCCTCCTCCTCCTTCACCATCCCCCACCCTTTCTCTCCTCCGCCTTTTCTCTCTCTCTCTCTCTCTCCCCCCCCTCCCCCGACCTCTCTCTCTCTCTCTCCCTCCCCTGCCAACACGTCTCGCTCTCTCTCTTCCCCACCTTAACTTTCTCTCTCTCTCTCTCTCTCTCTCTCTCTCTCTCTCTCTCTCTCTAACATGGACTATATAATTATAAGAAATGCAGCCATGCACATGTTACCCATATTCTCACATAGCGGGAGATAACTGTGAATTATATGCTGAGTATGGTACTGTGGTTTGTGCTAACGACCGTGGTTCTTGTTCAAGCATATTTGCCCGTTTTTAATGTTTACAGAAAGTTATAGTGGTGTGTCACTGGCATTCTGTATCACCAGTCATAGACCAGGGTATTGTAGAGAAGGTTGTCTCTTCGATGCCATGGCCAACATGTTACGATGTCCACGTGGTTGCAGAAAAGCAATTGCTTTGCGACTTTTATCCATATACAACCGGAAGAAAGCTGCCAATACCTTAAGGATTTGTCTGAATAGGTAAGTGAATATTCATGCTCATTTATCATCGTAAATTATATGCAATCAGTGCGTTTCTGCTCTCCATTTCTTAAAATTAATTGTTCTTGTTAAAAGAGTACTCTTTGTTTAAAACTTTTGTTACGTCTTCATATTTTGCAATTATTTGTCTTTATATTATATGTATTCATTGTCGATAGTATCAATTGCTTGCTTTTGCGATTTCCTTAGTTTATTTGTGCAATAAATGTAGGTTATTTGTAGGGTTAGTTATTGATAGGAGTCACTTGAGGCATGCTATGCTTACAGGTACCTACCCGATAGCACTATCGTTAGTGATTGCTGCACTGTACTTTATATATTATTTTGTAATAGTATAGATATCTGAGCAATATTTGTATTTTGTACTATTGTTAATGTCTTGTCATGTTGCAAATTTTGTTTTATATTAATATTTTGACATTTACCATGTAGTTTCATTATTCATGCAGAGTTTAGTCAAATTTACCAGAACGTCCCGGACTTCCAAAAGTTGACTAATACCTTGAACGTGACGATAGTGCGTTGTTATGTGTGCGATTCATTTGCTTGGGAACCAGATTGACTTGCTCATGTAGTGATGTACACCCTATGTGGTGGATTGTGTTTTCTTATTTCATAAATTCCATTGTATTAAGCGTTGTTTCCACATAGCGATGTTGATAATCTAATTTGACT
The DNA here is from genome assembly GCA_032716605.1 of Paralithodes platypus. Taxonomy (NCBI): domain Eukaryota; kingdom Metazoa; phylum Arthropoda; class Malacostraca; order Decapoda; family Lithodidae; genus Paralithodes; species Paralithodes platypus. The sequence continues at coordinate 35,107,799 of CM064531.1, read as the reverse complement.
TTATATTGTCCTTGTCCCAGTTTTTGTTTGTTTAGTTTGCAAGTTTTACATTTTAATTTATTACCACCATCGGAGAAATGAACTCGGTAATTGTAATAAAAGTGTATACTGTATAATAATGTAAAAAGGATAATTATTTTGACCACGATACCGTGCTTAAAATGCCTTCTATGATATATAATTGGTTTTCATGCACATTATCTAATCTCCATATTTGGCTTTGCCCACTCAGGCCTTGTGATCGTGTTGCAGAAGCCATTGGTGTGATGGCGAATGCAGTGCGGCTGATGGTACAGCGCAGCATGGGTGCTCTTCCTGGGGCAGCCACTCTCCCCACAACACCGCCTGGATCACGGAAACCCCCTGCCACACAAGCTGTTTTTGACAGTTTTACAATTGGTGCCATTCGCCGCCATGTACATGGCAAGTTTGCTGCCAAGCAAACCATTACCATCGGCACCTTGGGGGAAGAATTAAAGATGGCGAGCATCATACCAGAAGAAACATCACAGACGGCGGTATGGCGAATCCTGCACAACATGGGGTTCCGATACAAGACCTCACAGCGGAAAATGTATGTGATGAAGGAGTCGCTGGATGTCGTATGCCGCCGTGTTAAAGCTCTCCGAGTACTCCAGTGACATCGGGATGAGGGAAGACAGGTGGTTTATGTGGATGAGACATGGTTCACCACCCGGATGCACCACAGCAAAGAGTGGATGGACACCTCCCAGCCTGCCACTAGTGCCACCTACAGCCGTCAGGTGCCGCCTGGAGAAGGGGAGCAGTTTGTGGTAGTTGCAGGTGGCACAGTCGACGGTTTTGTTGCCGAATCGTTTTTGTGCTTCCCTGCCAAAAACAAAAGTGGTGACTACCACGGTGAAATGAACAGCATCTTGTTCCTCCGTTGGCTGACGTCGCAGCTCCTGCCAGCGCTGGATGAGCCATCTATGCTGGTGATGGACAACGCACCCTACCACAGCCAGCTGGCGGAGGAGAGCCGCTGCCCCACCACCGCCACCAACAAAGCGGAGCTTGTGAAATGGCTGGAGTGCCGCAAGATTCCCTACCCTCCACACTCCACACGCCCCGAGCTTCTGCAGCTCTGCAAGCAGAACCGGCCAGAACCTCAGTACACTGTTGACAACATCATCCACTCATGGGGACATGAGATCGTCCGCCTGCCGCCCGCTCACCCTGAGCTCAACGCCATCGAGCAGGTGTGGGGCTGCATGAAGCGACATGTGCGCTCTTCTTTACAGAGGTTCACCCGCGCAGATCTGCAGGCCAGGCTAGAAGAAGCCAAGCTGATCGCTACAAGGAAAGTGTGGGCAGGTGCTGTAAAGCGATCGAGAACCTTCGAGGACCAGTACTGGACTTCAGATAATATACACAAAGGTGTGGATCCCGTCATCATCACTATCGACAGCGATGATGAGGACGAGTTGTTCCTCGATAGTGATGAAGACTAAAATAAAAAAATATGTGCTCAGTTGTTTGTATCATTTGTCCTCCCGTTGAATTTCCCCTTGCTATATTTGTCTAAACTGACCTCTGAACACAAGGGCCTAACCACCTCCTTCCCTCCTGACTTTGTTATTTATTTATTTGTTTTTCAGTTATATTTCCTTTTACATACTACTTTACTCTTGAATCCCTGCCCTATTCTCACTCTTACACCTTATTAACCCCTGACCAACCTCCTATAAATAACCAAGCCTCAGCTGCCCCAACACACCAGACGTCCAACGAAACTGTGGAAAACAGGATCATATACATATTTCAGTTGATATATAATGCCACCATAAAAGTCTGCAGCACGTAAGAAACGGCCAAACACGTTAGAACAATGATCACGGTCGTTTGCATGCAACTGCCTACAATACTCTGCATTTACTGCACACTGACTCGCCACTACAGACCGATAACATGTGCACAGCTGCATTTCTGTCTTCGTGGTGTAATGGTTAAGGTGTGTGTATGGTGTTTATGTGATCCGGGTTCGTATCCCCGTGAGGACCATAACATTTATTTAATTTCATTGATTTCATTGACTAAATAGTTTGGTTGGTGGGTTGGAAGAGTTAAAAATATATAATAATAATTATGTATTATGGAAGAGCGAGAGAGAGAGAAAGTTAAGGTGGGGAAGAGAGCGAGAAGTGTTGGCAGGGGAGAGAGAGAGAGGTCGGGGGAGGGAGAGAGAGAGAGAGAGAGAGAGAGAGAGAGGAGGGAGATAAAAGGCGGAGGAGAGAGAGGGTGGGGGATGGTGAAGGAGGAGGAGGGAGGCAGGGAAAGAGAGGGAGAGAGGTAGGTAGGGGAGGGCACAGTGAAATAGTCTACCCAGTCAACAAGACCTACCCATGTCTAATCCCTGCAAATATGGGACAGTCTGCCCGCCAAAAGAGTTCGAGATCGGGCCAATCACGAGGATACCTGCCCAGCTAATGGCAGAGCCTGGGACAAACATCCAAGGCGAATACTCATCCCCAGCCAGATTTGCAATACAGTGAGGAATACTTTATGCACATACCACAGCAAGATCCAGTGCAATACCTCTACCGATGGGAACCCGGGAATCACCTCTACAGTACCTCACGGGAAGAATGGAGTTAATAGAAACAGAATGACAAGAAACAAAAGAAAGAAATAGTGATTAACAGAAAAACATTTATCATGCAGCCATGCAACCCTTTTATATAAAGAGCGTAATATTAGGAGATAGAGGATCTCCTTTTGTATGTATTATTAGGATAAGTATATTTTTAGAATAAGAATTGCCTTCACAATAAAGAAAATAATAATATCCCCATGTCCCTACTATATTGGAACAGACCAAATTGAGTTCCAAATATAACCCGAATATATTCTGAATACAATTGAGGGAAGGTATGCAAATACGATTACTACCTTCCACTGGTCAAACTGGTTGTGGGATTAAATTGTGTTGTAGATTCAACTATAGGACAAGACAGTCCCTCTAGTAAAGTCTAAGGTGGGAGGCGAACAAAAGAGTATAGAGGAGCCAGGAACAACCTTCTCAAGTGTCCGTGAGAGAGGCAGTTCCCCATGACGTCCAGCCAGAAGAAGAACTACGAGTCCTACGTCGTCCAGATTCTCGTTCATGGCTATCACTTCTCCTCTACCCTGTACCCTAAGTTTCTCTATGTTTTATAAGTTGTTGGTATTATTGTGAAGGTAATATAAAATATGCGAGTGTTCTATTTAACTTATTTATAGATCTGTGTCTAAGATTTACCATGTCAACTTAATACACGTGTAAGATTTATATAGTTTGGATCCTTACAGTGATTCTATAAGTATGAGATACTGTCAATATAATTTGTGTTCAAACCTTCAGATCATTGCTTCTACGTACGTTACATAGTCATTTCTACATGTGTTACCTAAAGAATGCTTTCAGATTTTATCCTTATGCGATATTATTCTTTGTGTGTTCAAGTTGAAGTGAAGTGTATAATGTGAGCTATTTTCCTTCTTAACCTAACAAGTGCGCATGGGGGTAATTGGAAACGTCCCCCTGTGCTGACGTATTTGAGGTGTTTCCGTCACTAAAATATTCATTGTGCCATTAATAGCATTAATACTTATCCATATGCGCTTATTATGGGTTGATTATAAAGGTATTAACCTGAAACAACAATAAAACGAGTGAAAACAGCGTTTGGATGGTCAAAATCGGAGATATAGCCTGCGAGTTGTATAATGTATGGGTGAGGCAAGCTGCTTTCCCGCCAATTTCCCCCAAGGCCACTGAGACACAGTCGATCGATACTCTCTCTCTCTCTCTTGCATTCGCTTGCTATCAGTGATGACCACACCCTCCAACCGGATTTCTAATGTTAGCATGAAAATATACCTCAGAATAAGGGAATAACAGGGAAAATAGGTGATAACTGAAGGAGAGGAGGAAAGTGGGGAAGGAGGGGAGGTAGAGGACTGAGATTTTGCATGGCCCAGGGGCCAAAAAAAAAAAAAATCGATGTCAAAAGTTGATTTTCTTTTTCATTCACTCTTAAGAGTCTCCCCGCAGTCCGCCGGGGGAACTCTTAAGAGTCTCCCCGCAGTTCCCGGGTTAAATTTAACATCTAAAATCTACGCTCAAACTCAGTGTCATATTTTCCGTCTATTTATTACCAGAGAATACTTATAGTACCATTTTGCCCCCATTCGAAAGTAAAGAACCCATCCCTTGAGTTAGAATTAATCTATATTCGAGATATCTAATTTCTATTTGTTCTTGTGAAAAATCTAATCATATACATTGCTCGGGTCATGTAATTCTTTCACAACAGATCTAGGAATTCAGGATTTACATTCCTTTATCCATTAAGCCTACCTTTTGGCTATATATTATATTACTGCTTCGCTCGGTAATTTATTCAATATAATAATTGTTTAAGTTATAGTACAGCGCTACTAAGTTCTACGTTCTTTCAAGAATTTGTTAAATTATTCAAACCTCCTTTTATGCCATCATATTTGGGTATTTCATAAGTACAATTTTGTTTTGTATTTCCATTCATTATAGCTCTTTAGTCGCCTTGTACGACACACAAGTGTCCAAGCACCATAAATATTGCCACCATCAAATAATTACATTTATCCATTAAAGCTATAAGTAATAAAAACAGCAACACAGTGAATAGCCCACACGAACCACTCAATAATAAGTGTCAATACCCCCGCAAGCACTGTCAAAAGTATCACATGTTTTCCATTGAAATTATAATTAATTCACCCCAAAACCAGCTGTCACCCAGTCCACCTCACATACGTCTGGAAAATGGGTGGGAAGGGATCCAGGTGCACTGGCCAATAGCGGGCCACCACCAGTTTCACGTCATTGGAGTGCAACTGAACACAGCAAACAACCACAGTCAGTTCCAAAAGTCTGGACACATGCTGGATTCTGGCCTCCCTCTCGTAACATTATATATATATATATATATATTTTCTTTAATACATACGAGGTTGAAAGAAATGGCAATTTCTGCGTTGGAAATTTTATTATTCAAAGTTTCCAGGTCTCTGATGAGTTTTCGCTGGGTGGCAGGAAGTAGATGAAGGAGATGAGCAATGACACCCACCAGGAACTAGAAAGACTATCCCAAGTTTTAGTAAATAACGGATACTCCAACTCCGACATCTCCAGCACCATCAACCACCATCTTGAAAAATGGTACACCCAAAGCCCTCCCAACATTGACCCCCCCAATGAAATTAAGATCTTCTACCGCAATTACATGTCCTCTGAACACAAAAATGACGAGGCCGTCTTAAAAGAAATAATCTCCAAGCATGTCCACCCAACCAACCCGAAAAACAAAATCAAATTAATAATTTATTACAAATCCCCCAAGACCTCCAACCTCGTTCTCCGCAGCAAACCAGCCTCCACCAAGATAAAGAGCCCGATGACCGACGATCACGTCATTTACCAACATACCGGTAATTATGAGGACTGTGGACCTCATTCCTATATTGGTATGACGCAGACTCGTCTTTCACGTCGGTTAACTCTTCACCTTCAGGCTGGAGCCATCAAAGACCACTATCTCACCCCTAACCACCCTCACCTCACACGCAACGAGTTAGAGAAACACACCACCATACTCGATAAAGAAAGTGACCCAAGGAGATTACCTATACTCGAAGCTTTATATATCCAAGCCTTACATCCCAACATCAACAACCAAACTCTGGACCTTCAGATCCTTCCTTCTGCCAAAAGGCACTACCCTACAGGACCTAACACCCCTCCTCGCCCCCCGGTGCCCTTGACGCAGCCCCCCGCGCTACCTCCTTCAGCTTCGTCTTCTGCAGGCGCCACACAACTTAGGCCACGCCCCTCGACACGCAGCCAATCAGCTTCGACCCCACCTATCGACCACCATCCCGCATCCAGTGCGCATGCGTGAAGCGGTTACCCCCTTTTTCTCTCCTAGTTTTCCCTTCCACCAATAGCAGACTTTTGCCCCCAGTTTTCTGCCTCCTCTGATCCTCCACCCTCTATATATACCCTTCCTGTTTACCTTTTATATCATTCCTTCCTTACTTGATAATGCTGGTTGTCCAGTGAAACGCGTCGTATATCCTGTATCATCATGTACTTTAATGTAACCCTGTACCACCATGAATTTTGCTCATCTCCTTCATCTACTTCCTGCCACCCAGCGAAAACTCATCAGAGACCTGGAAACTTTGAATAATAAATTTTGCAACGCAGAAATTGCCATTTCTTTCAACCTCGTATGTATTAAAGCAAATTTATTACCTGGCTTTACCAATATATATATATATATATATATATATATATATATATATATATATATATATATATATACAGTATATATATATATATATATATATATTATACAGTATATATATATATATATATATATGCAACAAAGTCACAGCAACACGTGAACCAACATATGCAGGAAATTTCACAAGGAAAGAAGAAAAACACGGAGACCCAAGCGCTTTTGTGAATTACATCTTCAGGGGAGGTCAGATAGAGAATTCTCTGTCTGACCTCCCCTGAAGATGTAATTCACAAAAGCGCTTGGGACTCCGTGTTTTTCTTCTTTTCATGTGGGTTTTTCTCCACGGACTATGCTTAAGAAAAATTCTTTGTACCCTCGCACCCGACTAAATTAACAAAAAACTCAAAATGACAAATAATAAAGATAATAACCGTCGTCCTTTCAATGATAACTGAAAATGTAAACTCTGTGAATGAATTTGATTTTGAACATCATTTTTGTTTTAAAAGTTACATTACCAATACACAATGTTTGTTTTTAAATTCTTCTGTTAATGTAACATCTCCATGTAAAGTAGAAAAAGTTATCTATTTATTAACCTGTAATAAATGTGGTATACAACATGCTGGAGAGACGGAGCGATGTTTAAGAGATAGAGCCTACGGGCATCAAGCAGGAATAAAGAACGGCATCTACTCCAAGATTCTTCTATATAAGCATTTTAACACAGATTGTACTAAATTTGATTATAAATACCAATATATAGAAATCGTTCAAAATAATCAAAATGTTTAGATAGAGAAAATTATTGGATTGGAAAATTAATGACCATCTATCCATTTGGACTTAACATATCAAATCAAAGGTGTAGGCAACATTTTGTATAAAAATGTAATACAAAACTATTTTAATAACCCATATTTGAACTTACCTGTTTTAAACAGAAGACCTGTTAGACACGGTAATAGAAGACTAAATGTATTTAATAAAAAATAAAACAGGTCTGATATTAACACGATTGTCAATAATATATATTCATTATATCGAAATTTCGGAATTAAACAAAATAAAAGATTCATTGTAAAGCCTACAAAAGAAAAGTTTTGCTCCATTTATAGAAAATATTCTAAACAATAAAAATAATTTCACAAATAAATTTAAGAATATAGTCTTTGCTTTTATGGGATATATTAGAGCTAATTCTAAGAAATCCAAAGATAACCCTATTACAGATAAAGTTATATCCACTTTAAATTATTTCTCTAAAATTTTAGACAAAATTAATGTTAATAGTCTTATTAATTCAAAGAAAGTTAAGTCCATATTACCAGATGGCTGTAAAGATTTCAAACCATTAATAGTGTATTCATATGAACGACCTGTTGGGTCTATTATTTATAGTTATAATAAAGTTAATTTATAGTCTGATATGTCATATATTAACAGGTGATGTAGAACTAGTTAAACATTTTGTAAACGACAAATTAGCAGAGCTATGTCGCAAAGGGTTTAAATATAGAATAGGGAATAACAAAGTAACATGGGACTAAATGTTAAAGGATATTGTTTTTTCAGTCAATAGATTAAAAGATAAATTGCTAAAAATTGTGCGCTTGCGATGCGAGAGAGCTAGAAGCATGGTCTAAATGATTAATTAAGTTAATTAGAAATAACATTTTCTCGCTTAAAAATTAATTTAATCTTTTAGATTTTGTAGACTATAATTATAATAAGCTTAAAGCTGATTTAATAAATTTACATAAACATTTTGTAATCACTACAGTAGATAAAGCCAGCAATAATTATAACTTCTCATGTAAGACATTTTATCCTGAAAACATGAAAACAGAATTAGGCATTAGAGGTAACATATTACATACAAATATTTGTGGTAATTATGTGTATGACATTTAAAATAATTTGAATTTTGATAACTTAATCGAGGAACATACCAAGACAAATGTAACATTTGATATTAAACTTTCTGATAAGAACAAGTGCATTGATAAAAGATACATGTTACCTAAATTTCATATAAGACCTTATAAATATCGCTTTATTGCAGGAGCAAAATTTTCTACCACTAAAACTCTGTCAGAACAAATCGTAAATTGCTTAAAACACATTAACAGTACTCATAAAATATATTGTAATACCATCAAGAGAAGGACTGGCATTAACTATTATTGGAGTGTTAACAATTCATTAGAAGTTATTGATAAAATAAATACCATGCCGAAAGTTACCTCGGTACATAGCTTCGACTTTTCAACTTTGTATACCAATTTGCCTTTAGATTTAGTATATTCATAACTTTGCTTTATTATAGATTTGCATTTTGACAGATTCGTTAGGAATGGTCATTATTTCATAAATGTGTATTCATATTATAATAATGCATCACTTAACCCTACTTCCACTAGTTCAGTATATTTTGATATAACTAAACTTACAAATGCCCTTTAGTTCCTCCTTTTTAATACCTATGTTAGATTCGGGCCTTACATTTTCAAACAAATACTAGGAATTCCTATGGGTGGAAATGCTAGCCCTTTAATTGCAGATTTATTCTTGCTTGCTATAGAATTTAAATATATAAAATACTTAGTTGACCGTAGCAAGACAAATACAATCCCAGAAAAATTAGCATTTGCTAAATTGTTAAGTAATAATAGTAGATATATTGATGATATTCTCGTTTGCAATTTGTTAAATTTTAACCAAGCTGCTAAACTTGTGTATCTTAATTCGATTCCCCTCACACAATGTAACGTAAATGATGAAGTTGAAAATTTTCTTGATATAAATATAGAGATTGTTAATGAACAGTGCATACTTAAAGCAAATCAGAAAGTTGATGATTTTAATTTTAACGTAATACACTTTCCTTTCCCTAATAGTAATATCGATAGTAAAATAACTTATAATTGTTTTTATTCTCAGTTAAAAAGATTTTGAAAAAAATGCACTAAAGTAGATTACTTTTGGGCTAGAGCTAGGTTACTATACAGACTCTTAGTAGACAGAGGTTTTGAGGCAAGTAGATTGTTACATACATTTAATCTTGTTAGGGTCCATTATTGTGACTGTATTTTAAAATTTGACATTAATAATTTGAATCAAGCATTTTTAACTTGAAGTTTCTTCTTCTGCTTACTTTTTGTCTGCATATATTGTGTTTATTTTTCTATTACAGTATTATTATTGATGAATTAAAAACAAACATTGTTCTTGTTACAAGAGTTCTCTTTGTTTTTATGTGTTGTTGCTTCTCCATGTTTTGTAATTATTTGCCTTTATTATATTATATCTATTCATTATCGATAGTCTCAATTGCCTGCTTTTGCGATTTCCTTAGTTTATTTGTACGATAAATGTAGGTTATTTGTAGGGTAGCTATTGATAGGGGTCACTTCGAGGCATGCTATGCTTACAGGTACCTACCCGATAGCACTATCGTTAGAGAGTGCTGTATTTTTTTGTTTTGTTGTAATATTATAGATATCTTACCAATATTTGTATTTTGTACTATTGTTAACGTCTTGTCATGTTGCAAACTTGATTTTAATGAACATTTTGACATCTGACATGTAGTTTCTTTATTCATACAAATCCTGTAGTAAATACTAAGGAAAATTATGGTGATTAAAAAGTGTTGTACCGTGACTTTTCCCACATTGTACACTCTGGTACAACAATTGTTAATCACCATAATTTGCTTTAGTATTTACTACAGGATTCTTATTATTTCAACATTTAATTATCCTGGTATTAGTATCCCCTACGAGTTCATGTTATACTTCGTAGTATACTTTATTTCAAGTATCTTCATATAGGCCTTTCTTTGCTTTTAGGCTGATGATGGCTTTTGTTTAAGCCGAAACGCGTTCCACCAATAAAGATGTTCATCACAACGCTGGTTTTACTCTTCATATTGCACCTCGGCTTCCCTCGTGATGAGAGTATTGCTTCTATATATATATATATATATATATATATATATATATATATATATATATATATATATATATATGTTGGTAAAGCCAGGTAATAAATTTTCTTTAATACATACGAGGTTGAAAGAAATGGCAATTTCTGCGTTGGAAATTTTATTATTCAAAGTTTCCAGGTCTCTGATGAGTTTTCGCTGGGTGGCAGGAAGTAGATGAAGGAGATGAGCAAAATTCATGGTGGTACAGGGTTACATTAAAGTACATGAAGATACAGGATATACGACGCGTTTCACTGGACAACCAGCATTATCAAGTAAGGAAGGAATGATATAAAAGGTAAACAGGGAGGGTATATATAGAGGGTTGAGGATCAGAGGAGGCGGAAAACAGGGGGCAAAAGTCTGCTATTGGTGGAAGGGTAAACTAGGAGAGAGAAAGGGGTAACCGCTTCACGCATGCGCACTGGATGCGGGATGGTGGTCAGTAGGTGGGGTCGAAGCTGATTGGCTGCGTGTCGAGGGGCGTGGCCTAAGTTGTGTGGCGCCTGCAGAAGACGAAGCTGAAGGAGGTAGCGCGGGGGGCTGCGTCAAGGGCACCGGGGGGCGAGGAGGGGTGTTAGGTCCTGTAGGGTAGTGCCTTTTGGCAGAAGGAAGGATCTGAAGGTCCAGAGTTTGGTTGTTGATGTTGGGATGTAAGGCTTGGATATATAAAGCTTCGAGTATAGGTAATCTCCTTGGGTCACTTTCTTTATCGAGTATGGTGGTGTGTTTCTCTAACTCGTTGCGTGTGAGGTGAGGGTGGTTAGGGGTGAGATAGGGGTCTTTGATGGCTCCAGCCTGAAGGTGAAGAGTTAACCGACGTGAAAGACGAGTCTGCGTCATACCAATATAGGAATGAGGTCCTCAGTCCTCATAATTACAGGTATGTTGGTAAATGACGTGATCGTCGGTCATCGGGCTCTTTATCTTGGTGGAGGCTGGTTTGTTGCGGAGAACGAGGTTGGAGGTCTTGGGGGATTTGTAATAAATTATTAATTTGATTTTGTTTTCCGGGTTGGTTGGGTGGACATGCTTGGAGATTATTTCTTTTAAGACGGCCTCGTCATTTTTGTGTTCAGAGGACATGTAATTGCAGTAGAAGATCTTAATTTTATTGGGGGGATCAATGTTGGGAGGGCTTTGGGTGTACCATTTTTCAAGATGGTGGTTGATGGTGCTGGAGATGTCGGAGTTGGAGTATCCGTTATTTACTAAAACTTGGGATAGTCTTTCTAGTTCCTGGTGGGTGTCGGCCCAGGTAGAGCAGTGCGTGAGGGCTCTCCTAACATAGGCGGAGATGGAGGATAGAAGATAACGGCGGGGGCATTCACTATCGCCGTTGAGGCATTGTCCTGTGTTAGTAGGTTTAATGTAGACGGTGGTTTTGAACCCATGGTCGTCATGGATCACGAGGCAGGAAGCTTTATCCATAGCAAAATACTCAACAAACAACACTTCCAAGCTGCCAAACTATTAAGAGACAACCCCAACATCATCATCCGTCGTGCGGATAAAGCTTCCTGCCTCGTGATCCATGACAAGGAGGAATATCTTAGAAAAATGGACGTCATCTTAAGTGACAACACTAAATTTAAAAAGATCACCCGCAACCCAACCGACGAAATCAAACGTATTGCCAACACCACCATCACCGCCATCAACGCCAAACAAGGAGGGATCCACCTTAAAAAACTCGTCGGAGAATACACCCCTGGTTATGCATCAAAACACACAAACCAGGGAACACCCTCCGCCCCATCATCTCCCAGATCCCCACTGCCACCTACCAGATCGCCAAGGCCCTGAACAACCTGCTCACCCCCTACGTGCCCAGCCAATTCAACCTTAACTCAGCCCACGATTTCTAGGAAATATTACGAGACGCCCCCCGTAACAACAACCACACAATCGCCTCTCTCGACGTAGAAAGCCTGTTCACCAACGTGCCAGTGGATAGGACCATTGACATGATTCTACGTCGAATTTATCATTGCCCTGATACACCTACACTGGACATCCCGGAGAAGGCCCTTAAAACACTACTGGAGCTATGTACCAAGGAGGCCCCCTTCCTTTGCCCCCGGGGCAACATGTACAAGCAGATAGACGGTGTGGCGATGGGCAGCCCCCTAGGAGTTCTTTTTGCGAACTTTTTCATGGGTACCATCGAGGAAGAGCTCCTAGCTGCCCAACGACCCGCCGTCTACTGTAGATACGTGGATGACATCTTCGTGCAAATCAAGGACCTCCACGAACTACAGGAACTCCAGCGTCGCTTCATTACCTCCTCCGGACTTAACTTCACCTTTGAAAAATCAAACAATGGACAACTCCCCTTCCTCGACATCCTCGTAGCTCTGAACGACCATGGGTTCAAAACCACCGTCTACATTAAACCTACTAACACAGGACAATGCCTCAACGGCGATAGTGAATGCCCCCGCCGTTATCTTCTATCCTCCATCTCCGCCTATGTTAGGAGAGCCCTCACGCACTGCTCTACCTGGGCCGACACCCACCAGGAACTAGAAAGACTATCCCAAGTTTTAGTAAATAACGGATACTCCAACTCCGACATCTCCAGCACCATCAACCACCATCTTGAAAAATGGTACACCCAAAGCCCTCCCAACATTGACCCCCCCAATGAAATTAAGATCTTCTACCGCAATTACATGTCCTCTGAACACAAAAATGACGAGGCCGTCTTAAAAGAA